>CAMZMU010000071.1:6625667-7115050 GCA_947311845.1 Poa pratensis
GGGGTGATAACCCAAAGTATAGGGGGTGTATCGTAGTACTTTCGATAAATAAGAGTGTCGAACCCAACGAGGAGCAGAAGGTGTTGACAAGCGGTTTTGATGAAGGATTCACTGTAAATGCTCTCAGACAAGTTTTTAGGAGTTTTTGATATGACAGATAAATAAAGTACAAGTAAATAAAATGCGTAGTAATATAGTTGCAGCGAGTGGCCCAATCCTTTCTACAGCAAAGGACAAGCCGGTTGTTGTACTTATAATGACCAAACGTTCTTGAGGACACACGGGAATTGTCAAGTGCTTTCGCTTCATATAGTTGATTAATCTTCATTGTTTTGATAAGTGTTGTGTGGGTGAACCTATGCTAATGCACCGCCCTTCCTAGGACTAATACATACTTGTGATTATACCCCTTGCAAGCATCCGCAAATACAAGAAAGTAATTAAGTAAACTAACCACAGCCTTAAACTTTGAGATCCTGCTATCCCTCATGCATCGATATACCAACGGGTGTTCAGGTTTCTGTCACTCCGGCAACCCCACAATTGGCAAACGAATACACAATGCATTCCCCTAGGCCCATAAAGGTGAAGTATCATGTAGTCGACGTTCACATGACACCACTAGAAGAATAACACCACAACTTAAGCATCAAACCATTAAATATTACTCAACATAGTTCACTACTAACATCAAGACTTCTCCCATGTCCTCAAGAACTAAACGAACTACTCACAAGACATCATACGGAACATGATCAGAGGTGATATGATGATGAATAACAATCTGAACATAAACCTTAGTCCAATGGTTTCACCCAATAGCATCAATAACAAGAGTAATCAACACCGGGAGAGTTTCCCCTATGAAATAGACAAGATTCAGCCCTAGATGTTATAGCGGAGACGGGTGCAGCCGGTGATGATGGTGTTGGCGGTGGAGATGATGATGATGATGATCCCGATGAAGTCCAGCTCGATGACGGTGATGATGGCGACGATTTCCCCCTCCGGGAGGGAATTTCCCCCGGCAGATTTCTTCCTGCAGGGGAGCTTTTCGCTCTCTGGTGTTTTCCGCCTCGTGGAGGCGGCGGAATATTTCGATGGCCCTCCTCCGTGTGTTAGGGTTCGAGGGGGTCAAGTACGCGAAGGGGGAACGGCTGAGGTGGGCCAGGGCCCCCAAACCACCTGTCGGCGCGGCAGGGGGCCCACCGCGCCAAGGGTGAGGAGGGCCCACCATGGCCCATCTCAGCTCCCCTTTTGGCCTCCTCCATCTTCTGGTAAAATAGGAACTTCCATATGTCTCCTTCGATTTATTGATCTTCAGAAATAGTGCATCTCGACGGTGCTTTTTCCAGCAGAATCCTGACTCCGGTGTCCAATTCTCCATTATTCATCAAACATGCAAAATAGGTAAAATAACATAAGTAACACTTCTAAATATGAAATATATCGATGAATAGCAGTAAATTATGATATAAAATAGTGATGCAAAATGGACGTATCAACCCCCCCAAGCTTAGACCTCGCTTGTCCCCAAGCGAAAACTGAGCTCAGTAAACATGACCACAAGTTTATGGAGCAAAGTGTCGATAAATAAAATACGGACAAGAAGCATCACATTCATTGATACACAAGTCATTCTAGACAGCAACTTCCCTTCATATAATCTAACTTGAAATAAGTAAAGGGAACCACGATGAAGTGCATAAAGAGAACCATGATTGGTGAAGGCAAACTTAAACTCTTGGTCAGAGAACAATTAACAGATCATACTTATCTTTCGAGAAGAGTCTTTATATCAGAGCTTATATAGCAGAACTTACATGCTTAATCATAACAGTCTCCTTACAGTCATTGATAACTTTCAAAGTTATATTCATTCGGATAAAAGCTATTGTGCGAAACAAGGAAATGAGAGATATGATTAGAAGTATCAACACATATAACTAATTGGATCTCAACAACTCAAATGCTTGCTTGAGATAGAGAGGAATGGGTTTACTGACTCAACAATAATGTAAAAGATAGGCCCTTCGCAGAGGGAAGCAGGGATTAAATCATGTGCTAGAGCTTTTAAGTTTTGCAAAGCATATAGAGAGTATGAAAATAGTTGTTTGAGCTATGTATGTCGTTGTCAACGAATCGTAGTAAAGTGAACACTAACCCCTTGTCAACCAGACTTTCAAGAGCGGCTCCCATGAAGGACGTTATCTCTACCAGCAAGGTAGATCATCCCTCTTCTCTTTTGTTTACACATGTATTTTAGTTTCTTTATAGTTGACACTCCTCCCAACCTTTTGCTTACACAAGCCATGGCTAACCGAATCCTCGGGTGCCTTCCAACATTCACATACCATGGAGGAGTGTCTATTTGCAAATTAAGTTGCTTACTGATAAATCAGGGCAAAACATGTGAAGAGAATTATTAATGAAAGTTGTAGTTAATTGGGACTGGGCACCCCATTTGCCAGCTCTTTTTGCAAATTGTTGGATAAGCGGTGTATATGCCACTAGTCCATTGGTGAAAGTCTGTTTGACAAAAGTGCTAGAGAAACTCTACAGAACCCTCATGAGCTAATAAACAGTGACACAAAACTAGGAGTAATAAGTTTTGAATAATTTAAAGGTAGCACATGAAGTATTTACTTGGAATGGCGCAAAATACCATATAGTAGGAAGTTATGGTGGACTCGAATGGCAATGGTTTGGCTCAAGGTTTGGATGTATGAGAAGCATTCCCTCTCGATACAGGTCTTTGGCTAGCAAGGTTATGTAGCAAGCATAAGAGTTGAGGGATACAAACAATTATACAAGTGATAAGAATAATCATGCAATCTTCCTTAGAAGCACAAATAGTTTAACTTAAGAATACTAAGCTTATGAGCCACAAAGAAAGAAAGATCATGGAATAATATATTTGCATGCACTCCCTCTCTCTACTTAAGTCTCAAAGTATTGTCTACTACTGACCAATGCTAAGTTTGCCAAAACCAAAAAGATTAACTTGGTGCTCTAAAAAGTGATCCCTATACTAACAACAAGGTTATCAATATGAAAGAGAATTGCAAGCTAAAATAAAGTATGCAGAAAGTAAATGATAAAACTTCTCATTAATATTTCATAACGGCAACTCACACCAAGGGATACATAGATAACCAACTAAAAGAGAGATACTTCCACATTGCAAACCATCATATAAGATAACTTCCCTACTCACGATATGACTTTATGGAAAAGTAAAGATAATGATGTGATACCGCGGCACTCCCCCAAGCTTGGAACAAACCAAGGGATGCCAATACTTATGATGAATTACTCCTTCGGTGGTGGTGGTGAATTGTCCTCATCATCAGACTTCCAGGGAAGGGGTTTCCCATCAACAAAGGACGACTTGGATTTGATTATCCTGAAACTAGCAGCAGCGCTTATGTTTTTAAACCGAGTTTCATACTCACAGTTTTGATTCTGGACATCATAGAGTTGCGCCTGCAGTTTGTTGGTGTGTTGATGAGGTGAAATATGTCTTCCCAGAGTTGTGCAGTCTCCTTCTTATGTTCAGCGACCAGCGCGGACACCATTGAGTGGAAGACTCCCACTTCACGTTCCGCCAGCTTTTTGTATGTGAAGACCTCTTGCTCCAGCTTCTCCATCCTGGCTTCCAGGCTCCCTTCTCCTTTGGGTCCTCGCACGTCTTCCGTCCAGCTTTCCATCAACCATCTGCGACTCCTTGGGATGCATCTTCAGCTCATCCATGTATGGGGTGACGACGTTCACAAAGAAACTGTCCTTTGGAGGCTTCGATGAAGACATGGCAGCTCTAGATCTGAAAACAATATCTGGACAGAAACAGCTCGAAACGAAACACGATGAAAAGGCGAGATACGAACCTCGGGGGTTCGGGTGAGTTATATAGCAAAAAGTTTTACAACATAAGGAAGGTACAGGAGGAAACCTGATCGGAGACGAGCTCCGGGGTGCTCAAACCACCAGGCGGCGCGGGGGGGGCCCACCGCGCCGACCTATGGTTTGGGCACCACGGGTGCCGTCTCCCATCCGGTTCGGTCTCTTATTTTTCCATATTTAATAAAAACGAAAAATATCTTCTAGAAAGTTATTCGCGAAACTTTTCTTACCGAAACTGTTACCTATTCGAATCGAATTCTGCAGTCCCAGAAAAATGTTCTTCAATGAAAGTTTCCGGAGTCACCACTTTAATTGTATCAACCTCTTCATTAATAGAATCTCCAGAAATATAATGCTTGAGTCTTTGACCATTTACCACTTGTGTAGAGTTATCTTTCAATGAAGCAATTTTTATTGCACCTGAACGATACACCTCCACAATAACAAATGGTCCTTCCCATTTTGAGAGTAACTTTCCTGCAAAAAATCTGAGACGAGACCTATACAATAGAACTTTCTCACCAACATTAAATTCTCTTTTAAGAATTCTCCTATCATGCCATCTCTTAACTTTTTCTTTAAAGAGTCTAGCATTTTCATAAGCCTCACTTCTCCATTCATCTAAAGAACTTAAATGCAACAACCTTTTCTCACCGGCAAGTTTAAAATCTCTATTAAGTTCTCTCACTGCCCAATAAGCTTTGTGTTCTAATTCTAAAGGCAAGTGACAAGCTTTACCATAAACCATTTTATAAGGAGACATGCCCATGGGGTTCTTATAAGCAGTTCTATAAGCCCATAAAGCATCATTTAACTTACTAGCCCAATTTTTTCTAGATTTATTAACAGTCTTTTGCAAGATAGATTTAATCTCCCTATTTGACAATTCTACTTGTCCACTAGTTTGAGGATGATAGGCTGAAGCAATTCTATGATTAACACCATATTTAGCAAGAGTCTTTCTAAAACCACCATGGATAAAATGAGAACCTCCATCAGTCATAAGATATCTAGGTACACCAAACCTAGGAAAAATGACATCTTGAAGCATTTTTAAAGAGGTCTCACCATCAGCACTTTTAGTAGGTATAGCTTCTACCCATTTAGTGACATAATCAACAGCAACAAGTATATGAGTATTACCTTGTGAAGAAGGAAAAGGACCCATGAAGTCGAATCCCCAACAATCAAATGGTTCAATAACAAGAGAATAACTCATAGGCATTTCATTGCGTCTAGAGATATTACCAACCCTTTGACATTCATCACAAGATAAAATAAACTTTCTTGCATCCTTAAAGAGGGTAGGCCAATAAAAACCTGATTGTAGAACTTTCTGCGCAGTTCTATCTCCAGCGTGATGCCCTCCATAAGCACTTCCATGGCATTTCCTCAGTATTTCCTGTTGTTCATATTCAGGAACACATCTTCGCATAATACCATCGACTCCTTCTTTATATAAGTGTGGGTCATCCCAAAAGTAATGCCGCAAGTCATAAAAGAATTTCCTTCTTTGCTGAGCTGAAAAGGTTGGAGGCAAGTACTTGGAAACAATAAAGTTAGCATAATCAGCATACCAAGGACTATCTCGCGAACTTACACTTATTGCAGCCAATTGTTCATTTGGAAAGCTATCATTAACAGGAATAGGATCATAAGGAATGCTTTCCAATCTAGACAAATTATCAGCAACAGGATTTTCAGCACCTTTTCTATCTATGATATGCAAATCAAATTCTTGCAAAAGAAGTACCCATCTAATAAGCCTTGGCTTAGCATCTTTCTTTTCCATAAGGTATCTAATTGCAGCATGATCAGTATGAATAGTGACTTTCGAATCAACTATGTAGGGTCGAAATTTGTCACAAGCAAAAACTACAGCTAGAAATTCTTTTTCAGTAGTGGCATAATTCTTTTGAGCAGAATCAAGAGTTTTACTAGCATAATGAATAACATTTAACTTTTTATCTACTCGCTGCCCAAGAACAGCGCCTACAGCATAATCACTAGCATCACACATAATTTCAAAAGGTAAATTCCAATCAGGTGGTTCAACTACAGGAGCGGTGATTAAAGCCTTTTTCAAAGTTTCAAAAGCTTCCTTACAATCATCATCAAAAACAAAGGGTACATCTTTTTGAAGAAGATTAGTAAGAGGCTTGGAAATTTTAGAGAAATCTTTAATAAACCTCCTATAAAAACCAGCATGACCAAGAATACTACGAATACCTTTAACATCTTTGGGACAAGGCATCTTTTCAATTGCCTCCACTTTAGCTCGATCAACTTCAATACCTCTTTCAGAAATTTTATGTCCAAGAACAATTCCTTCATTAACCATAAAGTGGCATTTCTCCCAATTAAGAACAAGGCTAGTTTCTTCACATCTCTGCAAAACTTTGTCAAGGTTGTGCAAACAATTATCAAAGGAAGTTCCATAGACGGAGAAATCGTCCATGAAGACTTCCACAATTTCCTCACAAAAGCCATGAAAAATAGCAGACATGCATCTTTGAAAAGTAGCAGGAGCATTACATAAACCAAAAGGCATACGTCTATAAGCATAAGTTCCATAAGGACAAGTAAAAGTAGTTTTCTCTTGATCTTGCGCTCTCACAGCAATTTGAGAAAACCCAGAATACCCATCAAGGAAACAAAAGTGAGTTTTCTTGACAACCTCTCAAGCATTTGATCAATAAAAGGCAAAGGATAATGATCTTTCTTAGTTACTTTGTTAACCTTTCTAAAATCAATGCACATCTATAACCAACTACTACTCTTTGAGGAATTAGTTCATCATTTTCATTAGGAACAACGGTAATTCCTCCTTTCTTAGGAACGCATGCACAGGACTTACCCATCTACTATCAGCAATAGGATAAATAATACCAGCTTCAAGAAGTTTTAATACCTCATTTCTTACCACTTCTTTCATCTTGGGTATTAAACGACGCTGATGCTCAACAACAGGCTTTGCATCAGGTTCCATGTTGATGGCGTGCTGACATATAGTAGGAGAAATTCCCTTCAGGTCATCAAGAGTATATCCCATAGCTCCGCGGTGTTTCCTCAACACTCCCAATAACCTTTCCTCCTCTGTACCTGAAAGTTTAGAGCTGATAATAACAGGATATATTTTCTTATCATCAATATAAGCATATTTAAGATTATCAGGCAGAGGTTTCAAATCAAAAACAGGATCCTCCTTGGGTGGCATTGTGGTACCCAAATCTTCCACAGGTAAATTGTGTTTGAGCATAGGTTGACGAAGGAATACTTCATCAAGCTCATTCCTTTCTTCCCTGAAGTTCTCACTTTCATGATTCTCCATATGTTGCTGCAAAGCATTGTTAGGAGCAAGAACAATAGATGCAAGTTGAGCAATTTCAAAATCCTCACTAGGCAATTCAGTTTCATAAGGTGCTTTAGCAAATTTAGAGAAATTGAATTCATAAGATTCACCAGCAAATTTAGTAAAGATTTTCTCTTTCTTACAATCTATAACAGCACCACAAGTATTCAGAAAAGGTCTACCAAAAATAATAGGACAACTATCATTGGCAGCCGACCCAAGTACAAGAAAATCAGCAGGGTATTTAGTCTTACCACAAAGGACTTCGACATCTCTAATGATACCAATTGGAGAGATAGTTTCCCTATTAGCAAGCTGAATAACCACATCAATCTCTTCAAGTTTACAAGGAGCAATTTCGTGCATAATTTCCCTGTAAAGCTCATAAGGAATAGCACTAGAACTTGCACCAATATCACATAAACCATAATAGCAATGATCACCTATCCCAACAGAAAGCACAGGAACACTAGACTTCCTAGAACTTTTAGGATGTGAGACAATATTAGAAGCATCCTCACAAAAGATAATGTGTCTATCTTCTAAATTTTCAGTGACAAGATCTTTAACCAATGCTACAACAGGTTCAACAGTTATTTGCTCATCAGGTTTGGTAGTTTTCTTATTACTTTTACTAACAACACCAGTTATGATAGTATGTTCCTTAATCTTATTAGGAAAAGGAACTTTTTCAATATAAGGTTCTGGAATAATGCGATCAGCAACATTAACCTCAACACCTTTAGATATATGAGAAACAGATTCATCTTTATATGGTTCATGATAATTTTTAAAACCCTCCTTCGGCAAACCGAAATAGGAAGCAAAGGCTTTATAAAAGTTTGCAACAATTTGAGAGTCAAGACCATAAGTAGTGCTAATTTTGCGATAATCATCAGTATCCATAAATTTTTAACACACTCAAAGTCATAGCTTATACCTGACTCCCTACCTTTGTCATTCTCCCATCCTTCAGTGTTCTCCTGAATCCGATCAAGAAGGTCCCACTTAAACTCTTCTTTATTACGAGTGAACGATCCAGCACAAGTGGTATCCAATAGAGTTTTATCTTGAAAGGAGAGTCTTGCATAAAAGTTATCAATAAAACATTACCAGGAAGCTCATGAATGGGACATTTGAGCATTAATGCCTTCAATCTCCCCCACGCTTGAGCGATACTCTCTCCATCATAGGGCCAGAAGTTATATATGAGGTTCCGATCCTTATGAATCTCACTTGGAGGATAGAATTTGGAGTAAAAGAGAGGTACAATTTCCTCCCATCCAAGAGAATACCCATTCTTCAGCAGTTTATACCAATGTGCAGCTTTACCAGACAGTGATAGAGAGAATAATTTCTTCTTAACTTCTCCCATCGAGATACCTGCACACTTAAATAACTCGCACAATTCATGCAGAAATAACAAATGATCTCCAGGATGGACAGTTCCATCTCCTGCATAGCGGTTATTTGTGACACGTTCAACAATTTTCATAGGAATTTTGAACGGTATTACCTGCTCATCTGACGCCTCCTCTACTACCTTAGCAGTGGTAGTTGTTTTCCCAAATAGGAATTCAAGAGAAGACCCCTCCATAATGAGATATAGCAGCAGGCAAAAATAAAAACAGCACGTACAATAAATGTTTCCCTTACCAATTCCACTTACCAATAGCGCTACACTCCCCGGCAACGGCGCCAGAAAATAGTCTTGATACCCACAAGTATAGGGGGTGTATCGTAGTACTTTCGATAAATAAGAGTGTCGAACCCAACGAGGAGCAGAAGGTGTTGACAAGCGGTTTTGATGAAGGATTCACTGTAAATGCTCTCAGACAAGTTTTTAGGAGTTTTTGATATGACAGATAAATAAAGTACAAGTAAATAAAATGCAGTAATAATAGTTGCAGCGAGTGGCCCAATCCTTTCTACAGCAAAGGACAAGCCGGTTGTTGTACTTATAATGACCAAACGTTCTTGAGGACACACGGGAGTATTGTCAAGTGCTTTCGCTTCATATAGTTGATTAATCTTCATTGTTTTGATAAGTGTTGTGTGGGTGAACCTATGCTAATGCACCGCCCTTCCTAGGACTAATACATACTTGTGATTATACCCCTTGCAAGCATCCGCAAATACAAGAAAGTAATTAAGTAAACTAACCACAGCCTTAAACTTTGAGATCCTGCTATCCCTCATGCATCGATATACCAACGGGTGTTCAGGTTTCTGTCACTCCGGCAACCCCACAATTGGCAAACGAATACACAATGCATTCCCCTAGGCCCATAAAGGTGAAGTATCATGTAGTCGACGTTCACATGACACCACTAGAAGAATAACACCACAACTTAAGCATCAAACCATTAAATATTACTCAACATAGTTCACTACTAACATCAAGACTTCTCCCATGTCCTCAAGAACTAAACGAACTACTCACAAGACATCATACGGAACATGATCAGAGGTGATATGATGATGAATAACAATCTGAACATAAACCTTAGTCCAATGGTTTCACCCAATAGCATCAATAACAAGAGTAATCAACACCGGGAGAGTTTCCCCTATGAAATAGACAAGATTCAGCCCTAGATGTTATAACGGAGACGGGTGCAGCGGCGGTGATGATGGTGTTGGCGGTGGAGATGATGATGATGATCCCGATGAAGTCCAGCTCGATGACGGTGATGATGGCGACGATTTCCCCCCGGGAGGGAATTTCCCCCGGCAGATTTCTTCCTGCAGGGGAGCTTTTCGCTCTCTGGTGTTTTCCGCCTCGTGGAGGCGGCGGAATATTTCGATGGCCCTCCTCGTGTGTTAGGGTTTCGAGGGGGTCAAGTACGCGAAGGGGGACGGCTGAGGTGGGCCAGGGCCCCCAAACCACCTGTCGGCGCGGCAGGGGGCCCCACCGCGCCAAGGGGTGAGGAGGGCCCACCATGGCCCATCTCAGCTCCCCTTTTGGCCTCCTCCATCTTCTGGTAAAATAGGAACTTCCATATGTCTCCTTCGATTTATTGATCTTCAGAAATAGTGCATCTCGACGGTGCTTTTTCCAGCAGAATCCTGACTCCGGTGTCCAATTCTCCATTATTCATCAAACATGCAAAATAGGTAAAATAACATAAGTAACACTTCTAAATATGAAATATATCGATGAATAGCAGTAAATTATGATATAAAATAGTGATGCAAAATGGACGTATCAAGGGGCGCGGCGGCCGGAGGACGTGATGGAGGGGGCGCGTCGGCGGAGATGGAGGGGCGCGGCGGCCGGAGACGCGGATCGCCGCCGGCGGAAAATTCGGCGGCACCTCACCTGTGTTTCTGTGTCTGGATGGCCTTGTGAAGACGAAGGGGAAGAGGCCGTTCATATACGGAATAGCCTTTTGTCCCGGGCCGTGGCACCACCCGGGACAAGAGACCCTTTTGTCGCGGGGCATGGCACCATGATACGTCTCCAATGTATCCATAATTTCTGTTGTTCCATGCTTATATTATACCATTTGCTACATTTTTTATATACACTTCATATCACTTTTATGCATTTCTAGGACTAACCTATTAACAAGATGCCACAGTGCTAGTTCCCTATTTTCTGCTGTTTTTGGTTTCAGAAAGTTACTTTTGGAAATATTCTCGGAATTGCACGAAACAAAAGGGCAGGTCCCTATTTTTCCAGCACGTAGACGGAGTCCGAAGGAGAGACGAAGACTCGCCACGAGGTGGCCAAACCACACCTAGGCGAGGCAGAGGGCCCCACCGCGTCTGCAGGTGGTTTGGGCCCCTCGGGGGTCCGCCGACATCGCCCCTTCGCCTATTTATTCCCGAGACGCGAAAACCCTAAAACACCGAGCCTTTCATCTAGAACATATTCGCTGCCGCCGCCGTCGTCAACCCTAACTCGGGGGGTTTCCTGAAGCTCTTCCCGGCACCCTGCCGGAGAGGGGAATCATCACCGGAGGGCTCTACATCGCCATGCCCGCCTCCGGAGTGATGCGTGAGTAGTTCATCCTTGGACTATGGGTCCATAGCAGTAGCTAGATGGTTGTCTTCTCCACTTGTGCCATCATGTTTAGATCTGTGAGCTGCCTATCATGATCAAGATCATCTTATTGTAATGCTACATGTTGTGTTTGCTGGGATCGACTTATATTGATACCTATGTGGAGCTGAATATTATATTATCATGTCTATGTCATTTGTGATCTTGCATGCTCTCCGTTACTTGTTGAAGCCTTGGCCACGTGAATACTTGTAACTCCAAGAGGGGGTATTTATGCATGATAGTTGGGTTCAATCTCTATTTAACCTGGGATAGTGACAGCAAGTTCTAAGGTTGTAGATGTGTTGTTGCCACTAGGGGTAAAACAGCAATGCTTTATTCAAGGATGAATGTATTGTTTACATTACGCACATTACTTAATGCAATTGTCTGTTGCTTGCAACTTAATACTGGAAGGGGTACGGATGTTAACTGGAAAGTGGACTATTTAGGCATAGATGCATGCTGGATAGCGGTCTATGTACTTTGTCGTAATGCCCAAATGAATCTCATAGTAGACACCACAGCTCACACATGCATGTTATATGCACTTATCAATTGTCAATTGCCCAGCTGTAATTTGTTTACCCAGCATGTTAGTTATCTTATTGGAGAGACACCACTAGTGAACTGTGGACCCGGTCCATTCTTTTACATCTGAAATACAATCTACTGCAATCATTGTTCTCTACTGTTTTATGCAAACAAACATCATTTTCCATTCGATACGTTTAACCCTTTGTTTTCAGCAAGCCGGTGAGATTGACAACCTCACTGTTAAGTTGGGGCAAAGTAGTTTGATTGTGTTGTGCAGGTTCCACGTTGGCACCGGAATCCCTGGTGTTGCGTCGCACTACACTCCTCCACCAACACCTTCGAAGCAAACCTCGTTTTCCTACTGGTCCGATTAAACTGTGGTTTCATACTGAGGGAAAACTTACTGCTGCACTCATCATACCTTCCTCTTGGGGTTCCCAACTAACGTGTGACGTACAAGCAATTGTTTCTGGCACTATTAACCTAGAGCCACCAACAACGTTTTCTGGCGCCGTTGCCGGGGAAAAGCTTTGGATTCAGAATTCTGCTTCTGACGCCAGAACGTTTTCTGGCACCGTTGCCGGGGAAAACAGAATTGCTTCTGCAAGGGGAGTCTCTCACACCCAATCTCTTTACTTTGTTATTTGTCTTGCTTAGTTTATTTTTATTTAGTTTTGTTTGCTTTCTTTATATCAAAAACACAAAAAAATTAGTTACTTGTTTAATTCGTTTTTTTGTTTTTCAAAATGAATACTCCTGAGAACACTAAGTTGTGTGACTTCACTAGCACAAACAACAATGATTTCATATGCACTCCTATTGCTCCACCTGCTTCTACAGCAGAATTTTATGAAATTAAACCTGCTCTATTAAATCTTGTTATGAAAGAGCAATTTTCTGGTGTTAGTACTGATGATGCTGCTGCCCATCTTAATAACTTTGTTGAACTTTGTGAAATGCAAAAGTATAAGGATATGGATGGGGATATTATAAAACTGAAACTTTTTCCTTTCTCCTTGAGAGGAAGAGCTAAAGAATGGTTGCTTTCTTTGCCTAGAAATAGTATTAATTCTTGGACAAAATGCAAAGATGCTTTCATAGGGAAATATTATCCTCCTGCTAAGATTATATCCTTGAGAAGTAGCATTATGAATTTTAAACAACTTGATAATGAACATGTTGCTCAAGCTTGGGAAAGAATGAAATCTTTGGTGAAGAATTGTCCCACTCATGGACTGACTACTTGGATGATCATCCAAACCTTTTATGCAGGATTAAATTTTTCCTCAAGGAACTTATTGGATTCAGCCTCTGGAGGAACCTTTATGTCCATCACTTTAGGTGCAGCAACAAAGCTACTTGATGATATGATGATCAACTATTCCGAATGGCACACCGAAAGAGCTCCTCAAGGTAAGAAGGTAAATTCTGTTGAAGAAACCTCCTCTTTGAGTGATAAGATTGATGCTATTATGTCTATGCTTGTGAATGGTAGATCTCATGTTGATCCTAATAATTTCCTTTAGCTTCATTGGTTGCTCAAGAAGAGCATGTTGATGTAAACTTCATTAAAAACAACAACTTCAACAACAATGCTTATAGGAATAATTTTGGTAGCAACAATTATAAGCCTTATCCTTCAAATGGTTATGGCAATTCTTATGGTAATTCCTACAGCAACAATAGAAGTGTGTCCTCTGATCTTGAAGCTATGCTTAAAGAATTTATTAGCACACAAAAAGCTTTCAATAAAACTGTTGAGGAAAAGTTTGAAAAAATTGATGATCTTGTCTCTAAAGTTGATAGTCTTGCTCATGATGTTGAAATTCTAAAACTGAAAGTTATGCCTAATGAAGTTAAAGATATTAAGTCATTTGCTACAGCAAATGCCATCCAAGTTCGAATTGATAATAATATTAGGATGTTGGCTGAATTGCATGCTAGGTGGGAAAAAGAGGAAGAACTTGAAAAAGAGAATAGTATAGTTAGAGTTTGTACTATCACCACCACTAGTAATGCTAATGTTTCACATGCTAGTAAACCTCCTACTATTGATGGTAATGTTATTGGTGTTGATAATGTCTCTACTACTTCTGCAAAGCGTTTGAAATTGCCTAAAACTGCTGAAACTTTTTCTGATAAAAGTGCTGAAATTTTTCAAACTATTGGAGACAATGGTTCCACCACCATTGACAATAATGATTTTGATTTTGATGATTGTAACATCTCTGAAGTTATTATGTTCTTGCAAAAATTAGCTAGAAGTCCCAATGCTAGCACTATTAATTTGGCTTTTACAAAGCATATTACAAATGCTCTTTTGCAAGCTAGGGAGGAGAAGTTGAAACTTAAAGCTTCTATTCCTAGGAAATTAGAAGATGGTTGGGAACCCATCATTAAGGTAAAGGTGAATGATTTTTATTGCAATGCCTTGTGTGATCTTGGTGCAAGTATTTCGTTTTGCCCAAGAAGCTTTATGATATTCTTGATTTGCCACCTTTGGAACATTGTTATTTGGATGTTTTTCTCGCTGATAATGCTATGAAGAAACCTTTGGGGCGAGTTAATGATGTTTTTATTACGTAAAAATAACCTTGTCCCCGTTGATTTTATTGTTATGGATATTGAATGCAATGCATCTTGTCCTATTGTTTTGGGAAGACCTTTTCTTCGAACTGTTGGTGCCATCATTGATATGAAAGAAGGTAATATAAGGTACCAATTTCCTCTCAAGAAAGGTATGGAACACTTCCCTAGGAAGAGAATGAAGTTACCTTTTGACTCTATTGTTAGAGCAAGTTATGATGTTGATGCTTCTTCTCTTGACAACACTTGATTTTCACTTTCTGCGCCTAGCTGAAAGGCGTTAAAGAAAAGCGCTTATGGGAGACAACCCATCGTTTTTATTTGCTGTTATTTTTGTTTTCTTTGAGTCAAGGAGTTTTTTACTTCTGTAGCAACTCCTTTGTATCTTTATTTTATCGCAATGTTGTGCCAAGTAAAGTTCTATATTGAAAGTTGATGCAAGATTTGGATTTCTGCGCAGTGACAGATTTTTAGCTGTCACGGATTTGAGCTTATCTCCCTGTAGAAAATTCAAAAAATTCTGAGAAAAATCACGCATATTCCTGAGATATGTACGCAACTTTCATTATTTTAGGCCAGATCCATCTGAGCAACTTAAGTGCCTCGAAAAAATTCGTCATTCCAGACTGTTCTGTTTTTGACAGATTCTGCCTTTTGTTTTGCATTCGCTCTTTTACTGTGTTTGTGTGGATTTCTTTGCTCCACAAAGCATTGGTGGCTGTAGCTAATGTCCAGAAGCTTTGGGATTGATTGTATCATTACAGAATATGAGAATTTTTGATTATGCACTAACCCTCTAATGAGAACTGTCTTGAGTTTGGTGTGAAGGAAGTTTTCAAGGATCAAGCGAGAAGGGTGATATTATGTGATCAAGAAGAGTGAAAAGCCTAAGCTTGGGGATGCCCCCGTGGTTCATCCCAACCATATTCAGAGAGACTCAAGCGTCTAAGCTTGGGGATGCCCAAGGCATCCCCTTCTTCATCAACAAACTTATCAGGTCATCTCTAGTGAAACTATATTTTAATTCTTTCACATCTTATGCGCTTTACTTGGAGCGTCTGTGTGTTTTTATTTTTGTTTTTGTTTGAATAAATTCGGATCCTAGCAATCCTTGTGTGGGAGAGAGACACGCTCCGCTTTTTCATGTGAATACTCATGTTCTTCACTTATATTTGTTGAGTATTCTTAACTAGCTACTGCAGTGCTTTTAGCTCCTGTTTTTCATGCATCTCTTCGAGCTGTTAGCACTTGTTTATAAATACTCTCTTGCTGCATTATATTATCATTTGGAGAGTTTATGTTTAATAAATTATTGGTGTTTGTTTGGAAGAAAGAAAATGCTACATGTAGTAGTTGGTATTGGAAAAGACATATGCATTCTTGTAGATCATTGTCTTGTTTTGATTTGATGCTTTGCAATTGTTTTGAGCTCTCAAGTAGATCATGTTTAAGCTCTTGCATCATGTAGTTAAAGCCTAGTAGTGGAGAACTACCGTAGAGCTTGTTGAGACTTGGGATGCATATTTGTTCTCTCTAAGGTCTAGATATTTTCTGGTAAAATGTTTGAGCAACAAGGAAGACAGTGTAGAGTCTTATAATACTTGCAATATGTTTTTATGTGATTCTTGCTGTACCGGTTTATACTTGTGTTTGCTTCAAACAACCTTGCTAGCCTAAACTCTGTACTGAGAGGGAATGCTTCTCGTGCATCCAAAACTTGAGCCAAAACCCATGCCATTTGTGTCCACCATACCTACCTACTATGTGGTATTTCCTGCCATTCCAAGTAAATATTTCATGTGCTACCTTTAAACTATTCAAAACTTTATTACTCCTTATTTGTGTCAATGTTTTATAGCTCATGAGGAAGTATGTGGTGTTTTATCTTTCAATCTTGTCATTTACTTCTGACAGACTTTCACCTGGACTAGTGGCATATACATCCGCTTATCCAATAATTTGCAAAAAGAGCTGGCAACGGGGTGCCCAGCCCCAATTAATTACAACTTTCATTAATAATTCTCTTCACATGTTTTGCCCTGATTTATCAGTAAGCAACTTAATTTTGCAATAGACACTCCTCCATGGTATGTGAATGTTGGAAGGCACCCGAGGATTCGGTTAGCCATGGCTTGTGTAAGCAAAAGGTTGGGAGGAGTGTCATCTATAAAGAAACTAAAATACATGTGTAAACAAAAGAGAAGAGGGATGATCTACCTTGCTGGTAGAATAACGTCCTTCATGGGAGCCGCTCTTTGAAAGTCTGGTTGACAAGGGGGTTAGAGTGCCCACTACCATTCGTTGACAACAACAAACACCTCTCAAATACTTATTTTGTGCTCTCTATATGCTTTCGAAAACTTAAAAAGCTCTAGCACATGATTTAATCCCTGCTTCCCTCTGCGAAGGGCCTATCTTTTACTTTATGTTGAGTCAGTTTACCTACTCCTTTCTATCTTAGAAGCAAACACTTGTGTCAACTTTGTGTGCATTGATTCTTACATATTTACTTATTGCACTTGTTATATTGCTTTATGTTGACAACTATCCATGAGATATACATGTTACAAGTTGAAAGCAAATGCTGAAACTTAATCATCCTTTGTGTTGCTTCAATGCCTTTTACTTTGAATCTATTGCTTTATGAGTTACCTCTTATGCAAAACTTTTTGATACTTGTCTTGAAAGTACTATTCATGAAAAGTTTTTGCTTATATGATTCATTGTTTACTCTTTATCTATTTGTTAGCAAACTATAGATCATTGCTTTGAGTCACTTCATTCATGACATGAGCCTTGCAATATATTGATCAAGATTGTGTGAAAGCATGTCTCCTCAGAAATTATTTGTTGTTATCGTTTTACCTACTCGAGGACGAGTAGAACTAAGCTTGGGGATGCTTGATACGTCTCCAACGTATCCATAATTTCTGCTGTTCCATGCTTATATTATACCATTTGCTACATGTTTTATATACACTTCGTATCACTTTTATGCATTTTCTGGGACTAACCTATTAACAAGATGCCACAGTGCCAGTTCCCTGTTTTCTGCTGTTTTTGGTTTCAGAAAGTTACTTCTGGAAATATTCTCGGAATTGCACGAAACAAAAGGCCAGTCCCTATTTTTCCAGCACGTACACGGAGTCCGAAGGAGAGACGAAGATGCCACGAGGTGGCCAAACCACCAGGCGCGGCAGGGGCCCACCGCGCCTGTGTGGTTTGGGCCCCTCGGGGGTCCGCCGACATCGCCCCTTCGCCTATTTATTCCCCGAGACGCGAAAACCCTAAAACACCGAGCCTTTCATCCAGAACATATTCGCTGCCGCCGCCGTCGTCAACCCTAACTCGGGGGGTTCTGAAGCTCTTCCCGGCACCCTGCCGGAGAGGGGAATCATCACCGGAGGGCTCTACATCGCCATGCCCGCCTCCGGAGTGATGCGTGAGTAGT
The DNA here is from genome assembly GCA_947311845.1 of Poa pratensis. NCBI lineage: Eukaryota > Viridiplantae > Streptophyta > Magnoliopsida > Poales > Poaceae > Poa > Poa pratensis. Next base: position 6,643,545 of record CAMZMU010000071.1, read on the forward strand.
TCATCCTTGGACTATGGGTCCATAGCAGTAGCTAGATGGTTGTCTTCTCCACTTGTGCCATCATGTTTAGATCTTGTGAGCTGCCTATCATGATCAAGATCATCTTATTGTAATGCTACATGTTGTGTTTGCTGGGATCTGACTTATATTGATACCTATGTGGAGCTGAATATTATATTATCATGTCTATGTCATTTGTGATCTTGCATGCTCTCCGTTACTTGTTGAAGCCTTGGCCACGTGAATACTTGTAACTCCAAGAGGGGGTATTTATGCATGATAGTTGGGTTCAACCTCTATTTAACCTGGGATAGTGACAGCAAGTTCTAAGGTTGTAGATGTGTTGTTGCCACTAGGGGTAAAACAGCAATGCTTTATTCAAGGATGAATGTATTGTTTACATTACGCACATTACTTAATGCAATTGTCTGTTGCTTGCAACTTAATACTGGAAGGGGTACGGATGTTAACCGGAAAGTGGACTATTTAGGCATAGATGCATGCTGGATAGCGGTCTATGTACTTTGTCGTAATGCCCAAATGAATCTCATAGTAGACACCACAGCTCACACATGCATGTTATATGCACTTATCAATTGTCAATTGCCCAGCTGTAATTTGTTTACCCAGCATGTTAGTTATCTTATTGGAGAGACACCACTAGTGAACTGTGGACCCCGGTCCATTCTTTTACATCTGAAATACAATCTACTGCAATCATTGTTCTCTACTGTTTTATGCAAACAAACATCATTTTCCATTCGATACGTTTAACCCTTTGTTTTCAGCAAGCCGGTGAGATTGACAACCTCACTGTTAAGTTGGGGCAAAGTAGTTTGATTGTGTTGTGCAGGTTCCACGTTGGCACCGGAATCCCTGGTGTTGCGCCGCACTACACTCCTCCACCAACACCTTCGAAGCAAACCTCGTTTTCCTACTGGTCCGATTAAACCTTGGTTTCATACTGAGGGAAAACTTACTGCTGCACTCATCATACCTTCCTCTTGGGGTTCCCAACTGACGTGTGACGTACAAGCAATTGTTTCTGGCACTATTAACCTAGAGCCACCACACCACCCAGGACAAGAGGGTCATTTTCGACCGCCAGATTTTCGCGCGCGAGTCGAGACCCTTTTGTCCCGGGCCGTGGCACCACCCGCGACAAAAGGGTATTTTGAAGTTTATATGATTAAAATAAATAAGAAGTTTGGAAATTCATAACTCCTATTTTATAAATCCAAATAATACAATAATATGTCTATTATTATCAAAAAAAATAAGGAATCTGAATATATCATCCATACATCTGTTTGCATCATGTATCAACTGTGCCATTTTATAAATCCAAAACATGAAAAGTGTTTGAATTTGAATAATGAATCCAAAACATCTGATAAAATGTTTAATACAACAGCTCACAAGCCCGCAAAAGAAACCAGATAAAAATTATTAATTCATTTATCTTTTGCATAACTAACTCAAAACCAGATTACTTATTCAGATGCTAAAGATCATTAGTTGGAAATGCAGAGATAAAGAATACATTTTACACGATCGCCGTCGTAGACAAGTAGTAGGGAATGACAACAATCTTGGGTACATAGACGAACCATTTGTCATAACCAATGATGTGGCTCAGGTTAGTCATACTCCTGCCTAGGCCTATAATACTCGTCCTCGTAGTCGTCATAGTCGCCGCCGTCGTCGTTGCTGTCGTCGGGCGGCGCTCGCCTGGACTGGAAGTGAGGGTAGCGCAGGCGGGGGTTATCGCCGGCCGTGATGTAGTTCATGACGCTCTGGAGAGTCCAGCCGCTCCACCACAGCCGACGGCCGGCCGTTGAGTTCGAAGGAGGCGGGCCGTCCTCCTCGTACCTGGCGAGCGCCCTCTCACGCCGATTGATGAAGAAGGCGTCCCAAGTCGGGCGGTAGTCGGGATGCCAGCGGGGATCCATCCGCTGCTCCGGAGTGAGCTCGAGGTAGTAGTGGTTCGTGATGGCCGCCCGGCGCGCCAAACCTTGAGGGACAGGAGGGACCAGCACGCCTCCGGTGCTCAGCCTCCAGCCGGCGGGGACGTCGTAGCCGGGCGGGCAGGGGTAGTTCGAGGCGCAAAGCGCCTCCGCCTCCGAGTAGGTTAGAGTGGGTTCGGTGGAAGCCATGGGAGAGTGATGAGGTTGCAGATATGAGTTTAGATGTGCTATGCCAATGGAGGCCATGCATGACTACATATATATAGTGAGAATCCACCAATAAGGAAAAAGCACACGGATCGTGTGTTTCTTTCGAGCGCTTGTGAGCCGTTGGATCAGGGGTGTGTTTCTTTTGAGTGCTTGTGAGCTGTTGGATATCACTTTGTGAGCCACCACCGGGACTAAAGGGAATCCCACCAATAAGGAAGAAGCACACGGATCGTGTGTTTCTTTCAAACGCTTGTGAGACGTTGGATCAGGGGTGTGTTTCTTTTGAGGGATTGTGAGCTGTTGGATCAGCAGTATCACGACCACTTCGTGAGCCACATGACCCGGTTGGTAACACCACCGGGACTAAAGAAGCACATGTATCCTATATATAGCCCCCCTTTCGGACATGTTCAGCACTCAGTATCTACTCATTGTAGTTCATTTTGGCAGTACACGGGTAGCAGAGAGCAAGATTTCTAAGAGGCAGGAGTTCCTAGAGCGGAGACTGAAGGTGAACCCTCCCCTCGGTCGGATCCAAGCAGTGGCAAGGATCTCTGATGATTAGCAACATCTCCAACACTTGTTAGGACGGTTGCAGATCATCAGAGACGTCTTGCCGCTGTTTGGATCGAAGGCCGATTTGCTGTCTCACGAGCCACCGGTGGGCTGACGGATGCAGGGGAAACCGTATGTTTTGTTCTATCTACAAAGCATTTTGGTATACAAAGCATTCGGATTCCCGTCATACAGCCCAACGGTGCATTTGATATGCAGTCACTCACGAGCCACCGTTGGGCTGTATGACGGGGAAACCGTGTGTTTTGGGCGTGTTTTTACCAAGTGGGCGCGCTGATCGGGTACGTCGCCGTATCAGGGATGGTTAAATAAAAATGGACCCGAGCTATGTATTATAGTTTTCACCACATAAAGGTTTAATACATTACTACACATCATATAAAGGTTTAATACATTACATTGATTTACATAAAAGCCATGAACCCTTCTTCGCGTATGTCCCTTGCCTATGATCGCTTCGGCCATAACCATGGAGATCTTCATTATTTAACGGGATGCTTGGGTCAGTTTTCACTGTGAAGGGGGAATTTCATCAAACTTATCATAATCTGCTGACATGTCTGTCTTGTCCTCGACTCCCACGATGTTTCTTTTCCCTGAAAGAACTATGTGACGTTTTGGCTCATCGTCTGATGTATTCGTTTGCTTATTTTTTCTTTTTTTCGGTCTGGAGGACATGTCCTTCACATAGAAAACCTGAGCCACATCATTGGCTAGGACGAATGGTTCGTCCCTGTACCAAGATTCTTGAGATCCACTGTTGTCATTCCGTACTGCGGGTCTACCTGTACCGCGCTTAAGCTTCTCAGGTTCACCCATTTGCACCGAAACAAGGGGACCTTAAAAGTTGGTCCATAGTCAAGTTCCCATATCTCCTCTATGTAACCATAATATGTGGTCTTTGACCCATCGTTGTTTGTTGCATCAAAGCGGACACCACTGTTTTGGTTGGTGCTCTTTTTATCTTGGGCGATCGTGTAAAATGTATTCCCATTTATCTCGTACCCTTGGAAAGTCCATATAGTCGAAGATGGTGACCTGGACAACAAGTACAGCTCATGGAATGTGTTGCTTTTGACGATATGTGCTTGCAACCAACCGCCGAAAGTCTTCATGTGTTCTTTTCTAATCCAGTCGTCATTCTTTCCAGTGTTGTTGGAGCGTACAATTTTCTTGTGTTGCTCGATATACCGAGCCGCCAAGGTGGAATTCTGTAGAACTGTGTAATGTGCTTCAGTGTAAGAATGTATGTCGCTACATATTATTGATTTCCTTCCTAGAGTGCCTTTTCCACTCAGTCTCCCCTCATGCCGTGATTGAGGAAGACCAATCGGCTTAAGACCAGGAACAAAGTCAACACAAAACTCAATGACCTCCTCTGTTCCATAGCCCTTGGAGATGCTTCCTTCTGGCCTAGCACGGTTCCGAACATATTTCTTTAAGACTCCCATGAACCTCTCAAAGGGGAACATATTGTGTAGAAATACAGGACCGAGAATGGAAATCTCTTCGACTAGGTGAACCAGGAGGTGCATCATAATATTGAAGAAGGATGGTGGGAACACCAACTCGAAACTGACAAGACATTGGACCACATCCTTCTGTAACTGTGGTAGATCTTCAGGATTGATTACCTTCTGAGAGATTGCATTGAGGAATGCACATAGCTTCACAATGGGTACTCGAACATTGTCCGGTAGAAGCCCCCTCAATGCAATCGGAAGCAATTGCGTCATAATCACGTGGCAGTCATGAGACTTTAGGTTTTGAAACTTTTTCTCTGCCATATTTATTATTCCCTTTATATTCGACGAGAAGCCAGACGGGACCTTGATACTGCTCAGGCATTCAAAAAAGATTTCCTTCTCTTGTTTGGTAAGAGCGTAGCTGGCAGGACCTTGAAACCGTTCTGGATGCAGGCCTTCTGGGTCTTTCATACGTTGCTGGTCCTGCCGTGCTTCCGGTGTATCTTTTGTCTTCCCATACACACCCAAGAAGCCTAGCAGGTTCACGCAAAGATTCTTCGTCACATGCATCACGTCGATTGCAGAGCGGACCTCTAGGAATTTCTGGTAGGGTAGCTCCCAAAATATAGATTTCTTCTTCCACATGGGTGCGTGTCCGTCATCGTCCTTCGGAACAGATCGTCCGCCAGGACCCTTTCCAAAGGTTACTATTTCATCCAAATCCTTGACCATATCAAATACATCAGCACCAGTACGTTCCTTAGGCTTCGGCTGGCGACATGCCTGACCGTTGAAATGCTTGCCTTTATTTCTTAAGGGATGCTTCGCCAAAAGAAATCGACGATGCCCCAGGTACACATTCTTCTTACAATGTTCTAAATATATACTTTCAGTATCATCTAAACAGTGCGTGCATGCATTGTATCCCTTGTTTGTCTGTCCTGAAAGGTTACTAAGAGCAGGCCAATCATTGATGGTTACAAACAGCAACGCTCGTAGGTCAAATGGCTCCTGTTTGTGCTCATCCCACACACGTACACCTGGTTTGGCCCACAACTGTAGAAGTTCTTCAACTAATGGCCTTAGGTACACATCAATGTCGTTGCCGGGTTGCTTCGGGCCTTGGATCAGCACTGGCATCATAATGAACTTCCGCTTCATGCACAACCAAGGAGGAAGGTTATAGATACATAGAGTCACGGGCCAGGTGCTATGACTGCAGCTCTGCTCCCCAAAAGGATTCATGCCATCTGTACTTAGACCAAACCTTAAGTTCCTTGCGTCAGCTGCAAAGTCCTCGTACTCTCTATCGATCTTTCTCCACTGCGTCCCATCAGCGGGGTGTCTCAACATCCCGTCTGACTTACGGTCCTCTTTGTGCCATCGCAACAACTTGGCATGCTCCTTGTTTCTGAACAAACGTTTCAACCGTGGTATTATAGGAGCATACCACATCACCTTGGCAGGAACCCTCTTATGGGGGGGGGGGGGGCTCGCCCTCACATCACCAGGGTCATCTCGTCTGATCTTATACCGTAATGCAGTGCATACCGGGCATGCATCCAAATTCTCGTACTTCTCACCGCGGTAGAGGATGCAGTCATTAATGCATGCATGTATCTTCTGAACCTCTAAACCTAGAGGGCAGACAACCTTCTTTGCTTCGTACGTACTGGCGGGCAATACGTTATCCTTTGGAAGCATCTTTTTTAACTTTTGCAGCAACTTTTCAAATCCCCTGTCACTCACACCGTTCTCTGCCTTCCATTGCAGCAATTCCAGTGTGCTACCCAGCTTTTTCAGACCATTTTCGCAAGTTGGGTACAACAACTTGTTGTGATCCTCTAACATTTTATCGAACTTCTCCCTCTCCTTTTCACTTTCGCAGTCTCTCGTGCATCAGCAATGGTCCGACCAAGATCATCAGCGGGCTCATCATGTGCCTCCCCTTCAGCTTCCCCTTCAGCTTCCCCTTCAGCTTCCCCCATGGAAGTATCACCGTATCCAGAGAACCCATGATAGTTGTCATCATCCTCTTCTTCTTCATTGTCTTCCATTATAACCCCCTCTCTCCGTGCTTGGTCCAACAATTATGCTGGGTATGAAACCATACCGAAACAGGTGGATGTGAAGGATTTTTGAGTCTGAGTAATCCTTCGTATTCTTACAGTCACTACACGGACAGAATACAAAACCATTCCGCTTGTTCGCATCAGCCACACGGAGGAATTCACGCAAGCCATTCATGAACTCGCCAGAGCGTCGGTCAGTACCGTACATCCATTCCCGGACCATCTGCATTATTGTATAAGTATATCAAAAACCATTACACAACATCATGAATAGAGATCAGTGACCAATTTTATACAAGTTGTTGATCAATTACTAAGTAAAAAACATCTGGACATATGCAAACTAACAAGTTAATGTGAGCTTGGATCATTTTCACTTCATTTACTTGTTGAAATCTAAAAATTTGAATTTTGAAAAATTTACATGCACCAATTTTTGAATTGGACAAAACAATTATCAAGAAAAATGTGGAACTTTTAATTATTGATCTAGCAGTGAAAACCTCATTCCATTCTGAGCTCTGAAACTGTAAAATTACATATTTCAACTTTCAGTAACTTTTTGCCTAATCAAAATTTGCCTAAAATTACACATCTAAAATTCCCTCTACTCCTAGAGCATGAAATCCCTCTCTACTTCTAGAGCATTGAGGAAAACTAATAACGAGAGATGAAAGGATAAAGTTGCTAACCTTTTAAAACCTTGGATTTAGGGGTTACCACCAAATCTTGGAGAAAAATTGGGCATGAACTCGGCTTGATCAAGAGGAAAAATGGCCACCATGCATATGAGCTCGAGTTGCAGTGGACGGACTTATATATAGGGGTCGAACCTCTAGTCCCGGTCCGTGATACGACCCGGGACTAGAGGCCTCCGCTTGTGGGGCTGGCTGGGCACGAGCCCTTTAGTCCCGGGCGGTATCACGGCCCGGGACTAGATGTCGGGACTGGAGGCTCCCCGGCCTCCTAGCCGTTGGAGGTCCTACACTAGTCCCGGCCCGTAACAAAGTGGGGACTAGTGCTCTAGATGGAAGACCCTTTTTCCACTAGTGTGAGAGTACGTTTATTTGTATGTGAAATCTATTTTGACTCATAGGTATAAATACACTAGCCAAAGCTTGTACTTAACAATGTAAAAAATAAACAATTTTTCCAGCGAATTTTCTCCACAAGGAAGGCTTTTAATGTTCCTAATCAGCATATTTAATTCCATACTTGGTAAAAATACCATAATGAAATTATTCTTCAAAATCTTGACTTCCTGTGAACATAGACATAAAAGTGTTCGTTGGCGTGGTAAAATGCAGAAATCCCTATCTGAACGTTATAATTAAGTAAAGAAAAACACTACATGAAATGGACGCATCAATAGGACGAGGGCGGTGTGGCCGGCTTGTGGAGGGGGCAAACCCTCCCCCCCAAAGAGATTAGGCAGGAGGGGGGTCGGCGTCCCCAATTAAACCATAACCTTGGTCGTTGGCCCCCTTTAGCTTGCCCCCAAGCAAACTGGGGCGGTAGCCTGGGAGATCTTTGTGCCGGCCCAGGCGGGCCTGGTGGGGCCCATGCGACCGCCACCTTGTGGTAGCCCAGCGACCCCTCCGACACTTCTTACACCCTCTGGTGTTTCTCCAATAAATCTCGGAACATCAGATGCTCCCATATAAAGTTCCCGGAACAATAATTTGATAACATCAGAACCATTATGATTATATTCTATTATTCACGTACCATATATTACTCTCACAACATATTGAAATTACCTTAAGCGTGTGACCCAGTAGGTTCGGTAATGCATATACGTGATTGAAACACTTTTTGATCAATAACCAACAGCTAAACCTGAATGCCCATGATGGCTCCTGTGAATACAAGAGTAACTTCAAGCGAACCTTTCGTTACTCAAATGCTAATCCCTTTACTTCATAATACTAATGATAACCCGAGGTGACACATCGGTTCCTCGTGATCCAACACTTCGATCACTATACCTGTTATCATCCTTCTTTTTTCATGAATTCTCTTTTCTTGTTATGTATTCTGATGTCCTCGTGATCAAGAGCATGATTTGTGTGGACAAACGATAAGTGGCGCAACTCCAAGAGGCCCTGGAGTGTATCTCTCCATCGTCGGGAGGAGCAAGATAGCAGTCTTGAACTATCAGGTTTCCAGACATGCTTTCTGATATGCCTGAAGATCACCATTATGATCATCCTCTTACAGATAATGTTTGATGATAATCAAAACATACCTCTATTTATTCTCATGGTCAAAAGACTTATGCATATGACAACGTGGCTGGATAGTGAAGACGTGTCGGCTAGTGCAGAGTCGGCGCCGATGAGTCGGCCGCGGCAGCCTACCGAGGCAGGAGCAATAGCTGTCCGAGTGGCCGCGATAGCCGGCATGGAGGAGGCGTCTCATGCGGAGTCCGTGCCGTCGAATCGGCCGCAACAGCCTACCGAGGCAGGCTCAATATCCAACTGAGTGCCACGATAACTGACATGAAGGATCCGGCCAGTGCTGAGTCAAGGCCGATGTCGGAGTAAAGGCGTGCAAAGACCACGGGTAGGCGGCGCAATCCGATCTCTGACCGGCAAACCATAAAGAAGAGTCAACCAAGCGACTGGCACCGAGAAAAAATGATCCGGGGTTGAAAAAAAAAACTCACTGGGGAGGGGATCACTCATTGGCAGACGAACCCTGTTACGGGTCGCATGGCACCTGACGGAGATCATGGAGATCGACCTCTCCGGGACGGTACGGTGCCATGAGAACAGGGATGGAGCCAGCAGGGGGCTAGCAGGGGCCATGGCCACCCCCCCCCCCCCCCCCCATGCTGATTTGTTTTTCTGAATACCTCCCTGTATTATGTGGATTTGACAGCAAATTTTGCTAAACTTTAAGCCTATGGCCCCCTTCAAGTTTTATAGCCTTCATTTGGCCCCCCTGATGACAAATTCCTGGCTCCGTCCCTGCATGAGAACGAACAGGTTCGATGTAATGCGATGGATGCATTATTGAGCCTTTTGGACGAGTATATATAGAAATATAAGGGATCGACTTCAAGTACAATACAAGTAATGAACATATCATATCTCTATCCTATCTTTGCACAATCTAAATATACAGACTCTAACAGACCATATGTCATATTCAAGGTGAAAATAAGAAGGTGAAAGAAGTTGGAGTTTGTTTTGTGGACTTTAAATGTTGCCTTGTTGTACGTGATAATTTAAGTCATGGAGGATCAATATCTTGAGAAGATGATTACCAGATAAGAAATCATGATCTAGATTTAAGTCTTTGAGTCATGATAATACGAATTCCAATGTTTGGAGCACGCGATAATACGAAGAAAACTGAAATATCCTTACTAGCGGCAAAGCTTCCATTTTCTCTGCATCTCCAGACAAAACCGCTATTGCTTACTTGCTTAGTGAGCATAATGATTGACACACAGAGTCACCAACAGAGGGCCGTGCTAACCACTGCGGCACTGTCGTTAGACCAACCGAGCGCGCGGCACCATGTTTTGGAACTTTTCCGAACCAGGTTGCTCAGAAACGTGCCTAGTGAGATCACGGCAAATGCAAGTTTAGCTCGTACTACCAGCACCACACCATACGGTGTGCCCCGGTTACCGATGACTTGCGAGAGAAGGCAAAATGCAAGTTTAGCTCGTACCAGGCCAACCAACTGGCCATGGTATATTACTCCACAATTTTCTTTTAAAAAGTCTGACAGGCACAAGTACACGGGTTAATTAGTCCTCCTTTCCCCGTCCGTTAACCGCGAGCCAGACGCCGGCCGGCCGGCCGGAGAAAGAAAGCGGCGTGCGCCCGCGCGCGGAGCCCCAAGAATCATTGGCCGTGGTTCCAAAGGAAAAGCGCCCACTTTTGCTGCCGCTTTTCGGTTTAACCATGCGCGCAGGCCCCCGGCAGCACCTGCCTGGACGGGGTGACAAAGACAAGAGCATGCGACGCAGGCACGCACTCATCGCCTATCATCATGATGAGTGCGAGCACAGCATCATGGGGGTGTGTGTCGTGCGGGGAAGAGAACAGCATGATGAGTGCGAGCAGAGCACTAGGTAGGGACAGCGGCTCGGAAAGCGATGGGGGTGTGTGTCGTGCGTGTTACCGAGTAATGAGTCAAACGTGGATGATGCATGAGGCAGGCCGGCAGGGGTACACAGTACCATAGTAGCCGGGAACGGGGAACGGTGCCCCGTCCCCTGACCCGGGTTCATCGTTCCGAATCGGGGTTCGGGTTCGACGGAGGGAACGATGCGATTCGGTCAGCGGAACGCGTACCTGAATAGTCGGTACTCTACCCCGGCTGAGCGACCTCGTACAATCTAATCTCGATTCGGAAATAGCAACGAGAGAGGGAAACAAGAAGCTTGGTTAATGGGGATGGGGGAGACTTGCCTGGCGTCCATTGTGTTCGCCGTCGACCAAACGGACAACTCCGGCCGTCCAGCTTCGGGCGGCTTCACGTCGATTCTTCCAGGAATACAAGACGCATCAAGAACGGAGGCGCCGCCAGCCAGAATCGGTGTGCAGCGGCGCCGCGCCGGCGGCCGGCCTCCACAGTCTGCGCCTCCGCAGCCGCGCATGGCGACAAACGTGTGGATGTGGTGATGGTGGCCGAGGCACGGCCGCAAAGCTGCCCGCGATTGTTCGAACGCATCGGAGTCAATTGATTGGGGCGGCACATGATTTTGACAAAGATGGTAATAGGGAGATTTGTTGCCTTTGCCTGCCGTCATTAGAGGGATCTTTTAATTTTCCCAAAAATGTCTCCCAAAACTGCGGTCATGAAGGCTCTAACGTGGCACCAGGCAAGATGTTAGTTGAAAAATTGCTCGACTTGTCCTCGTTCCCGGGACGTTCCCGGGTCATCGTCCCGGAACAGTTTCGGTCGCGTTCCCCTTATCGATCGGTACGTTAGAGAGATGTATACCCCTATCGTTCCCTGTTTTTGGCCAACGTCGATCCTCGTCCCACGTTCCCGTCCCACGTTCCGATCGACCCGGGAATTTGGCAACTATGCACAGTACTACTCAATGCCTGCTGCCTCGGCTCAGTCTCTCATCAGTAGCATAGCAATGGCGGTAGCAACAGCACGGCCTGCTTTGCTTTGCTTTGGGGGTGGTCGCGCTGCCGGCTTTTCGTAAAGTTTATGTACCCTGCGTGCCCCCACATTCCCCTCTCCTCTCTTTAATTTTACCGGCCCGCCCGAGGCTTTTGGATGGCTATGTATACAGCCCCTGCTTCCCGCTCCTCTGCCGTGCTTCCCACTTCCCACTAGTGCTTTGACTATCGCTCTTCTCCTCTCCCACTTCCCCTCGCATCTGCTTCTTCCTCGCCTGCGAGAGATGGAGGTGAGCCATCATCAGATGCTTCTTCCCAGTGTTCATGGTTCCTCCGTTTCAACCAATCATGATGAAGCGGTTGTTAAGTTGGTTTTCTGCTGTAATAACAGGCGCAAGACGACTGCGGCAAGTGGCGCCAAATCCCGGCGTTCGGCGACTGGAACCAGCTGTGGGACGTCGACATGCCCGTCACCCAGTACTTCGACCCGGCGGCCACCTTCTTCTTCACGGCGCAGGCAGGGGAGGACGTCGACGTCGACCTCTTCAAGGTGCCCCACTTCGCCGCCAACCCCTACAACTACAAGAAGGTCAGTGCCGGTGTCTCACGCGAAACCACCATGCATCTCTGTCGATCTTTCCTCGGTCTCAGCAATGTTGGTTTCAGTTCATATCAGCTTAGTTTTCAGCAACTGACCGGTTATAATTTATAATGCAGTGTGTTGTTCGAGTGAAGAAGGGTGAGGAGAAGGCAAAGGACGATGCGGTGCATGTGCCGGCGAGGAAGAAGAAAGCTAGCAGGAAGAAGCAGCAGCAAGGGAAGGAGCAGCAGAGGAGGAAGCCCAAGTCGGCGGCGGCGGTGGACGAGGACCTGTACAAGATCTCCCCCAACGTGATCTGCAAGGTGCAGAAGGCAAGTTCCACTGCCTGTTCCGTGATTTACTGGATTTCTTTTCTTTACTTTCCTATGGGCGCATGCATGTGTAACCAAGTGGATTTGCTTTGTTCTCAAAAAAAAAAGTGGATTTGCTTTGGATGTCAAACCCAAAAAAAATATGGATTTGCTTTTGCTAGTTTCCGTCATGTCATTGACGCAAACCTTTTTAGTTGGAGCCGGATAAGATAATCTCTGGACTTCTTTTCCTTTCCAAAAAAGATAAACTGAACTTTTTACAAACGTCTTTTCTTACTTTCTTAGGATGGATAATTCTTTGATGACTTTACTTTGGCTAAAAATAATAATTAACTATCCTAAGTTCCTAACTAGGGTTGGATACTTGTTGTAGATTGCGGCGAGATGCTAATCGTGGTCTATATCTTGTGTTGATCTTGCAGAAGAAGTTGCTGAGGAACTTGCTGGGAGGGTGCCTGGGCATCAACTGCATCGCCTGAAGATACCGAGACTTTGTTTCATCCGGAGTTTGGGGTGTTAAGGAAATCAAGCAAGATCGATCGAGTCGTGTGTTTGTGTATGTACATCGTCTGCTACTACTGCAATATATGGAAGTAATGCAAACCTATTGCTGCTTTGGCTCCTTTTTCTCCGCATATAATAATAAAAAATAAAAATATTTCCTTAATTGCAAGGATCTCTTACAAATCAGATATGAAAAACGAAAAACTTCCATGTATATGCAATGCAACTCGAAAGAAAGAACGAAAGAAAGGATAGGGGATATCCAGCATTAATTGCCACGAATCCGGAGTGCGCACAGATCAAATTTGAGATAAATTAGTGACCGGATGTTTAGCGCAAATTATTATCACGGGATATGATTGACGATGTGGATATTGGCACTAGGCAGCACAGGCATTCTGTTCCAAGTAAATCCCCAATTAGCACCATTAATTAATGACGATGAGCCAAGGATGGTAAGGGCCTAGCCTAGTTGCAGCGATCGAGTCCTCGTCCGGTGCAAACAGGTGGGGCTACACCGCCGCCTATATAACACCCTCCGATCCGGCAGGCCGGCCGGTCGGCTACAGTAACCACCCAACTGTTGTAGCCGAATCTCTCAGCTCTCTCTCACAAACAGGAAGATACAGAAGAACACAAGAAGTTTGGCTTCGGCTGTTTCACACAGCCCACAACCTTTTCTTCTATATCTCTTGTTCGGAAGTAAACATGATTACAGCTGATTAAATAGCCACACACGCACACACGGCCAGAGGCCACTCACGCCACTAACACCACTAACTCATGCACTAACACACGAGCCCCTCTCTCCTGGAATCGCTCCAGGATCCATGCATGCAGCTAACGAACTAACCGAATCACTCGGCCTTGACTATGTAGCATGTAGGCCTTCTCCTTCCTCCACGCAACGGTGCTGCATCGCACAGCACTAGCATCACGCCTTGCCACCATCAGCTTGGCTCAGTAATGCTACATCTACGGAAATATCTTACGGAAAGAGAGCTACGCGCTGACGTGCGACTGTACGTGGAAGCCTCGTCACGTTTGGAATGTAAAAAAGAAAACTTAAATTCCCCATCCGTCGTCTCCCAGGCGACCGGCCGTCGGCAACGCTACTAAGCCGCCGCGACTGGATCCTCCGAAGCGGGCGAGGCGAGCTCCCCTAAGCAGGAAGCGCCAAGCTCTCGGTCGATCGCAGCACGGCCAACCTTTTATCGTCATCAACGGCAGGACAAGCTCTCCGTCTCCGGTGTGGCCGGCTTGTGGTATCATCGGCGATGTGGCCGGTTTGCCGTCGTCATCATCGGTCCACAACAAGACATCTCTCTCCGGTTCTGTCCGTCCCGAAGTTCTTTGTCAAGAAGGATGTTTGGTTCTCGAAATTTTGAAGGATTATAAAGTTTGTCCTTGTTGTGAACAAACTAGGAGATGGTTCCAATCAGCGGAGTAGCTAGCGGCCATGTGCACGCAGAACAATTCTCTGATTACCACCATGGGGCATGGCCGCATGGGCACCTCGCCGCTCGCGCAGGCTTGGAGGATTTAACCAGGGACCATGCCACTGAGCGCTGACGCCGCCATGGAGGCATTGCCGCTTCCTGCGGGGAGCTCGTCTGGCCGCCTCGGAGTAGCCCGTCGATCGCGGCCGCTCGCGTCGCCGACCGGCCGGCGGCCCGTCGTCTGTGATAGAAGGAATGGGGATTTTAAGTTTTTTTTTTACATTCCAAACGAGTGACGAGGCTTCCACGTACCGTCGCACGTCAGCGCGTAACTCTATTTCCGTAAGATATTTCCGTAGGTGTAGCATTACTGCATCTCGCCATTTTCCACACGTACGGAAGCTTCACCGGCCAACAGCTCTAACTAGCTAAACTATATGCAAGGAAATAAATATGCAGATACCTAATTAAGATTAAAAAGCTAACACCAACCGAACCATAACCGCCACCCGCCGCCGTCGCCCTAGCTCTCAAGCCAACCGGAAGCGATCGAGCGCAGCCATGGGGCGCGGCAAGACCCCTGTCGGCTTCATCGAGGACAAGAGGAAGCGCCGCGAGTCCTTCGAGACACGGAGGGCGGGGTTCCTGAGGAAGGCGCGGCACCTGTCCACGCTCTGTGGGGTCCCCGTCGCGGTCGTCTGCGCCGATCCGAACGGCGGCGCGCCGACGGTGATGGAGACGGAGCAGGGCGTCTTCGAGAGGTACCGCGCGCTCCCGGGCGCGAGGCGCGCGGAGCACACGCACCTCAAGTACCTCGACGGCCTCCTGGTGAAGGAGAAGGCCAAACTCGCCAAGACGCTGCTGGTTGGGCCCCAAGCGCTCGCGCCGCCGCACGGGGAGATGGGCCGGATGACGCTGGAGCAGCTGCGCGACCTGCTCCAGTCCGTCGACAAGGCGCTGGCTGCCGTCGCAGAGAGGCGGAGGGAGCTGGGGTTGCCGGGCGATGACGACGCGGTCGTGGTTCCGGTTGGGGATTCCGCCCCCAGCACCGCAGGAGGCTCCGAGAGCGACGCCGGCAACTTCCACCCGACGCAGCAGGGGCAAGTCGTCGATCAGCAGATGATTTGTCCAGGATTGCAGGCGCACGGCATGATCCCGCGTGAGCACTACTACGGCGACATGAACATGGCGCAGCCTGCGTACGACCCCCAGCCCCAGTACTGTATCGGCAACGGCGCAGTGCACCTGGGCGGCTACCAGCAGCCGATGCTGAGCAATGGCGGCAACTACTACAGGCAGATAGCACCGGACACCTACCTCCAGCCGCACAATGCCATCACGCAGCCATGCAACGGCGCAGTGCACATGGGCGGTTACCAGCAGCAGATACTGAGCAATGGCGGCAACTACCACAGCCAGCTCGCACCGGGCGCCAGCTTCCAGCCGCACAATGCCATCGCGCAGCCATGGAACAGCGCCTTCCAGTACGACGGCAGCAGCAGCAGCAGCAGCCATGTGGGCACGAGCAGCTCCTGGATGCAGGGGCCGGGCAATGGCAACTTCAACAACGGCACCGGGCACGATCTGGCCATATGGAGCCCCGCTGAGTCCAGCAACGCCATCGCCGTGAACCCTTACATGCACACCAGCGGCAACCAACCAGCACCCGAGTACCCCGGTCAGTTCACCGGCGACAACAGCTTCCCAGACGCAATGCCCGAGGTCCTCGACATGAGCGCCCCTGGCAATGGCATGAGCTACCTGGGCGGCTACGAGACGCAGGGCTCGTCCAACGACCTGCAGTACTCCTCCGCCGCCAGCCAGAATTCTTCAAGCGTCAGGAGGCTGTTTGGGTACGGCAGCGACGATTAGCTCTGCGTTCTAAACCCTTTACTTCCACATATATAGTATAGACTCTACTATCGTAGTCAGTACTAGTTACATGAGCAGCATCTTGATCAGTCGGGCAATTTTGCATGGTGGACGGCCGCCGGCATGATCCGATGTTTGCCAATGCCACCCGCGCCCGCAGTCCCAAGCAATTTTCACGGCCGACGAGCTAGGGACATGGGCTTACTATAGGTTAAGAAGATTGTGTTTGCCAGCAGAAGATCACCCGGCAATGTCGTCAGCCTAGCAGCTCAGCTTGGAGAAGATCCAGCAATTTTGTACACTTCTCTGCTTGGGAGACATAACCAGGAAAGATCAGGCAATATTGTAATAGCTCTCTTTAGATTGATCCAGCAATTTTACACTGGAAACGATCAGACAATTTGCTAGCTATGCTTTGAATAGTTATATAATTTTGTGGTCAAGACAATTTGTACCCACGCCTGGAGATTATCCTGGCAATTTTGTAAAGTACTGGTACAAATAAAGTCATATTGTTTTCTCAACTCGTCATTTTCTGGCTGTCCTTTTTATATCTTGTCCCCAAAACAGAGTCAATTTCAATAGACTTGGTACATTGACAAGTTCATCTCAAAAGTCAAAGCTGTACAACCGTAAAACTCAACACCATGGCGAAAATCAACAGCATTGTTAGTTTGTCAGTACTATTTACAACTAATTCGATGTCAGGAAATCATTCTGCCGTTGCACAAAATATAAGACGAAGAAAATGTGACAGGTAGGAGTTGATCCCTTATTAAGCTTGCTCAAAAAAGGTAAGCTACACCCGAAATGAAGTGTAGGAGTTGGTCTGTCCACATGACAGCATCCAGCCCTACATCGACGACATGCTTCGCCCACTGTTGGGCAACACTACTGATATTACAACTACTGGGCACATGTGCCAGCTTAAACTGAAAAAAAGAACCAAAACATCCACCATCAGATTTATCAAGAGCATTGCATGAAAAGTGATCGCATCCATCTGAACTACATCAACCGAAGCAGAGAAAGGCCTCAGCCTGTGTACACTGAAGGTATGTTTCTGCCATTGAAAAGGGTGGCCCAGCTGCCAATAGTCCACGGCAGTGCCATACAAAAAAAAAACCAGCACTATTTCCAGTAGGCCAGTACCTTATCAAAAGCTGCATCCGTGTTCACTCTCAAGAACAAGTTTCACAATGGCAGCCATGTCATCAGAAATCAGATTTGATACCTGCAAGCTAGTTGGCTGCTCCTTCATGGAGGATCCATACTCAGATATGTGGCGGTGTATAGAGAAAGACACCTCTCGGGCCAATCTTCTTTTTTCCTTCAGCACTATTGATATGGTTCCAACCTGCCACCACCACGTCCACAACAGCACCACGGTTTCGTTGTGATGGCAGTTCCACAGTTCATCAAACATGTTCAGGCAAAAACAGAAATACGCAGCGCTCTCTGAACCTCCTCATGCTAGCGGACACAATGTAGTGAGCTCCATTCCTCTCTTCATACTAAGAAAAACTAGCTATTAGTAGAAGCTAATATCCACAGGCCCACTTTATTTTCCTTTTCTTCAGTGTTAGATACATCATAGGCAACACTTTCGTCGTTGTCTTTGTGTGCTTCAAGAGTGTTGTTGTCTCAATCCTAATTATCACATACCTGTAACCATAACCCTTTCTCCTACTCCTAAAGCTGATGAAACCAAACAAGACCAAACATGGACATCCGGTGTTTCCCCATGGTCAATCATCTCCTCTAACCATAGCAATGCATCATATGTTCTGCCAACAGAACATAAACCTTCAATAACATTGCTGAATTCGCTTCCGTCAGGACGATGGCGGCTCTTCACCATCCTCTCCATAACCCTTGCCGCCTCGACAAACAGACTTTCTGAACACAAGCCACTGACCAAGATAGAGAAAGTCTCCTTTCCAGCAACACATCCAAGTTGCTTATCCATCCTTTTAAGGTATCCAAGGGCCTTCGCAGATTGCATACTATCACAGAAACCCTTCATTAACAATTTATATGTTGTCACAGTGGGAACAAGACCATTATTGGCCAAGTCTTCCTCTAAAACCTGGATTGCATCATCTACCCTCTGTTCCCTGCACAAGGCAGTGATTTTAGCTTCATACATGCATATTGTTGGCTTGAACCCCTTTTTAGCCATGTCCTGAAACAAATTGTCTGCTGCATTCAACCGTCCCTCGTCATAGAGATCAAGAATAATGGACTCAAAGCTCATGACAGTACGTCCACCTCGTACAACCAACGCCCGGTCAATGGCTTCTCGGGCATCGTCGATGTTAAGCACAGCAAGCATTGGCACACGAAGAGAGCGCCTACTACCTGGCGTCCTCAGCCCCTTCTGATAATCTTATCCAGCACCTGCTCTGCCAGCTCACCCCGGCCAGCCGCGCAGAGCGCCACGAGCAACGCCCGGAACACGACAACATCCCCGTCGCAGCCCCGCTGCGAGACACGCCACAGCATGGAGTAGACGACGTGCGTGGCCTCGTCGAGCATCCCAGCGTCACAGAGCGCAGGAACGATGGCGCGGTAGGCGCCTCTCTCCGGCGCGAGGCACTGGTTGGGCATTTCCTCGAGCACCTGAAGCGCGAGGTCAGGGCGCTTGGCGCGGCACATCTCCGAGATCAGCAGTGTGAGGTCCTCGGACGATATGGAGACTTCGGGGCGCCCCTGGAAGTCGTCGAGGAGCCGGGCGGCGTCCGGGAGGAGGCCGCGGGCGAGGAGGCGACGGAGGAGGGCCGAGAAGGAGAGCGACCAGGACGGGGCGGGGGAGGCGGGGAGCGAGGAGCGGAATATGGAGACGGCGGCTGCGGGAGGGAGGCGCGGGATGGATGAGGCGAGGAGGGCGTCTGCGGAGGGTGAGCGGGGGAGGACGCGGCGGAGGAGGGAGGGGAGGAGGGCCGGGGAGGACGAGGCGGCGGCCAGGAGCGAGGTGTGGACGGCGTCGCTGTGGCGGTAGGAGGAGCGCGGGTACCAGCGGGGCGCGTCCTCGTACAGGTGCACGGCCTCGAGCGGGTTCTTCTGCCGGCGGATGGCTCCCGCCAGGTGCGCCGGCGCCAGCACCCGCGGCCACCGCACCGGCGTGCCGCCCCCCCATTATGCCGCTGTCCCGCTGCGCTGCGGACAGAACGCAACGGTACCACTCCACCGGATCCACTACTACGAGTGTTTTGACAAAGGAATGTCCAAAAAAAAGTACATTTTCAACCATGAACTAGTAGAGGTTCGACCAAATGAACCCAAATGTCGAAATCACTGTTGATTGTAGCCTGAACTCAACGATCCCGATTTAAATCGAACCTTACATCTGTTTGACACAACGGGAAATAAGTATCCGGTCGGGAATAGAGGGTACTCTCACTGACAGTGGCACTCATATGTCATATTCATCTCCTTCCCCCCAATTTCTTCCTCTTACACGCACAAACACCCTCCTTGATCTTCTCTGGCTGCTAATCGATGAGCTCCGCCGCTTCTCTGCCAATCCCAAGAGCGTGGACCTTCCATGTCTCCTGTGAGCTCGGACCGTCGCGACGCGCCCTCACCTCCGTGCTCACCGCCGCCGCTTCCAAGCTCCCCCCCCCCCCCTCACCGCCCGCCCGCCTGTAAGCTTGCTCGCTGCCTCCGAGCTCCGCGCGTCTCCTGCACCCCCGCTCCTCGCCGCGCTGCGCCGAGGACGACACCGACCAAGCAACTCCTTGCCATGTGTAGCAACAACGGGGGCGACCGACGCGGGTAGCTCGGCTTGGGGATGCTCGGACTTGGAGGGCAACGCTCGTAGCTTATGGAGGACCTACGGAAGGCAAGGAGCTGGAGGAGGAGGATTAGGACGGGGCGGTGTAGGAAAACGACGCAACAACGACGGCAAACCGGGGACGAAGAAAACAGAGCGAGGACTCATGCCGACCACCTCTCGCTTCGATTCCTTTGTCACACGTGCTCAGAGAAGCGAGACAGAGCTGTTGGACATGGCTGCAGGGTCAACATCGATGAGGAGGAGCACGATTAGGGGAATAAGACATATATGACACATGGGTCCACTTAGCGGGAGTAGAAATATTTGATTTATTTTTTCTGTGAAAAACGGGTCAGGGTTCAATTTAGACCCGGTTTGCTAAGTCCATTGTACAATCGACAGGATTTTGACGTTGGGTTCATTTCGCCGAACCTCCACAAGTTCAGGATTAAAAATGAACCTCTTCGTTTTTGACAAATAGTCGGCCCGGCCCGGCCGGCCTGATCCAACTCAGCCATGGTGGCCCAGAAGCGTGCGTGTTGCCTGGTCTTCCGCGGGCCCGCATGCGGATCCGGGATCAGCGCGTTCCGCCTGGCTAGGTTTGGAAATGGGGCGCCGCGCATTCATCTCGCGAACCTCGACGTCACCACCGATTCCGCCTGGGCTGTTGAAATAGTAATAGGGGACGGAGGCGGAGAGATTAAAAGATACAGAGCGCAGCGCAGGGCGCCCGCTTCCAAACCTCACCTTCCCGTTCCAGAGACAGACAGGAAGGAAGGAGCCTCTTTCGCGTGGGAGACAGACGTGTGCGGTGCGCGCGTGCGCCGTGGCCTCTTCTGCCTTGCCGCCGGCCATGGACGACCACAAGGTGCACAAGGAGAAGGAGCACACCGGCGGTCACCCCGAGGTCAATGAGGAGGAGGAGGAGGAGGACGAGGAGGCCAAGCGCGCCGTCCTGCTCGGCCCACAGGTGCCCCTCAAGGAGCAGCTCGAGCTCGACAAGGTAACTCATTCCTTAATTTGTTCGTTTCCTTCCGTTCTTCCGGGGAAACTTAAATGCTGAATGATACTTACTCCGGATGAAACATAATCTGTCTTTGCATTAAACTGTTGTTTACTAAATCGATTCATTCATGTGATGTTCCTCTGATCTGCACTGATTGGTTGATGAATGCAGGATGATGAGAGCCTGAGGAGGTGGAAGGAGCAACTCCTTGGGCAGGTTGACACAGAGAAGCTTGGAGGTTAACATCACCATGCCAACACCCGTCCTCCTCACCTCACCCATCTCAACTTCATATCCACCATTCTTGCCTCGAATCATCCACACATGAACAAAAACAATATAATTTACGTGTCTGATCGGCTCTGAATTTTCTTTATGGTCGCAGAGACTGCGGAGCCCGAGGTGAAGGTGCTGAACCTGACCATCCTGTCGCCGGATCGGCCCGATCTGGTCCTGCCTATCCCCTTCGTCGCCGACGAGAAGGGCTACGCCTTCGCCCTCAAGGACGGCAGCACCTACAGCTTCCGTTTCTCATTCCGCGTCTCCAACAACATCGTGTCAGGCCTCAAGTACACCAACACCGTCTGGAAGACTGGAGTAAGAGGTGACACCACATACACACCAACATGATGGCTCCTCTGAATCTTTATTTTCTTCCAAGAAAGTTATTAGATCTAGCCTTTGCCTACCTACATTATTCGTCAAGTTTTATTGATGGTAATATTTAAGGTCACATTCTCTTCCCCGCAGAAAAAAAAGGTCCATGGTATGTTAAATGTCCTGCGGTGTTTTTCAGTAATGCAGTGTGCCTAGATCATATCTAAGACATGTTTAGATAACGGAATGCCATTATAATGGATATTCTATCATGAAGGAGTCTATTAGTTTGAACTAAATGTTCAAAGTTCAAAGAGTAGTTCTCTCTCTGGATCTAAAATAACCTGTACAGGATGTTTTAGTTGCCACAGTTACCCCGATGGTACTGTACATAACTGTAGAAGAGTTGATGAAAATTGTTTCCCCAATAACCAACAAAATGCTAACCAAAATTATTTCACTAATCATGTACATATGTGGTATGCTTGATTTTGTAGTGCTTAAACCGCAAAAATAATCAAGACCATCTGGTAGATGGATCTCTATGCTATGAGTTATTTTTTTCTTGGTACAAGTATTCTTTTTGAAGTAGTCTATTGTTGCAGTGGAGAACCAGAAGATGATGCTGGGGACATTCAGTCCCCAGGCAGAACCCTACACATATGTGGGTGAAGAAGAGACCACCCCTGCTGGCATATTTGCAAGAGGCTCCTATTATGCTAAATTAAAGGTAATACACACTTATCAAGCTTAAGTACAAATTTCTCTTGGCTCTGGCCTACAAGCAAAGGTTTGCAATTTCTAGCAGTTACTTCTGTAACTAATGTGTTCCTTCTTATTTTCAGTTTGTTGATGATGATGGCAAGAGCTACTTGGAGATGAGTTACTACTTCGAGATTAGGAAGGACTGGCCAACCATCCAATGATGTGGGAACAAGGCACCACCATGAATGTTAGCTCATAGCTAAGCCAAAGGCAGATTGCGCTGTCACTTCTAGAAACAATTATTCCTTACGATCGCCGTCGTCGTTAACCGCCTTTGTATGTTCTTTCGAGCTTAATTGATTCCACTCTCTTTTTTCCTTTTGTTCCACATAATGTTTATTCGAAAACTCGTTATATATAATCGGTTCTCCGTGGAGATACTCTGATATTTATGTACCAAATCGACTTGTTGCTTGTCTGAAACACACATGTTTTTTTTTCGTGGAGCAACTTCTGTCCATTAGCAATTAATTTCAGAGCTCACTGCTTCTTAATTGTGTCGGTAGCTTGCTTTCCTTTTTTTTTATAATGATGAATGGCCGTGTCTGGCTGATGTCTCAAGCTCTCGCGTGCGTTTCAAGTCGTTTACCACGCCTGGCGTTGCTCTCAGGATGTTGCCGTAGGGTAATTATCGCAGTAGGTCATTATAGGTGTCTTGCTGCAGTGTCATTTTCTTGAGGTGGATGAAAGCAAAGCTTAGGCGGAGTGCTAACGTCGGTGCTTCACCGGCTGACACGCACGGTAAGCAATGAATCTATCTATACTATATATCAAACCTGACCCGGTTTGCCCTCACCACGCAACTCCATGTGTCACCACGGCAAAAATCACACTTCTACAGTGCCTGCATGGCTCCGCGTCGTCGATCTTCGATCGGACGGTCAGCGCGGTGTTTTTACAAATAAGAACCTGCGTTCACTGGAATTTATGGAGCAGTCACAACTTCCTCACGTAGATGGACTTATCTGCAAATTACAGGAACTCTAAGGACTTCCCTGCAAAACGCCCCCACATCCCCCTTCTCCTTCCTCTCTCCCGCGCGACGCCGAACTCGCCGCCGCCGCCGCCGGCAAGCTCCACCGCCGCACCGCTACTCCCCTCTCAGATCGACGACCAGGGCGAGCTTCGCCGTCGCTTCCCCTCCCTCCTCGCCGAAGATCCACTTCCGGGACGCCGCGAGCGCGGCGGAATCGTCCCCGCCGTGCTCACCGTCCGCCGCAGCGGAAATGCTCGCCGCCGGCGAGTTCAGCGCCCAAATGGTCCGCTGCGCCGCCTCTCCGGCTCCCCTCCGCCTCCTCTGGCGAGTCCGCGCGTACCCAGGACGGCTCGCGTGCTCGAGCGCGAGCTCTCGACAGCGCGGCCGCCGCCGGCGAGTGATGTCACACGGTGACGTCATCGCGGGCCCGCGCTGTCAGATTTTTTCCATTTCCACAGACGATTTTTTGAATTAGAAAAAAAAACTGACGTGTGGGTCCTACATGTCATAAGTTTCACAATTACAATAAAATGCTGAAAATTGTAAAAATCATAACTTTTAATTTGTTATTCAGGAAAATGCAAATAATATATCAAAAAAGTCAAATTTAACATATTTCCAAACTCTTCACATAATTTTTTTTAGAAAAATGTTAGATTCCTAACAGGTAGGACCATTTTACTTAAACAATTTCCATAAAATAAAAAGTGTTCAAAATATCAATATTTTTGAATCTATCCACCGAAAAAATATGAATAACATATCCGAACGATGAGAAGAAATAAATACTAGCTATTTATGGCAAAAAAAACATGTTTTGAAATTCCAATTTGGTCAATATTTCAAGAAAATCCAAATGCACTTCCTCTAAATATAAGAAGGTAAATTTACTAAATGCTCAAATAATGCATTTCCTTTAATTACGAACTCAAATTGAACATTTCAATTTAGTAATTATTTGAATGCAATCTAGATAATATTTAACCACATCAGAAGAACTAACATAAAGGTTATTCTTTTTTAAAACATTTTTAGAAAATATTCGATTCCTGCAAGGTGAGACCACTTTACTTAAACAATTTCCGTAAAATAAAAAGTGTTCGAAAAATCAATATTTTTGAATATATCCATTGGAAAAATATGAATAACACATCCAAATGATCAGAAAAATAAATGCTAGCTATTTATGGCAAAAAACTAACAAGTTTTGAAATTCCAATTTGGTAAATATTTCAAGAAAAATCCGAACGCATTTTCTCTAAATATATGAAGGTAAATTTATTAAATGCTCAAATAATACATTTCCTCTAATTACGAACTCAAATTGAACATTCCAATTTGATAATTATTTTGATGCAATCTAAATGAACTGACTCTAATTATGAAACTCAAATAAATTAAATATTAATAAAAAGATTTTTAACATTTTAATTCGCTACATATTTGGAGATACTCCACACGACAAATTCTGACGAATTTCAACGTTTCGAATCCTGAAGGATGCGAAATTATGTTCATTACAACTCTTTTCCATTTTATGCTCATTTTAATTGAGTCAACCTGACAAAGGAGTTTGAGGGAATCATGCATGTAATATTTGTACTCCTTTAACTACTCGGTAAGCAATTTTTTGCATCTCTGCAAATTATTATTTATTCATAACAAGAGATGTTCGATAAAGATCCTACCAGTCTTTAGGGGAAATTTATTCCTTTTTGTGCAACATACATTTCGTAATCTAAAAGAAATTCCTTTCATGTTAATTATGATGTTAACCGAAAAATGCTGCAAATAACGTATTGTCTTATCGGACACTAAAAATATTTCTATTCAGATCTTATGCTTCATAACTTTATTACATTTTCCTTCCAACTGCAAATTATTATTTATTGGTGCCTAAGACATATTCGATTTCATCCAAGCAGGTTCCAGGTAAAATTAATTAATTTTTCCGTGCTATATCTATTTGTAAGATAAAAGATTGTTTTAAATGTTAACTATAATGTGTATTGAAAAAAAAAGCTTAAAATAAAATTTCACCTTATTGGACACTAAAATATTTCTATTTACATCTTATGCAAGCTGCTTATACCACATGAGGTCTGAATTCAGTGGCTCTTTCTAATCCAACTCCGACAGTGTGATGAACAGTGATTTTTTCCCACGGGTTAATGGACGGGCGGGGCGTGTCGCCGCGGTAATTTACCTAGTCTATTCTATATATCATGACCAATTGCTTCAGCGCTCTGTGAGGCCGCCCACGTCCCCGGCGTGCACTGTTCATCGCGTTTCTACAGTGCGCGCCCGCGTCCGCGCCGTCGATCGCCGATCGGACGGTCCAGCTGGCTTCTTTCGCCAGGAGGGACTTATCTGTAATTTGCGGGAAATCTAGGGACCTTATTGCAAAAACTCACACACATCTCTCTCTTTCTTTTCCTTCCCCTCCCGTGCTCTCCTTTTTGCTCGGGATGAAACCCTCGCCGTCACGGCCGCGCCGTCGCGCCGCCGTACCAGACCGCCCCGGCACAAATTGAAGCCTCCACGAGCTCCGCCTCATCTCCCTATTCCTCTCCGTCGAGTTCCGCGCGCTAGAACACCACGAATCGCCGGAATCGAATGCTTCTTCATCAACTCCGGCCGCCGCCGTTCGTCAAGCTCACGACGGCGTACAGGCTTCCCCGACCTCACTGACCACCTTGACGCGTTCCTGGTGAGCTCGCGGTCCTCGTGGACCTTCTCTCCCTCTCTATCGTGTCCTGTACCACGCCCACGCCGTGCGCCGCCGCGGAGCGAACGCATCAGCGGCAACGGCGTTGAGGGCACGGTGCCGCCGGGACTCGCGGCGCTGCGGGGTCAACATCTGCTCGGCCTCCGCGGCAACTGCTTCTCCGGCGTGCTCCATCCGGCGCTGTTCAGGAACCTCACCAGCCTCCACTATCTCGACCTGTCCGGGAACCGGTTCCTGGAGTCCCCGCTGCCGCCGGAGCTCGGCGGGATGGCGAGTCTCAGGTGGCAATTCAGCGGCGCCATCCCCGACACCTTTCTTGGGCTGGAGCAGCTCGAGGCGTCCATGAACGGCTTGACCGGAACCGTGTCTCCGGGATTCGGCCTCAAGTCTGAGAAGCTGCTGCCTCTGGACTTAGTTCTTCTTATCTACTCCAGTACCTGCGACAGCGAAGAACTGGAGTCTCCAAGATGAGAATGACACCTATCTTCTCTCCGGCTCTTTTACCTCATCTTCTTGCTAGAAATTTACTATATGATCCATGAACTACTAATTTTGTTTCTAAATATATTTGGATGGATGATGTTAATATTCTGTCCAGACCTTAGAGTCACTGAATATATTCTAATTGACTATGTCTCTTCCATATTTCTGCTGCTCCAAAATCTCTAACTGTGTAGTTCTAAACATGTTAGAATTCCAAAAATATGAAAACAACAGTTATGTTAGAATTACGAATATGAGTGAGCAGTGGAACAATGAATGCAGTGACACCTTTCTGGAAATATTGTGGACCTTTTCGCATACAGCTTTTGTTTTACTACTCCTTGGCTTTGTTACTGCCAGTGACACCTTTCTGTTCATCTCAGCAAAAGATACTCTTATTGTTGGCAAGTTGACTTTAATCAGACAATATTACTATCCGTTACTTCTTTCCTTAGTTGTGTTGTTTTTTCGGCCTCTTGCGCACAGAAGCTAACATCCAAGTCTGCACATGCTTTTTCGGAAGTCTCCGTCGTTGGTATTTCCTGTAAATATCCACAGAAGTTAATTCATTTATATGTGGTGTGCAATATATTAGTGGCCATTCTTAAGCATCCAAACTGAATGTACTGTACGGTTTTGGCAGTATGGATTTTTTCTTGAAATTTTGTCCTTATTGTGGTGTAGCAACATCAACATGTTAGAGTGTGCATTACATACGTGTGATTTCATATTTACAGCAAGAACAGGGAGTTAGTTTCCTATATCCCTTGAAGTTTGTTCTTCATCACTATTGTGTTGTTGGACATGAGTCAGGGAGCATGAGAATGTCCAGCTGGATGACAATGCGAAGTTCGCGTGGTACAATGCGCCATCACTGGACGTGGCCCCGGCCCACGACGATGGAGCACGGATTTAGGAACATGAACAGCCAGATTCTCGGCCCTCGAGCGCACGGCGACGACGTTCATCTCTCGCTGCACGAGTCTCCTTATGTTAGGTGAGTCTGAACTTTCGAAATTCTGGTTTTGTTTAGGCATAGATATATCTGAGTAAAATTATAAAACACAATTTACCAGTTGGGGACCTAGAGTTCTGGTTTACTGATCATTAGATAGCTTGAAAAATAGCTTTTGAGAAAGTAGGGCCTTGCATTCTTAATTTGTTTTGCCTGATGAAGTTTCAGTTTGCCAAAAGGCATGGAGCTCAGATACTAATTTTTTTTTTCTTCAGTACGGCCTAATGTTTTGCTGTTTTCTGGAAGACAAACTATAATATTCTCACAAAACTCTGTAACTACAGTGGGATGAGGTCTATATGATTTATTGCTACTACACTAATGTTCCAAATCTCCATTGTTGGGCCTGTAAAAGATAAAGACATGTGGTAGTGGCAAAATATTGCCTGATTAGTCCTCTCTGTATGGATATTGTAGTGTAAAAACTTGTGTTATTCAACTTTTGTTTAGCAAGGTTTCAATATTTTTGACAATATTATATATTTTTCGTCGATGCGTTGATTGCCGAGCAAAAATTAAGATGTTTTCTTCATATCAGAGGTATTTCAGAGAACATATTATTTATTTAGACCCTTCAACGTTGATTATTTAATTGTTTCTGCTCCAGTCTTTGGTTAATTTTGGACTCAATTTTCTCTTTTCTCAGTTTGCCTGCACATAGAATATTGATGTTTGTCGGTCGACATAATGTACGAGCGAGATATCCTTAGGCCCATATATATTTTTGTCTGAACTTTCATGCGCAACCACATTACTTATATGGATTTATCCACCTCATCTATAATGCTGTAGCATATTAGTCCACCTAATGATGCCCGTACAACACTTAGAATTTTGATTCAAGTGCTGACACGTCAATGGGATCATAAGAGCTTGACTTTTGGCATCAAATTGGACTCTGCCACTTCTTTTTCTTTTGATTCAGACTTCCTTGGTTACTATATAAAAAAAAGCTTAATTCCTGCATTGTTTCCCGATGAGTTTATTTTGACTTATGCTATTGGTGCTTTACGTTTTCTTCTCATGTCTACCAGCACATAACATATCGATTTGTGACTCCTGTCTCATCCTTTCCTTTAGCCTGTGATCACCGAAAAATTGTTTTAGGACAAGCTATCTACTGTCCTGCTCTACTCATATCAGTTCAGGGGCGCGGCGTGTCGACGCGCTCTGGCGGCGGAATCAAAACTACCAATTGTAAGAGATGTTGAAGTTTTATGTGGTAAGACTAAATACCCTATTCACAAAATATATTTTGTAACAAAAAAAAAACACAAGTTATATTCACAAAAATATCCACCAAGGACAATCTAGAAAACTTTCCAATTTGAACATTTTTCGAAATCTAAACAATTTTTGAACATAACTTCTCTTTGCATTACAATAATTTCAAATTTTCACACTTTTAAAATAATGATATTTCTAAATTTAAATTTTACCACACGGGTTACCACACGGGCGCGGCGGTGTCGCCGCGCGAAATTTTCCTAGTCGACACTAGCAAGATGAGGCTTGAAGCCAGCGCCTCGAGACTTGACTTGGGCCATCATCCTTTTGCCGAATTCTTGTAAGTAGAGCGACCCCACCTACGAGGAAGTGGTGTGCTTTAGCTCTCTTTTTTTCGGAGTGGGTCTCTTCGTCTTGTTTGTATCAATGTTGTGTGGTTAGAGTTAGACTGAAAGGTTAGTAAATCAGGGTCAGTATGTGGTGAATATACAGAACGAGCTAGGTAAAGCAGAATCATTGTGTTCACAACAATTTCTTACGAAATTCACGGCAAACAATCAAACAATTCAATTCACGCGTGGGAAAAAAGTAGTACAATGAGAACACACATGCCATCACTCCACGTATACTCGCTCGTTGACTAGCTACTGAAAACTAGGATAGCATAGTTTCTAAGGTACTCCCTCCGTTTATAATTACTTTGCGTTTTGGGTTTAGTTAAAGTCAAACTTTCTGAAGTTTGATCAAATGTATAGAAAAATATATAAATATTTACAACAAAGTTTTAATATTATTAGAATCTTCACAGGATATATTTTCATATTATATATATTCAATATTATGCATGTTTATAAATTTCTAGACCAACATATGAATGCATGAATTGGATTTCAAGTTGGTTAAGAATTATCTAGGTTGAGTTGCACTTTTCACTGACTACAAATGAATCAAGAAATAACAAATGCACATCACCACAACAATAATAGTTTGTGTTTACATTCCCATGCATGTTTGTTTTGTGAGCGGTCTTATTTCAAACCAAGTACAAAGCAGGGATTCATTGCTAGTTGATAACTAGACTTACAAAACATAGATATAATACCATGAGATACCAAAAAACTAGCAATCTCAAACATACTATGAAAAAACCTTGTAGATACCTTGTACATTATGACAATTTCCTATCTACTTAAGGCTATAGGGTAGAATTTAGTGTTTACCCTAATATAGACAAGCATATAGTCGAGAATTTCTATTTAATTGTACCCTAAGATGCCTTAAAACAAACACACGCCTAGAAATATCAGGATATTTGTTAGATAATAAAATTAGAGATCTTTGCCCGGAGCACCTAAGACCATAAGACATACATATAACGTATAGACTACGAGTCACTTGAGCACCACACATTATTCTATGGAGCATGCAATATTTAAGAACAACAATAGACCATAAGACATGCATATCACAATGGTGAACTTGAGTACCACAAACAAAACTATGGAGGCATGCAATTTTGTCTATTTTTCTCTCGGATCTAGAGGGGCTCGATTGAAGAAAAGCTTTTTTGCAGAGAAAATGTAACCAAATGGAAAAAAACCCGCTTAAATTTTGATGAAAATATTGTTAAATTGATTGGAACTATATTTGCAACAAAAAAGGATAAATTTTGAAACAAAGACATCATATCAATTTTTGTAGCAGTGTATTATGTAGTTTATTTTGTTAAGTATAATAGAAAACTATACTATCAAAGAATAGTTACAGAAATTCCGGTCGGCGGTCTATTAACCCATGGAGGAAGGCCAGTGTAGGTGCAGTTTATGTAACCAAAGCCTACCTTTATAAGTTTTGGTTAGTGGTAATACATTTTTCCTTGTTCAGTGGCCAAACGAAAAAAAAACTCTTGCATCTTGTTTTAAGTGAACATGGTAGCCTCTTTTTTCATCACTTATGTTAGCAGAATCATGTAATATGCTATTTTTTGTGATAGATGACTTCTATTCCCAAGAAATATCTTAAGTTGTGAAGTAAAATATAATTTATTATAAAATTGATTAAATCAGCATCAATACTTCGATGTCCTAAATTGTCGAATTTCCATTATGTTTGTCATTCATTATCGTTTCACTGTATTGATCCTATTTTGGTTATGCTAAAAATGAGATTTGCATATATATAAATTTTATTTATATATTTCTTTGGTGTGAATGTTGTCTTGCCTTCTGTCATTCTAATCTGAACTAAAAAGTTGGTGTTTCCTTTGTATGGAAAGGTTCTCCAAGGAAATGATTGGATAGTTAGATGTAGAGGTGTTGTTGCTAATGGTAATTATGAATTTTAAGTGAACGCTGGAATACTCATTTTACAGGGTAGCTATATTCCTTTTGAATTAGATGTTTGTATTTCAATCGTTTAACAGGAGAAGCATGTGGCCGTGCTTTAGAAAAAAATGAGGCTGGATGAGAAGATGGCTTAACTATCTACTTTTTACTCCCTCGAGCTACAAATGCACTCTATGTTTTGAAGGAGAACAAAAGACCAACAATACTTCTCTCTTGGGTTAATGGGCACCTAGCACTTTTCCAAAATGTTCATATTGTGAGAATAATAGCACTTCACTTCAAACAATAACTTAATTTGTTGAGGTTCAATATTGTAATTCATATAATTAAACATATTATCAATCAATATACTATTAATAACTGAGACTCACAACTATTTTATGACAACTATGTCATTTCTTGTACTTGCAGTTCACTTTGATTCATTTAAATTATCCGGTTTACAAATCTTGCATACTTCTATGAAGTTGCCTCGTTTACTATCATTAAAAATTGAGTTACTTTGTTTACTCGGCCATTGTGTTTTATTTGCTAACATATGCAACCTGGCAGGTAAGATGTTGGAGTAAGAGAAAGAAGTCGGCCACATGATGGTGTTAGGGTGTGGAGGCAACGTTAAGGAGGTTTGAGTAGGCCACTAGAGAATATGAGGTCGTAGGAAGATGAGCAGTATTTGTTCGGTTATGTCGCCACGGTTTTGAATGGGATGTGTACCTCTGGGTTTTTATTTGTATTGAAGTATCTGTGTTGATGAGTGAGTGCAACTTGTGTTGTCAATAATGTTCTCTTTTGATTTAACCATCTTTTATGAACATAATATTTTGTAAACCTGTGCGAACTTTGTCAGTTTAGTTTTAAAAGTACTAAATCAAATTAGAAGATACTTTGAATTCACTTGAAAATTCATATTAGTTATTTTTTCCTGCTTACCCTACCTCCCCATGAAGTCGGTGTGGCCTACCCTCAACCTCTGCGGCAGATGCGTTGGTGGTGCACCTCCACATTGCCCCCTAGGTGAAAGTTTTGCCAAAAAAAAACACTATATACATGTTGTATTTGTCACGGATTGTCTTTTTTTGCTCTGAAGTCAATCAGAATCATTTCTTGGCCAAACTTTTGAATCCGAGTACAACACTTAAACATCTTTGATTCCAAAAAGATTCAAATATTTGACTATTTATTGAATTACTATATTTTTAGCGCATATAGGGTGCGACCGGTGTCGAGAAGTAAATGATTCACGTCCCAGCCTCGACTACATTGCATATATACCTGACCATACCTCGGACCGGGCCGAGAAAAGCCTGACGCAGAAAACTCAGGCCTAAGCCGGCCCGGCCAAAAAGCCCGTCGGGCGCGGGCGGGCTTCTTCCTGAAACAGCCACATGTAAAGCCCAGGCCTGGCCCAACGCAGTCATCGGGCCTAGATTGAGGCACAAGCCCGAGATTTTTGGGCCGGGCTTCGGGCTGGGCTTCCCATGGCCAGGTATAATTGCATAGGAGTCTTGGTCATCGATGATCAGTTTTGGAAACCTCATTTTTAGTTTTATCCCGTCATAGTGGTTTGCAAGCTATAGACTTATAGTAATTAATTAATTTTACGTATAGAACCACATTTCAACAAATTTTCGTGTATACTATTGTTATTCCGTAGCAACATAAGGGAATTCAGCTAGTATTGTGAAAACCTTTAGACATATTTAAAACAATTAAAAGCGCACTGTCATCGCCCAGTTCCCCGACCAATCCCCGCCCTCCACCACCACGGCGTCCCATTCCCTGCTGCCACGGCGGCATTCTCTAGCGCCGCCGCCCCACTCCGCCGTGGGATTTTCGTGTCGCCATGGCCCGTGGCTGCGCCGAACTCCACCGTCGTGGCACCGACAACGTCAAGGGGTCCGCGACCCACAACCAAGGCCAAGGGAGCCGCCACAAAGAAGTCAGCGTCGTTTGCTTCGGCATCGACCGCGACCGCCCCCTCGAGATCGAGGAACAAGATGACGTCGGGCCGCGGCAAGCCTCTGGCGCCGGCCATGGACAACATCGGTCAGTCCTTGTCCCGTCGTAGCCGTGCATGGACATGTAGCCGGGAACACTTATCGC
The DNA here is from genome assembly GCA_947311845.1 of Poa pratensis. Taxonomy (NCBI): domain Eukaryota; kingdom Viridiplantae; phylum Streptophyta; class Magnoliopsida; order Poales; family Poaceae; genus Poa; species Poa pratensis. Next base: position 6,676,682 of record CAMZMU010000071.1, read on the forward strand.
GCCGCTGGCTGACCACACCTTGTTCGATAGAATGCTCCCAAGGTCTAAAATGTTTCTTATTTTTCACTTTTAGATAACAAATTCCACGAGTTCAGTGCAATTTAGAAGTTATGGTTGTATTTTTGATGTTCGTAGTATCGATGATGATGTTTTTTTTGCAAAGTTTGAACGTTGGACCCGCCGATTACATGTATCAAGAAACACCACGGCAAGAGTATGAGACACCACTTTACGATGGGCTCGAAGATGTGATTGGGGAAGGACTTGACGTGGGGGAAGAGGGGTTATTGGATGAAGCAGGGCCAAGAGAGAGAATGGACAACTACACAAATGTGGAAGACAATTGATTTGCACCGCATAAATGGTGGGGCTTGATGCGACCATTGGTACCGAGCAACCCCAAGACACATATTGGGTTCGGATGAAGGAGTATTTCTATGCACATAACACAAGCGACAATGACCGGTCGACGGCTTCCTTCGTCACCGATGGTCGACAATTTCATTGAAATGTCAAAGGTGGTCGCGGCATTGATGCATTGTGCCCGCTTGAACCCAAGTGGTACAAATGATGAAGACAATGTGATTGTTGTCTTTCTCCATATTGTATATTGTCAACTTGTTTTGTTCATTTTCTTATATGTAGCTATATTGTTTACTCTATTTGTGTATGTAGAAAAACATTACTCAAAACTTGTTCAAGGGAAGAGGGAAGAAAGGGAAGATATCGAAGGTGGAAATCATTTACTTTGCATCATTGTTGGACGGAGCTTGAGAATGATGAGAAGTGGAGAAACCATGATTTGTATGAAGTGCCAAGTAGAAACTCCAAGAGCTCGTTGGGATATGCAACTATTGTTGATGATGATGATGCGTCAAGTGAAGAAGCAAAGAGAACCCGCACTCCTAACTCGGTTGCCAAAACCAAAAGGCCAGATGGAATGAAGTATGCCAAAGAGAAGGGAAAGAAACGGAGATGATGATATCAAGAATACATTGGATGCTATCATGAGTGCGAGAAAATAACTGGCCGAGGATAGGAAGATGATGAAAACATATAAATGGAGGAGAGGTCAGTGACTAAGGAGAGGAGGCCGACTGTGGCCGAGGAGAGGGGACCGCGGCCGAGGAGAGGTTGGCAGACGCCAAGGAGCTCGAAGCTCAAGCCGGGGAGAGAAGGGTGGCCAAGAAGGATAAGAAGGTGGCCATGGAAGAAAGTCACCGAGCCTATGAGAGGGTGGAAAAGCTCATGTTCATATACACAAATTGGCATGAATGAGAAGCAAAAACAATACATTGAGCTTTATCGCGACCAATTGTTGGCGAAGAAGCAAATGGGTGGCACGAGAGGATACAACTATGGCATGGGAGGTGGCATGGGAGACATGGGTGCATATATGGGTGGCTACATGGGTGGCATGGGAGGATACAACTCTGGCGCCATGGGAACTTCCATGGGTCGTGGCATGGATGGTGGCATGGGAGCTTCCATGGGTGCCTACAATGTTCCCAACACCACCAATGTTCCCAACACCACCATTGTTGATGATAGCAATTGAGATGATACAACAAAAGAAGATACCAATAAGGGCAAAGAAGACGTTGAGTCATGAGGAGTGACTATGCATTTTATCTATGTTTGTTGTTGAACTTTGCGCTTTGTTTGTGTGTTTGTTGAACTATGGTATGCTTGTTGGACTATTCTATGCTTGTGAACTTGATTTGTGTGTGATGAACAAGTTAAGATCTAAAATTCGTAATATGTGTGTGTGATGTTGTTTTGCAAAGATTTAGATTCATATGTTCCATATTTATGTCACACACATATGTTTGCAATTGTGAGAATATAGGGCACAAGTCTGGTATCCTATTTTACATCATATGGAATTTTGCTTGTGCCCTGTTTTACATCATCTGAAACCGATGCCCTATATATTGCCCTAAAACAGAAAAAGTGGTGCCCTATAATGCTTTTCAGGCCAGAAACTGGTTTTGGCTCCCGAGTTCTAGTGATCCTCTATTTTTAAAATTTAAAAGTTATATCTAAAAGTTCTAAAAAAATCTGAAAAAATCTTGCATGTTCAACGATGTATACTATAAGCGTGCAAAATTTAATGAAAAAATCATTATATTATAGGCTACACAAAAATAATAATTTTGGAGATTTGAAACTATGCATTGTTACTCAGATCTACTATAAAATTGTCATTTTTATGTAGGTCAGTATACAAAGTATTTCTTATTGTGATTTTGCTCGTCCATAATCATCGAGAACATGCATATATTTTTTCATTTTTTTTACTTTTAAACAACGGGAGCACTCGATCTCAGGAGTAAGAAATCTCATTTTCGATCTGTTGGAGATGCCCAAACTCGGCAAGACGGCAACTCACCAGTCCTCCCAAGTCCCAAGTCCCAAGTACCCTTCGTTGCAAGTCTCAAAAAAAAAAGGTACCCTTCGTTGCTATTTTCAAAAAAAAAAAAACCTTCGTTGCTGTAGAATTCTTCCCGTGGTCGCGCCTCGTCCAGCCGCCACCGCCGCCGCCGGCATGGCGCTTCCGGAACTGCTCTCGCGCCTGCGCCTCGCACCTATCCGCCATCACCTGCGCCGCTCTCTCTCCACCGCCGCCACCCCTCCTCCAGACGAACCGCCCCCTCCCTATCCTCCCGCGCCGCCCTCCAACCCCAAGCTCTTCGTCGCCGGTACCACTCTGCTCTCCCGTCCCCGTTTACTCCTCCCCAAAACGTTTACTGCCTCTCACCTCAGTTAGTCTCATCTCCTTACGACCATGGGCAGGGCTGTCGTGGTCCGCGGACGAGCGGTCGCTGATGGACGCCTTCTCCTCGTTCGGCACGGTCACCGAAGGTAAAACACCAACCCACATACTGCAGCCATTCTTCGTTCAGTCGGTAGCAACATAACCTCTTGAGTGGTGGTTGGTGGGCGGGTTCAGATGGTGCGCATGGTAGGTGTTCGACGAAACGAATCCAGTGCTCTGGACGTCCTGGTTCCACCCAGCCCCGCGAACTGTTCGACAAAATGCCTGTTAGGGACGTGGTCACCTGCTCGGCGGCGATCTACCAAAATGCGAGGAGGGGGTCGTTCGACGAGGCGGTTGGGCTGTTTCTCCGTATGGTGAGGGCAGGAGTGTGCCCAAACTCGTTCACCTTGGTTGGTGCAGCGCTCGCGGCGGCTGGGCTGGGTGACACCGTGCTCACTGAGTGCCTCCATGGTTGGGCTGTGAGGTGTCGGTTGGATTCCAATCCTTTTGTCCGTACTGCGCTGCTTGATTCATATGCCAAATGTGGTTGCCCCATTAAGGCGAGGGCTCTGTTTAGTGAGATGAGGGATCCAGGCATAGTCACCTGGAATGCAATGATCTCTGGGTTAGTACACAATGATTTGTTCGAGGAGGCATTGTTGGTGTTTAAAGGGTTGCTTCGTTCGTTGGGGCCAGTTAATAATGTTGTGACTATGATTAGCACTGCTCAAGCTTGTGCTGGTTGTGGTGACGTTGGACTGTGTGGGACTGCACATGGTTACGCGGTCAAGATGGGGCTTGATTTGGATGTAGCAGTGACAAACTCGATTCTGGGGATGTACCTGAGTTTTGCCAGTCTTGAGATTGGAAGAGAGATTTTCAGGAAGATTCCTGTCAGCAATGTTGTTAGCTGGACGATGATGATGGGTTCCCTTCTTGAGAAAGGGCTTGCCGGTGAAGTTATATCTATGTTTGTCAAGATGAGGTCAAACGGTATAGTACCTGACATGGTAGCAATGGTTAGTTTGGTCCAAGCTTGTGCACTTATGGGTGATGGAAGGAGAGGAAAGTCAGTTCATAACCAAATTGTAATCCGTGGGTTTAGTAGAGAGCTTCCTGCAGTTAATTCAGTAATCACAATGTACTCCAAATGTGGGGATTTAAGTTCTGCAAGAAAATTGTTTGATGGCACAAGGGATAAGAGCTTGGTCTCATGGACAGCGATGGTGGCAGGATGTGTAGAAAATGGGAATGCCCTAGAAGGGTTGAATCTCTTTACCAAGATGAGGCATGAAGGCTTGTTTGTGATTGATTCTGTAACGTTAGTCACCTTATTGTTTGCTTGCTATGTGATTAATAAGTTTGACCTCTGTGTTCAGCTTCATGGGTATAGCTACAAGTCAGGTTTGTGTCTGTACAATCCTGTTCTTAATACCCTTTTGGCAGTTTATGGTAAGTGTGGAGATGTGACTCTAGCCCGAAAACTGTTTGATGAGATGATTTCTCGAGACACTGTCTCGTGGAATACTATGATATTATCCTATGGTGTAAGCGGCCACGGAGAGGAAGCGGTAGCACTTTTTAATGAGATGGAGAAATCTAGCGAGGCCCGAGACAGTGTAACATACTTGAACACATTTTTAGCATGCAGCCATTCTGGACTGGTGGATGATGGGTTGACCATCTTTAGAAAAATGATTAACGAGAATGGCATGAATCCATGTCAGGAGCACATTGGATGCATCGTGGATTTGTTGGCAAGAGCTGGCCGCTTGGACGAGGCAGCGGGAGTGGCTAGTTTGACTGACAGTAAACTGGAACCAAATGCTTGGAAGGCCTTGATGGGAGGGGGCCGTTTGCACAGTAACGTGAAGTTCACTAAGGTTGCTGCGGAGAAGGTGCTTACAATGGAATCATTTGATTATGGACATGTGGTGTTACTTTCTAACACCTATGCATCACTTGGGAAATATAGCGCTGCTGAATCTGTCAGATCCAGTTACACAAAAAAGATTGCAAAGAAAACTATGGGGCTTAGTTCTGTTTAGGCGGTGCCTCCAGTGCAAGATGATTGAATTGTACTTCCCTGGGAAGGGTAAGGATATATCGCAGCAGGACTACGTTAGTCTTAACCTATTTGAATCTGTTTTAGGCATGAGCGATAGAATTTTACTTTGTCAAATGGTTGAGTCTATTGTGAACAATGGATGAGCATCAGCATTATGTTTCAGAGGATTTCCTCAGGCCATTGGGTGTTGAGTCTCGTGACTAGCCATATTTCATCTCAACTCTAGCACAATCACTTGAGGAGCCTTTTGCACGTGAATGTGGAGTTTGACAGCCGATATTCTGACCCAGTTGAAAGACTTGTTAAGTACACTTTCACGTTTCATTATTTTCTTCTGTTTTTGCGCATCTTTCTGTTCTTACATCTGCCTTAGGATATCTGATTAGAACTTGGAGTCCCAACAGTACTAACCTCTGATTGGCATCGATATCAATCACTCTGAACTGGTCCTGAATACTCATGTGCTGAATTGCAGCAACAACATACACTCAGTAATATAGTATATTTGTAGATGAAGCTGCAAATACCAGCTGTGTGTGCCTTGTAGTATCTAATTCTTGAGCAATGTGGATTGAAAATTAGCACCTTAGACAATTTAAAATGTGTAAATAGGATTTACTTGAAACATTTGATAATTTATGTTTCTTGTATCTGCCTCCATGGACCAGGTTAAGATTTTAAGTAATTTCTGCTTTATTTCGGTAGTCCCTATATATCAGCTGTATAAGGCTTTAACTTTTTATTTGGGTGTTTGTTCATGAATCTAGTTGTATGGTTGTCTTTCTTTCTTAAAGGCAATAACATTGCATATTGTTTTCGCACTACCGACAGATCCCATACTTCTCGATGTTGACACTAAGAGGGAATCATTTACTTTATTAGTTTTATGTGATAGATAGGTAGCGGCCCTCTCAATTCTACCTTACTCCATGCCTGCATGTAGTCTGGTTCATGTGCATGAGTTTCTGTCAATGACCATCATATCCCATTTATGTAAAGTTCAGCCATGGCATGTCGTCATTTCTTCATCTAACACTGGGGCTTACTTTGAGTAATAACATATGAATGTGCATATACCATGGAACCTTCTGGCTGAGTTATATCATTATTTGCCTGGTGTAAGATTGTGTAGCCATAATGGACTTCATTATTGTTTATTCTATTCATCTCCAGATAATTAATGCTGCTACTTGTACATGTGTTAGACTTAACTTAATTTAATGAATTTGTATGCATACTATTGCTTTTTGCAGTGAGAATAATGTATGACAAAAACTCTGGACGGTCAAGAGGATTTGGTTTTGTCCAGTTCTCAAATGAATATGACGCTAAGTGTGCCATGGATGCTATGGATGGAAAGGTTCTTTATGTCAAGACTCAAGAGTTACCTTACAAATTGTTATTGTTAAATATTCAGTTCATAAAATGATCAAACAAATGACCTGGATTTTTTTATTCTACAGGTAATGCTAGGACGGCCATTGAGGATAAGTTTTGCTCTTGGCAAAGTTCGTGGTGGTCCAGTTATTGTTCCACGACTTCCCACGGTGTGTAATTTTAACATTAGCATGTCCATTCCCTGAAAAAGTTGTTTTTGGCTACTGTAAACTCTAACTGCACATAACATTGCTGCGATTTGATTTCTGTAGACTCGTTTGAATGTACAATTGTGCATATCCTTAACATCCTATTCGAACTTGAATATATCAACTCCAAGCTCTACAAATTGTATGGTTTGGATTTACTTTTTGGGGAGTACTTGTTTGAAACAGTTTATTGAAGTATATGAAGGGTCACCTGATACCCATACTGTTTGAACTCGCCTGAAATTGTATTGAAATCTTGTTAACTTGGCAGTTTATTCTTCACATGCTTAACACCCATAGGTCACCTATAAGTGGAGGCATGGACCTGATTGGTTTGATCTAGCTGACTAGTTGCCATTAGTTTTGCGACCCCTAGTCTAACAACATGTAAGTAATCTAAAGATTGTATGAATGCATTTGAAATAAATAAAAAATAAACATTGCATAAATGAAAGACTGTACTACGGACTTAATTAAGTTCCACAGAAGTATGGCTGGCTTCATTAAGTTCCAGAAGCTCCCACTTCATCAAATTCGAATACAACAGCCCTTTTAGCTCTTTGGATAATAGTCATCCGTCCTGTCTAAACTACGGTACACTTGTTTTTCGTCACATTCAGAAGATAATAAGAAAGTCTGCGTGCCATGTTGCAGAACATGAAGACCTCCTGGAATTTGTCCAAAGTATATACTCTGCAGGACAAATTTCCCTTGCAATACTTACTTGTTATGTGCTTCTCTATCATGGTCGATCTCTGCATCTGCCTCTACCTTGGTGTGTATTTTGATGGAATCTTCAGCATGGAGTGACATGGGTTTATATTGATAGTAGTGTGAGCATATAAGGAAGTATAAAAGGTTCAGTACTCCCATGAGGGCAATGAAATAGAAGTAATAGTCAAGTTTGCTGTGATTAATATCTTCTGTCAACCAGCTTGTGTGGCCACCTCTGGTGGTCACCTTTCTTGTGATGTTTGCCAGAGCAGTACTCAAGTAGTTTGCTCCAGCTAAAGTAATGAAAAACAGGGATCCTGCTAGGGTTAGCATGTGCTCTGGGAACTGCTTATTATAGAATTCAATTTGTCCAACTGCATTGAAGGCCTCAGCAATACCCATTAAAACCAATTGAGGGGCAAGCCAAAAGACTGACATTGGTGATATTCCTCCATTAGACAAAGCTGAGTTCCTCCTTTTGCGTTCAACAAGTCCTGCTACCACCATTGAAATGGCAGAAATCACCAATCCTACTCCCTGTCTCTGAAGAAGTGTAATTCCACTTTCCACCCCGGTGAATCTTCTAGCCATAGGCACTAAAAGTCGGTCATAAATTGGGATGAACAAAGTTAGGGCGATAAAGGATATGGATATAACAGTGCCTGCTGGATTTCGAAGTGTGGCCCAAGGTGACTGTCCATTGTTAGTGTTTGCAAGATTACATACGTGAATTGTTGAGCCAAGGCGACGAAGCATAGGATGCCAGATATACAAATAGGCACAATTCTCATCAAACATTTAACCTCTTCTATCTGCTGGATACTGCAAAGCTCCCACGAGTTTCTTGCAGAACCACCATCATTTATATCACCATCCCTTACAATTGCACCTTTGTTCAGAAACCTGAGGATGAATCACAATGAAAAGTGGGTATACATTAGCTTATACATATAATTATTTTTAATGATCGGTATGTTTGTTTGACAAGATCGGCATGTGCTTTATGTTTTTCACTTTTATGGAGGCATGCGTGACATTATACTCAGTTTACTTGCTGAACAGGGGCTTACATTCATCACATAAATATCTGCATTCTTCTAGCAAGTGCATTGAATGTAGCTACTTGGTAAATAGATATGTGCCGGTGTTGTTAACCCTATCTTGCAAGGTTGGATATACATAGTATTATCTTTACACCTAAATGTACAAGTCCTCCAACTTGTTAATACGTAACGAACAAAGTTAAACCACTTTTTTTTTTTGGAAAAGCATGCTGCTTGACAGTTCCATTGTGGTTATATATTTATTTTACCTGAACTGGGAAGTAAGCGGGAGTCTGAAAATACGTTGTCCCGTTGTGGCAGGGTTGTAGAGCAGCAACTCCTGTTGATTCATATCATGTGGATATGGAAGCTTGAGTTTTCTCTTTTTAAACGATGCCGCAAAAACTTGGGCAATTCCAGTGAAGATGCTTCCATCTGGTGGTACATGCACATAGAGTCTGGTACCCATAAATAAGACGATAATTGCCATCAACATGAAGAATGTGGGTATGCCGAATCCTATTGGCCAGCTGATATCATTCTGGATGTAGACGAGAATAGTCAAAGAGAACACCAGGGCAGCAGTAGTTGTGCCATAGTACCAGTTATAATAGCTGCTCAGGCCCTTTCGGCTTTTTTCATCAGTCATATCGAACTGGTCTACTCCAAAGGGCAGGCTGCATGGTCGGATTGCTCCACCACCGATGGTTAAGAACCCAAGAGAAAGGTATAGCACACCCAGCTGGAGTGTTGATGGACCATTGCAGTGTTCACCTAATTGTGTTGTTTGATTGCAGCGTGGTGGTTTGAGAGCTGGAACTGATGCAGATAAAGTCAATCCCAGCATCCCCTGTTTTTATAGAAAATAAACAAGTAGATTAGATTCTGGGCAATGCAAAATTTAATGGTTGATACTTGACAGAATATTGTAGAAATTTTACTACAGTTGCGTTATTCATGTTTTTGTAGTTCTTGTAAGGTTGTTGCCATCAACATTGGGCAAGTGCAATCTTACTAGAATATGCATCTTTTATGTAAATGAAGTGTTCCTGTGCTTTGCATTTGTACTTGATGCCTAATAGCTTGTATGTAGTGGTATCACCATTGGTCTTGGTGGGAAATCTCAAATCTGGCTGTCCCATTCTTGCAATTGATACCCTCTTTTAGCTGCTAGGTCTATTTCTTTCTTTTTGGCTGAAAACCCAGTCGGAGCTGCTTTTCAATATAATTAGAAGAAAGGCTGATAGCCAAATGGCTCGGTTTATGAGGGAAACCAGGCCGGAAAACCGTACAACTCCTAGCAGTGCTAGGTCAGCGGCACACGCCGAAGCATGGCACAACAGCAACAGCGTGAAACTCAGCAACAACACTACACTAACAGCAACAACAACACCCAGGACACTACAAGGGTCTGCACGACAACCAGCACGCAGGAGGACCTCGACTTCCATCTTCATCTGACCAAGCAAGCAAGATGCTATGAACTTGGCCGTCTGGTTGCCATCCGCCGACACCCCCAAATGAGGGAGGGGTGACAAACGGAAACGAGCCGAAGCTCGCTAACCCGGCTTCCGATGAGAGCTTCGAACCAATTGCAAACATGGTGGACCGGCAAGACCAAAGAGCACGCCACGGAACGGCCGACCACCTCCAACACGACCGCAAACCAAGCCACAAAGCTCGCACCGGCCGGTAACACTTAGACGGAGACACCACACGACCAAAGCGGATAGAGTTGGTTCCAAGACGACGCCTCCAGGGAGGGAGCGACGTCGGAGACGCCGCCGTCGTCCGATCTAAACAAAGATCTTTGGCTTTCGCCCGGAGTACACTTAGAGTAGTTGGGGGTGGTAGCTGCACGACGACGCCTCCAACGAGGAAAACGGCGCTCACGAGCGTCATCGTTGTCGGTGCCAACATAGTTGACACAGAGCTTTCGCTCGCAGCCCCTAACCCGACACCGCCACCTGATCTGCCTGGCCACTGGGAGCTCCATACTTGGGTGTCGCCGGCCGAATTGAAGTCCACGACATCCTCCTCTCCTCCGAGCAGCAGGCCGGAGAAGCACCATGGCCAAAGCCGCGCCCAGTTCCAGATCGCCACTCCGCCACACCACCGCCACCACAACCGCACACCTCCGCCTCTTCCGCAGGGCGTCGTCGCGCCAAGCCTGACCCGGACCATTGGGGCTGCAGCCGCGGCCCGCCGAGCCTAGATCGGGCCCAAAGGGCCCGCATGGTCGCCCAGAACCAGAGGCCGCCGCCGCCGCGCCTGCTCCGCCGCAACCTCACCACCGCCACCATGAACCACCCCACCACACACGCCGGCACTAGCTCGAAGGAGAGCCACCGCGCCGCAACTCCGCGCCTCACGGCGCACGCGTCCACCGCTGCTCTCCCCGCACCACCTTTTTGGAGGCTGGGGGCCGCCGCCACCGCGGGGAAGCCGGCGGCAGCGGTGGCGGGGCGGATGCACGGGAGGAGGATCTAGTGGCGGCGGCGGCTAGGTTTCCCTCGAGTCGCCCGTGAGGGACGACGCGAGGGACGGGAGGGATTGCGTTCATGTCTATTTCTTTCTTAGTTCAAGATCCCTCTTACTAACTGGAATAAAAGCCCGGGACTCGAACCCGGAAATAGTCGGAGAATTCTTAATTCAAGAGTTGTAGGGAGGGACTTATGTCACCACAAACAGAAACTAAAGCAAGTGTTGGATTTCAAACTGATGTTAAAGATTATAAATTGACTTACTACACCCCGGAGTATGAAACCAAAGGATGCATCGAGTATTTGGGTAAATGGACAGATAGGGTTCACTGCACATGCTGTTTCACGTATTGATCAATGTTGCTGGTTATTTCCATTCATTTCTCAGACTTACTTCGACAATGATGACTGATCTTGCATTTCTTTTTGTCAACACAAGCAGATGAAATAAAGAGAAGTGGCCGTGGCATGGACATACCAGGAGGCTAAAGAAGGATCCATAGGCTAGGGTTCTGAACCTTCCCAGGTAGGCGTCGGAGATGAAGGCCCCCAGCAACGGTGCGAAGTTAAGCGTGCCGTAGAAGATGTTGGTAATGTTTGCTGCTGTGAGCTGCCCAATGTTGAAGCGCTTCACAAGATAGACCGTCAGATTTGCTGCCACCCCAATCGAGCCGACCTTCTCAAATGTCTCGGTTCCTGCATACAAACAAAATGACAGTAACTCAGTACTGTACCGGCTTATGATGGGTTGTTTTAAGTTCATTTGTGTGAAGAAGAATGTCAACGTGCTGTTTTTATTCAGACTCTAATTCGTTTTGGCACGCCGACTTGTAGTGTACATGGCCTTTGTTCCTGGGTGCTCTCTCCCGGTAGACATCACCCGTGTAAAACCTGGCAAAACCCAAGCTATACCTGTCCTTGTTTGTGATCATAAGAGCTATCCAATCATCAAATTTGCGACCCCTCCCTAACCATTTTGTATTAAATGTCGTTCTGATCTTTTTCAATCATGGGTGATGGGTCTCATCTACCATTCCAGTTTTTTTTTCATTAAACATATTATAGTCTTTCTCACCTAAGACAACATTTTACGGCTTTACCCGGTCCATAGCTCAGAGCTACAAAATCCTTAATTTTCCCTATATGAATCCAATTCGCAAGCACGAAAGCAGACTAATTATGGAAAATAAAACTCGCTGATGTGATGCATATATATATATATATGCAGGTCAAATTAAGGCGCTGAACATGTCGAGACCACGGTCAAGTCTAGTGGAAGAAATTAACCAAGCATGCTCATTAGCTTGACGCAGGCTGTTAGCCATCTCGACGGCAGGGCCGGATCGCGGTCCTGCACGCCCGCCCGGCTGAGCTAGTGTGGCCAGGAATGGCTCTCCTGTAACTGTACCCGAAACAAGAAGCAGGGAGGAGGGAGATGGTCGGAGAAACGGGGAGCAAATCCAGCCATGAGCCGCACGTACTGACGTACAGTACCTATGATGAAGGGCATGGTCTTCCATCCCTGGGGCTGCCTCCGCCTGCTCCCGCCGCCACCGCCACCGCCATCGCCGTCCTGACCTCCCACCTCCACCTCCTCCAGTGTCTCCACTGTAGCAGCAGCGGCGGCCATGTCCCTCGGAGAAAAATGGTCGATCTGTACTCCTCGCTCCGTTGCAGTCTACTCTACTGATTAAATGCACCGACGCGCTGTGCCACCCAAGACGGCAAGACGACGTCGTACACATAGACACGAGAGGAGCTGGCGTAATCTCGCCAGAAGGCCCACGCTAGACGACGTCTTCTTATAGCTATGCCCGGAAATAATCTAGCCGTTTCGTTTCGGCCGGTTTCGTCACGCGGCTGCAGTGTAGACACACACGCACAAGCCAGCACGCCGACGACGAGATCGACATGCGGCGCGCATGAGTGGGATCATCATCGTGTATCGTCGAAATCACGTACTCCCTCCGTTTTTTAATATAAAATGTTTTAGCATTTGTCCACATACACATGTACACAAATGTATGTAGACATGTATTAATGTGCTTGTTCACTCACTTTAGTATGTATCTAGACAACATGTACAACACCTAAAACATCTTATATTAAAAAACGGAGGGAGTACAATACTGTTTGGTAGTTTGTCACTCCCTGTCTAATCGCTTGCACTAAATCTAAATGCACACGTATATCGGACGAATAGTTAGTTAGAATTGCAATCCGATGCTCTGCCTGTCGTAGCTCGAACTGCACCGTGCTGCCAACGAACTAGGAAAAGAAGGATCATGGCTCAAACGCTCCGATTCTGATGCGTCGCTCGCATATATGCGTGATGCCTGGGCTGAGCATGTGGAGAGATGGTCAGGTGTCTAGGGGAGGAAATTAACCAAGCATAGCATGCACATGTCTGCTTGGCGTAGGGACAGAGGCCAACGATGAGCAGACCCCATGTTCAAGCCATGCATGATCAGCTTGCTGGATTGCAGTGCTTCCGCCGCGCTAGCTCCTGCAGGTCCGGCCGAGGTGCAGAGATGATTGATTCTCATTTACCCAGCTTGACCAAAGAAACGTCCCCTTCATCGCCAAAAAAAAGGAAGATGGACGGAGAGACGGGAAGGAAATCCACTAGAATGGGGTTTAATTTCTTGCCGTGAAGAACCGTACGTACCTATGATGAAGGGCATGCACTTCCATCCCCGCGGCTTCTTCCTCCTCCTCCCGCCGCCGCCGCCGCCGCCGTCCCTCTCCGACACCAGACCTCCCGCCACCACCTCACCAGCAGCGGCGGCCATGTCTGACTCTCGGAGGAAAATGGGCTCCGTGTCACCGAAGACGTCGTCGTCGTCTGCGTACAGCGTAAAGATATGCCGGAGGGAGCGAGGTGGCGTCATCTCGCCAGAAGGCGCTACGCGACGCGCGGCCGACGAGCACCTTTCTAGTCCGGATGCCGTCACTCATGCGGGGGGCGTGAGTGAGTAGGTGGCCACGCGTTTCGCGCATCCTCGTAACGTGTCCCCGGACGCGCGGCCGGGTTTTTCTGGGCCGGATACTGCATGCGTGGAGTGACTTCAGTGAGCTAGTGTGTACGTAACGCATGCATGGGTAACCGTCGTCGTCCCTCGGCCAAGCCAATGGACTTGAGATGTGGTTACACGAGGATTGAGCGGTGGTGATGAAGGTGTCTGGCTAATGGCTATGCTCACGAGACTGGTGTTGGGACGAACGTACAGCCATGGCTATAAGGTCTCCAGCCGGCGGTGCACTACGTGTGAGCCGGAATGGCGTCAGGTCCTGCCTGGTTGGGAGAAAATGTCTGGAGGCACCAATTGCTCACTTGCGCACCCTTGATCGAGCGGTCTTCACAAAAAGAAATTTGTCTATTTATTTTCCCGAGGGAGGGCATCAATTTCAGATAGTTCATGTAGATTGTCTCGTCTATTTTGTTTTCCGATAAATGGCGCTTCTGGCATTTCAAGATGCAAGTTCACTAATGCTGGTAGATTAATATCAGTCATACCAATTAGCATGTCGACTCTGACTCGCCAACTCTCCTCTCAATGTGACCTAGCTAGGACCGTTGATGGGTTGTCTCCACCTCTTTGCAAAGAACGTCCACTTGTGCCGCACACGACACACAACAGACATGCATGCAATTAGACTCGTACTTAGCCATGGCTCTGTCGTTCTAGTTTTTCTCCCACCCGAAATTGTGAATTTTTTGGTTCAAAGAAGTCACCGTTGCAACACTATCGTTCGTCGCCGCCTGACGGACACTAGACCAGCTACCATTTGGCTTGTGCCACGCTGGACATCTCAGAGCACGACCCTAATTAGGTATGATTTTTAGTCAGATGAAAAGCTTGACATTTGCTCCAATGGTAATGCACCGTTGTCGAGATCCTCATCCACTACATATCAGTGGCGGAGCTACTCATGGACTATGTTGTCAAGCGACAACACAAAGAAATGATAACACTAAACTCTAGCCTTTAATACACCATAATTGACTCCATAAATGCTAATTTCTGACATCACTGTAATTTGTTTTGAGGTTTGACATCACTGGCCTCTACTCCTAGCTCCGCCACTGCTACATATGCTATAGCAATCTGAGGCCCCCTTGATTCCCCCTCTTGCCTCTCTCAGGGCCGCACCTGGCGAAATCCGGGTAGGCATCTTGGCCCATTTTCACATTTAAAAATTTCATCTTTTCACTCCCCGATATCTCCGGAGCGAACAAAATGAATTCAATTTATACTGAAATTTTATACTTATCTATCATGTTGTAGTATTACAAGTATATTTTCTGTTTGTTCGCATAGTTTAGTCACTTACATGGCAATATTACTAAAATATTAGTTGGTGTGGTTTTTCTCTTTGTTTATAGTGAATTCACTGAAATATTGTAAGATGTATTTTGTAACAAATTATGTTGTAAAACTATGTTTTCTACAATGCATAATCTGTTTAAATTATAAATAATGATGTTAAATATTATGTAAAGAGTAGGATCTAACAAATATCTCAATAGTAGTTTCTAGTGTATGATTAGGTACACATCTTATAAGATTTTTTAGGGTATAAATTGAACCAATGACACTGCATTTTCCTCGTAGATTGTGTTGTCTATTTGGATTGTTTTATTTTCCTGAATCCCAAAGAAGGGCTTTAATTTCAGGTAGTTCATGCGGATTGTGTCGTCAATTTGGACTGTTCTGCTAGCGAACTTGGATGAGATCCTACTTGTTCGATCGATCCCATCCATGAATGCAGGACTATAATTTTGAAAATGAAGCAACTATTGCCATCGCACTGGCATCACATCAGCCATGACCACTCACAACTAAGGCAAGTCACATGGTTAATCAATCCACACCACCTCCTGCAGGCACATGACCATCGCCACATGAATGAAAATCAAATTGAGCAAGGAATATATAGAGTCGAATGCCTAAAGGTCTGAACTGCAGAATTCCGTAAAGAGACAGCGTAGTCTATCCAAAGAATGGATGTACTGGTCTGGAAGAAAAAAAAGGATGTAGTATGTCTTAATGTCCGAGGTTTAATGGCCCAGCTATCACAGTCGTATAAGAAATGGACCAGTACTCGGCCTTGGCCCGTAGACCGGAACCTTGACTCTTTTTCCCGACGTCCGTGGTTTAAAGGCCCAGCTATGAGGGTCGTAAGTCAAATAGACAGGTACTAGGCCTTGCCCCATTGGCCGAAATATTAAATTTCTTTTTTATTACCTGCTCAATCCCACCTAGTACAAATTTTGTCCGCGGAAGCCATACTCGTCCGTAAGTGTTAAAAAAAAGGCGAGCGCTAAGCGCCAGTCGGGTGTACCGACCCGTCGCGCCAGCCGCCTTCCACGCCGTCGATTAAAATCCTGCGCTACCCTTCGTCCGACAAGAAGACATCGACATGCACTAGCTTGCAAACGGTGGGCGATCAAAAAGCGTGCGAGCTACACTGCCTGCTGAGTCAAGAGCGGTTTCGCGAGGGACACGCGACAGAGCACTCTGGGTAGCAGGTAGATGGGCCCCGCGAGGGAGACGCGTGACCATCAGCGGCCCAATCGGACGTGCGCGTGACGCGCTCAACCGGCTGTACCTACAGTCGGTAGCGTTTTCGTAAAAAAAAATGTCATATTGTATATGTAACCAACCACTGGCGGAGGCAGGATTGGTTAAATTTGGAGATTAGGGGGGGCCGGCTTAAGTAAATTTTTCTAAATATACACTGTTTGAAAAAAATTAGTAAGAAATCAGTGGTGTTAGGGGGGGGCCAGGGCCCCTGCTGGTCCCCCCTGCCTCCGCCCTTGTAACCAACGCAGATTCTTCACCCGCGATGTTCGATCGAAAAAAAGTTGGATACAAGCTAGTACTCCCTCCGTTCAAAAATAAGTGTATCAAGTTTGACAACACTTATTTTTGAACGGAGGGAGTAGAATTTTCGCGACAAAGTGCACAAGAATGGACACGGACATTCATATATTCCCGCAGGCCGGGCCGGCCATCAGTAGCAGCAATGGCAGATAACATTCCATAAAACCACGTCCCATCAGTCCCATGCATGCATGAATGCATAATGACATACGGCCGGCGCAAAAACACGTCAACCCGTAGTAGTGACGGTGATAATTGAGCTGGGAGCAAACCAGCTAGCTGTGCCTGCGCGATGGGGAGATGCATGGTGGTGCATGGGCCGTACGTGAAACGCGCGCGCGACCCATGCATGGATCCATGAAGAAAGCGCAGGCCAGACCATTCTCGTACACGCCATTCTCCCGCCGTGCTGCTCAAGCTCAAGCTGTGCGCGCGCGCGCGTGGAGGCCGACACGATCATTGGGCGGCGAGACACTAGCTAGGGCGTACGTCCCGTCCTTGGCGTCACGGCCTGGTGCCTAGCTTTACCAACCAGGCCATACGCGGCAGTGCCCACTCCACCACTACTAGTCCGCTTCACTTGATCCATCGCCACCATTAATCCGCAAGCTGTGTGTTTGGTGCCAAACGGGGACTGGAATATGTTTTTTTCTAGATCTGGTCGGAGTATTTCAAGAACGATTCGTCCTGCCGCTCGCTTAGAGCATCTCTACTCGCGTCGCCCAAAGGCATTCCGCACAGCCTGTTTGGGCGTTGTCCGGACGGCCTTTTGCATTTGGGCGTCGTTGCTCCCCACTCGCAGCTCCCAACTATTATTTAAATACGAAATTTTGATACGAAAGTGCATACATTTTATTGAAAACTAACATAATCCATTCAAATTAAAATCTAGACCTAGTAGACCTAGATCTAGTGCGTAGGGTGGCACGCCGGGCACCGGCAGTTGGGGCAGGAGCCAGCCCTTGCGGCGGCGAGCACAGGATCCGGAAGCAGCCGGAGCAGATGCAGTAGAGGTAGCCGGTGGTCACGGCCAGCGGCGCAGGAGGCTAGGCGGCGGTGGAGGCGGCTATGTCTACCTCAATGGCGAGCTGCATGTGGCCGGGATCCCACTCTGGCGTCGGCGGCCAGTTTTCGAAGCCGACATCATCACCATC
The DNA here is from genome assembly GCA_947311845.1 of Poa pratensis. Lineage (NCBI taxonomy): Eukaryota > Viridiplantae > Streptophyta > Magnoliopsida > Poales > Poaceae > Poa > Poa pratensis. Next base: position 6,694,379 of record CAMZMU010000071.1, read on the forward strand.
GACCTTCTCCGCCTCTTGTTGAGGTTGCGGCGGAGGAGGTTGCACGCAGCCTTGTTCTGATCTTGCGCGACGAGCCTGCTTCGCCGCCTCGTAGCGAACCCTCTCCCTTTTCATGCCGGCCGCGAAGTCCTCGTCGGAGGTGTTGGTGAGGACGTCGTCGTCGGAGTCGAACCAGCTCGCAGGCGGCTCACGGGCGACGAAGGAGTTGAGGCGGTAGGCGTGCTCTACCTCGATCTGCTCGTCCCAGTACGCCGAGTTCGGCTCGTACCTCACGTCGTCGTACAGCTCCTGCGGCATGGTCTGCTGACACATGGCGATGTAGTCGACGCACGCCTGGCCTGTCAGCCTTAACTCCGGCCGGCCAACGGCTCGCCTGCCACACCATTTACGGCGACGCTTCAAAAGGCACGCTCGCCTGCATTGACGGCGCCGTGGCGCATACGCTTCCACGCCGCAGAGAGGTGAAGCGACGCGTCGTTGCGCCCGGCGAGGAAACCGAGACGCCGCCCCGACATTAATTCAGCTGACTAGGTCGCGCTCAGCCTCGTGTCTCAATGATAGGCGTGGCCCGCGCGTCGGAGGCATACGTGGCGACGCGCTTCGTTCCGTCCGGGGCCGACCGAGGACTCCCAAGATGAGGGCGTGGGCTGGGCGTGCCGGACAGAAAACTGGGCCGCGCCGGATCCAACTCGCGTTTGGGCGCGGCGAGTGGGAGCAAAAATCTGTCCGGCATGCCCCAAAAGCGTTTGGGCGGTCGTTTGGGCGCTGCAAGTGGAGATGCTCTCAATACACCAATGTCCGCTGAAAGTGCTACCGTTGCCAAATTGAAGAGGACTTCTTTCTCCACGAGCGACGTACATCCAGGTTGTAGGAGGGGCTAGCTCTTGCGCAATTGCATGCACAATCATTCTACCTTTCTCCAGATCATCCATGGAGATGGAGAGCAGCAACAAACCTGCCTAGAAAGAGAGGTACTATGATATCCACTCTGTCCTCGAGGCAACTGTCCTTTCTACTTTGGAGCGTATGCGGTGTACACATATTTAGGCCATCATATTGCAGGGAGGGAGAGAATGAAGAAAAGGAGACGCACAGAGATGCAACCGCAGCTAGCAACAGAGATCGATCTGATACCAGATGATGCTTTTGCCGATCGAGGATCGACATAGCTGGTGGCGTGTGAATCCCGTATGCTATGTGTGGATGGACCGATGGAGTTTGTTCGGATCCTGGCCGATATTATGGTGCTCCCCCAGTTAAGATCAATGGCTTACCGTACCCAATTGGGTCGGGCTCCGGTCGTATTTATATTAGAGTTAACTTGTACATCAAGGTTACAATCTCAACAATATTGGTAATCAATCTATACCTACCATATCTACAACATATGCTAATGACTACGGTTTACATTCCCCCTCAATCTGAACATCTTGCAAGATTCAGATTGTGACACAACCGAGTCAACATCTGTCTAGTAACAGGTTTAGTAAAAGCCATCAGCAACTTGATCACCGGAGGAAACAAATCTCACATCGAGGGCACCACGGGCTACCTTCTCTCGAACAAAATGAAAATCCACTTCGATATGTTTTGTTCTTGCATGAAATACTGGGTTGGCAGTTAGATACGTAGCCCCTAAATTATCACACCATAAAATTGGTGCTCTCGGCTGAGGAACTCCTAGTTCCTTCAACAACGACTGAACCCATGTCACTTCAGCCGCACCATTTGCTAGTGTTTTGTATTCTGCCTCAGTACTCGATTGAGATACAGTGGGCTGCTTACGAGAGCTCCACGAAATCAGAGTAGCACCAAAGAATACTGCAAACCCCCCTGTAGACCGCCTGTCATCTGTATTACCAGCCCAATCTGCATCAGTAAACACACTCATCAATGTAGATGGCGATCTCTTGATCTGAAGCCCGATCTTTGAAGTTCCTTTAACGTAGCATAGGATCCGCTTTACTGCCTCCCAATGAACAGCTGTGGGTCTTGACAGAAACTGACAAACCATGTTAGCAGCAAATGAAATATCAGGTCTGGTCAATGTTAAGTACTGTAATCCTCCAACAATACTTCGATACTTAAAGGCATCATCAGGAGATAAGAGTTTTCCAACAGTAGCTGACAACTTGTCAATAGAGCACATAGGCGTGGAGACTGGCTTACAATTCTCCATACAAGCTCGATGAAGCAAATCAAGTGCATACTTGTAACAGCCCAAAGTTGTGAACCTCAAAACCCGAGTAAAATTTTCACTTTTGCTTCATACTTGCATCATTGCATCATAGCATCCTTGTTATTTGCTAAACAACACACACAAAATGGGTTGGCAACTTTGATGAACACAATGTTGAACTTGTTTCAACAACATCTCCAAACAATGAGGCACTCGAAGTTGAAAAACAAAAATACTTGGACATCCCGTATTTTGTCAAGGAAGTTCTAAGAGCTCAAATCAATATTTTGAACTTGCTCCAAATTATTAACGTAGCAACATTTGGGGAATTAGAAAATTGCCATATTTGACACCTATGAACAAATGTTGTCAAAAACATTTTATTTGGAGATACCAAAATTTGTGGAGCTACGGGATGTTAAGGGGAACATCTCCAAATTATTTCATAATTTTTGGAAGTGTTTAAGTTGCTCAATTAAATCAATTACAGCTGCTGCTGGTTTTTGAAAAGAAAGGAAAAGCTGGACAGGGACCTGCTTGTGATGGGAACAGAAGTTCCAGGGGCCTAATTGCAAAAACTGCATCCTCTTCGTCCTGTAGCGACCGAGGCGAGCTCGCCGTGCTGCGCCGAACCCACACCGAGCCGCGCCCTCCCCTGCTTCCCAGGACCACATGAAGAGCAGAGGAGCACCCCGTGCCAGCCCTCTCCCTCTCCCCTGTTGCTTTTCCCCGTTCCACGCTCTCGTTTTCCCCGCCATGGCTGCGCCCTAGCCGAGGTCGTCGCCGCCGCATAGCCGCCGTTGGAGAGCTTCCGTGGCAGATCGACGACTACCACGAGCTCCGCCGCGGTCCGCTCCACCCCCACGCCGACTGAATCGAGCTGGGACGTCGCCGTTCGCCGCGCTGTGCGCGTCTTCCCGCGCGGCCGTCCGCGGCTCCGTCGCCCGCATTCGTCGCCGCCAAGCCATCCCCGGCGTCCCCGCTGTCGTACGTGCTCGAGGGTGAGATTCCCGTGCAGTGGCACATCTTCCCCCTCCCCCTCCCTCGCTAGCCGTGCTCCACCGCCGTGCCGCTCGCCGGAGTTCATCGCCATCGTTGCCTCACGTTTGACCGGTCGAGAGGACGGCCAAGGCCGGGCCGTAGGCCGTTTGTCTCTGGCGCTTACCCAGCCTATGGGCCGGCCCAAACCGGCCGAAAGGCCGGATGTCTCTGTTACCCGCCCGGCCTTATCGTCGGCCCAGACCGTGCTGAGGGCCGGGCCCCTCTGTTGCTAGGCCGGCCTGCCAGCCGGCCCAGACCGGGCTGGAGGCCGGGAGTACTGTTTTTTTTTGGGGGATTCTTTTTCTGTTTCCTCCCCTCTCGCGCATGATTCTCCGCTACTCTCTCGCGACGTAGGGACATCGACATCGATGATTCCTGCTAGTTCATCACTCCCTCTCGAGTCGGGTAAATAAAAGATTTAGCGTTGGATTTAAAATAATTAAAAGCAAATATTTAAAAAGAAGAAATTCTAAAAATAATAACTTTTAATCGGGGCATCCGAAAAATGTGTTCCTCATATCGAATTGTTCAGAAAAACATGAATCACCCAGAATCTTCATCATCATGCATAATTGATCACAATTACAATAATGTACCTCTAGTAGCACTAGAATCACTAAGTTTTAATATGGGGTTTATTCCAAATAATGCCAATAATATAATGGGGACCCCATTTAACTTGTTGATCATGTTCAAAGCTATTAGGGTGCATTTAAATTGTCATACCATCATGTGCTTGCGCATTGCATTTGTGAAGCATGTGTGGTGATTGATTGCCTCTTCCCGTGTTTTGTGCATCGTAGATCAAGGAGGTGAAGTGCCACCCCCGTATCGTGACGATCCCTACTACCAGCCGTATCAGCAAGGCAAGCGTAATCCCCCTCTGAGCATATCTTATCCTATCTTCCGCAAATATATTTTCTCCACTATAATATTGCATGCGGTTCCAAATGTCAATTTACTTGGATTAGAGTATCCTATAGTTGCATTAAGTTTCCGATGCCACTACCTGTTCCCCTCCTATTTAACCATAGGATTGTATTGTTGCCCGAGATATCTATTGATGCTATGTTTATGCTTAGTCATGCTTAGTTGAATGCATAGCTGGTCGATGGTTACTCCAGGTTGGAAACAGGTGATGAGATGTGGTTGATGGTGGAGAAATTGTGGAGACAAGTGATAAAATGCTTAAAGGTGGGGATGAGAGGCCACATGGGATGTGGTGGGTTGTCTCGTTCTCGCCGCCTAAGTGCGAGTTCTCGCCTACGAGCCAAGTTGAGCGTGCAACCATGTGGGCATATGGAACCTCGTCGACCGACTAACTTGTGGCGGACTAGCCGAGGGTCCTCTAGTTTGGCTTTCCATTTGCGCGTGCGTTGAGTTGGTGGCCAAGACGGAGATGAGGACTGTGGTGTTAGGAAAATGAGTGGCCGTGGGGCGGGGTGTTGTGATCCTGGCTGTCCTACCGCCACTGATGATCCTTGGTTAGTCTTAAGCGAGGTAAAGGTTGTAGCCGCTCCCACCCAGCCGGCTTTCCCCGGAAGAGAGCTAAGAGCTAGGCAATGGGCCGGACGGTACGCATGGATAAGAAGCTGGGAGGTCCCTCGGGAACCTGGCGTCTTTCACATTGTACACCCCTGCAGGGATAAATCTTTTCGAAAAGCCGTGTCCGCGGTTATGGACGACTTGGTGACGGATTCAGAGATCATAGAATAACTTTAACGGAATGATTAAAAACTGGGTACTAGAGGTACCATTCACGTTTGCAAGGTGAGCTTCCTCGAGGGTGATTCGGGGAGGTGCCTTTGATGAACAGGTACAATGGTTGAGGTTGTGGTTATGATGAGAAGGTGATGAAAGAAAGAGTACTTCTTACCCTTTTAAAATATCTGATTAGTCGATGCCATGAGTTGTGTTTTTAAAATAAAATCAGCTTTATGCAAAACAGCCATAAAACCTTGAAAGCTAATCATCGAGCATATATTAGCTCTTAATCTTGCGAGTTCGTCGAACTCAACGTCGTTTGTTTTGTTTCAGAGGAGGACTTCACCGACCTCGAAGGTGGGTTCTTTGTGGACGTCGACGAGTAGTCTGGGGTTCCCAGGTGGCAGCTTGGGACATCCTGGAACAGCTGGCGCTGTGATGTTTATCTGTAGGCCTCTTAGGCCATATTTGGATCTTGTTGTTTAGAACAACCTAATTTGCTTCCGCTTGATGTAATGTTGGGTCTGTGACCTCTGGTTGTCATTTGCTATCTTTCTCTATTATAAGAGTTGAACTATATGATTTTGTGTCGTAGAGTCTGTGATGTGCCAGTTGTTCCACAAGTCTTGATCTCTCTATTATGCATTGAGGGTTGTGCCTGTGTTAAGGCATCAATCGGGGTGTTGCGTTGCCGATGATCCATTCCGAGCAACGCCTGCCAAAGGTTTTGGCCGGGGATTGGTAAACCCGTAACCTCCGGTTGTATCGCTTAACCGGTGACACACAGCATCACTGTATAACAGTCGGGTCGGGCGCCACAAGTTGGTATCAGAGCAGTACTGCCTGTAGGAAACCCTTCTACTGGTCGATGTTGAGTCTAGTGTTTGTGAAAATATTTTAACCTAAAAATGAGTTGTGAAAACCATCTTAGGATTCTTTTTACTCCTTATCTGGTTACCCTCTAATCTCGGAGCAATCTTACCTCGATTTGAGTTAAAGGTTTTACTTCTCACCTGTTACTTCAAAATGATTAGAAACGGGGTGGGTTCGACCTTTAGTGTTATGTGTCACGTTGCTCCCGCTGCGTTGCAATCCCAAATCAACTCAGATGTTTCTACCAGTCAATCTTTTGATCCTTTCTTTGGGTTTTAACCCACGGACTTGAACATAAGGTCCCGGATTGTGTCAACTAGAGTGTGTTAAGTTGTGATTTCTTAACTCTCACTAGTAGCACATGATGCTGATCTTTGACCCAAGTTCTATCTTGTTGTTTTCCTTCTCGCAAAGTATTATCGTCCCTAGTCTGTGTACTTGTGTAGACGCTAATGCTATTGTTCGACCATTCGGAGAAAGATACTAACCGTGTCATTGTCAAATCTCCAGAATGGCTCGAGGAGGCCGTGGAGGCCGTGGTGGTCGCGGTAACCACAATGATGATGAGGATGATCTGCCGCCACCACCCTCGATGGCTGAGTCTTGATGGCCATTGAGGAGAACCGTGGGCGCAATGAGCGCTTGCTTGAGCAGTTGGTGCAGCAGAATGCACGGAGGAACGAGTGCAACACTCTCACGAGTTCCTGCGTTCGCAGCCACCCACTTTGCTGATGCTAAGGAGCCACTGGAAGCTGATGATTGGCTTCGTGCTTTGGAGCGCAAGTTCTCCGCGCTCATGTCCCATTGGCGGAGCAAGTCAACTTTGCCACCTATCTCTTGGTTGGTGCTGCTGGCTGTTGGTGGGAAAGCCATGTGGCTTTGTTTCCAGCCAACCATGTCTTCACCTGGGCTGATTTCGCACTGCCTTCCGTGCGGAGTACATTCCCAGCCGATCATGGATTGAAGAGGAGGGAGTTCCTGGATTTGCAACAGGGACGGATGGACCTCCGCACTTATGGTCGTGAGTTCAACCATCTCTCTCGTTACGCCCCAAGGGACGTGACCAATGATGCTGACAAGCAAGAGCTGTTCCGCAAGGGTCTGACTCCGCAGCTCCGCTATGAGTTGTTGCCCTTCAGGTTCCAGACCTATCAGGAGCTGTTCAACCAGGCTTTCACTCTTGAGCAAGGAAGAAAGGAACTTGAAGCTTCCAAGAGGCCCGCACATGGGGACCACCAGAGTTCCTCGGGTTCTGAGAGCAAGAAGCGCAGGGTGTTTGTCCCTACAGCGCCGTACCTCGTGCTCCATTCATGCCAGAGCCGGGATACAGGCCACCTCCTCCGCGCCCCACTACTTCGACACTTGGGGTAGGCGGAAGTGGGTACCGTCCTATGCTACCTGCTCCACCTGGAGTCACTTGCTACACCTGTGGCCAGGCTGGTCACTACTCCAGGGAGTGCCCCCAGAAGGCACCTCTCGCGATAACTCCTGCACGAGCCCCTGCCACTCCAACTGGCAAGGCTGGACCTATGTGCGTGGTCGCCTGAACCACGTCTCTTTGAAGAAGCTGAAGATGACCCCGGCGTTCTTATGGGTGAGTTACGAATCAACGGCAATACAGCTACAGTTTTGTTTGACTCTGGAGCATCGCATTCATTCATATCCATAGCGTTTGCAAAAGACACAAATACCGTTCGAGAAAATGAGCCGTCCTTGGTGATCGCTACTCCTGGTTCCAAATGGCAAACCGATGGGTTACTCCTGAGGTCCAGATTAATATAGGTTCCTTGTCTTTTCCTTATGCCTTGGTAGCTCTGAAGTCCAAAGGCATTGATGTCATATGGGCATGAACTGGCTACCAAATACAGGCTAATCTCGACTGTGCCGCCAAGACCATTACTGTGACCGCTCCTTCCGGTGACATTGTGAAGTATTGGCCTGCAACATCAATACCTCCGTCCGCCATCGTACCCCGCTCACCTGAGATCTCCTTTGCTTTATGGAAGGCGAATCCCCTCCTGAAATCCAGGACATACACGTGGTGTGTGACTTCCCGGATGTGTTCCCGGAAGAATTGCCTGGCATGCCTCCTGACCGAAGTGTGGAGTTTGTCATAGAGCTACTTCCCGGTACCGCTCCAATTTCCAAGAAGCCCTACCGTATGCCGGTGGAAGAGTTGGCTCTGTTGAAAGAGCAAATTGATCAGCTGTTAGCAAAGGAGTTCATCCAGCCTAGCAGTTCACCTTGGGGTTGTCCGGTACTCTTTGTCAAGAAGAGGGATTCTACCGTGCCTCGTCTAGTCTCTGACTATCGACCGTTGAATGCGGTGACAATCAAGAACAAGTATCCTATTCCTCGCATCAATGATCTGTTGGATCAGTTAGCTGGTGCAACGGTATTCTCCAAGATGGATCTGAGGTCAGGCTACCATCAGATAAAAATCAGAAAGGAGGATATTCCAAAGACGGCATTTGTTACTCGTTATGGCTCATATGAGTATACCGTCATGTCCTTTGGTCTCACAAATGCCCAGCTACTTTCATGAGGCTCATGAACTCCATCTTCATGGATTATCTTGATAAGTTTGTCGTCATTTACATTGATGACATCTCATCTATTCCAAAACCAATGAAGAGCATGAGGAACATCTTCGTTTGGTTCTGACAAGACTTCGAGAACACCGCCTCTATGCCAAGTTCTCCAAGTGTGAGTTTTGGTTGGATAATCTCATCTTCCTTGGTCATGTGATATCCGCGATGGTGTGGCTGTCATTCCTGACAAGATTCAGTCCATTCTGGATTGGAAAACTCCAATGTCAGTCAAGGACATTCGAAGCTTTCTCGGATTGGCGGGTTACTACCGCCGATTCATCGAAGGTTTCTCCAAGATAGCCAAGGCCCTGACTGACCTTCTCAAGAAGGATAAAAAGTTTGTATGGTCGGCCGAAGCTGAAGAGAGTTTCCAAACACTGAAAGCCAAGCTCACGTCCGCTCCTGTGCTTGTCCTGCCGGACACGAGCAAGGATTTCGTCGTCTTCTGTGACGCCTCTCTACAAGGCTTGGGTTGTGTATTGATGCAAGATGGCCATGTGGTGGCATATGCTTCTCGCCAATTGAAGCCGCATGAGCACAATTACCCAACTCATGATCTAGAGCTTGCCGCTGTGGTCTATGCTTTGAAGCAATGGAGACCATACTGTTTGGTAACCGTTGCGAGATCTTCTCGGATCACAAGAGTCTGAAGTACCTCTTCACCCAGCCGGATTTAAATCTCAGGCAAAGGCGTTGGTTGGAGTTAATCACGGACTACAATGTGAGTCTGAACTATCAACCCGGCAAAGCAAACGTCGTGGCTGACGCGCTAAGTCGGAAGTCCTATTGCAACAATCTGATGATTGAGAAGGCTCAACCCGCTCTTCATGAGAGTTTGCCCGTTTGAACCTGGAAATTGTTCCCTCCGGCTACCTTGCAAATCTGGAGATCAAAGCTACTCTTGTAGACCAGATTAAGGATGCTCAGAAGCTGGATGAGGGTATCCGGAATATCAAGAAGAACATTGCTAGTGGCAAGGCCAAATGTTTCTCGGAAGATGATCCGGAGTTGTTTACTTTGGTGACCGCTTGGTAGTGCCAAAGAACAGAAATTTGAGGGAGCTCATTCTCCAAGAAGCCATGAATCACCTCTCTCTATCCATCCCGGTAGTACCAAAATGTACCAAGACCTTCGGCCACAATTCTGGTGGACTCGTATGAAACGAGAAATTGCTAGGTATGTTGCTGAATGCGACACCTGTCGACGGGTAAAGGCTGGACATCAAAGACCTGCCGGTACTCTTCGCCCTATTACTACTCCCGAGTGGAAATGGGATGAAATTGGTATGGACTTCATTACTGGTCTGCCGAAGTCTCCAAAGGGAAATGATGCCATTTGGGTCATCATTGATCGACTATCGAAAGTGGCTCACTTCCTCCCGTTCGCGTTGACATTACAGCTGCCAGGTTGGCAGATCTGTATGTTTCCGGATCGTTGTACTTCACGGTATTCCCAAGAAGATAATTTCTGATCGTGGAAGCCTTTTCACCTCTAAGTTTTGGGCTAGTTTCCAAGCTGCTATGGGAACCCGTCTCAACTTTAGCACCGCGTTCCATCCCCAAACGGATGGTCAGACTGAAAGAGTGAACCAAGTTTGGAAGACATGCTTAGGGCATGTGTCATCTCTTTTGGCAAAGGTTGGGAAAAGTATCTCCCTTTCGCGGAGTTCTCCTACAACAACAGCTATCAAGCTAGTCTGGGCATGGCTCCATTTGAGGTTCTCTATGGAAGAAAATGCCGCACTCCGCTGAATTGGTCCGAGACCGGAGAGAGAGCACTGTTTGGTCCGATGTGATCAATGAAGCTGAGGAGAAAGTCAGAATCATACGGAGAATTTGAAGATCGCTCAGTCTAGGCAGAAGAGCTACTATGATAAGCACCATCAGGAGATTCACTATGCAATTGGTGATAAAGCTTATCTCCGTGTCTCTCCCCTTCGTGGCGTTCGCCGCTTCGGAATCAAAGGGAAATTGGCCCCTCGTTATGTTGGTCCTTTCACCGTTCTGGAGAAGCGAGGAGATCTTTCTTATAAGTTGGAGTTACCTGTCAAATTCCCAAATGTGCATGATGTTTTCCATGTCTCCCAACTCCGCCGGTGTTTCAAGGATCCTATCCACGGGGTCAATCATGAAGAGTTAGATCTCCAAGAAGACCTCACTTATCGTGAGCATCCTATCCGTATCCTGGATGAAGCCGAAAGAAAGACTCGTAACAAGACTACCAAGTTCCTCAAAGTTCAATGGTCTCACCATTCCGAGGAAGAAGCGACTTGGGAACGAGAGTCTAGTCTTCGTGAGGAGTATCCCGACTTCTTTCCGCGACCTTAGAATCGCGGGACGAGATTCCTGTAAGGAGGGTAGATTTGTAACAGCCCAAAGTTGTGAACCTCAAAACCCGAGTAAAATTTTCACTTTTGCTTCATACTTGCATCATTGCATCATAGCATCCTTGTTATTTGCTAAACAACACACACAAAATGGGTTGGCAACTTTGATGAACACAATGTTGAACTTGTTTCAACAACATCTCCAAACAATGAGGCACTCGAAGTTGAAAAACAAAAATACTTGGACATCCTGTATTTTGTCAAGGAAGTTCCAAGAGCTCAAATCAATATTTTGAACTTGCTCCAAATTATTAATGTAGCAACATTTGGGGAATTAGAAAATTGCCATATTTGACACCTATGAACAAATGTTGTCAAAAACATTTTATTTGGAGATACCAAAATTTGTGGAGCTACGGGATGTTAAGGGGAACATCTCCAAATTATTTCATAATTTTTGGAAGTGTTTAAGTTGCTCAATTAAATCAATTACAGCTGCTGCTGGTTTTTGAAAAGAAAGGAAAAGCTGGACAGGGACCTGCTTGTGATGGGAACAGAAGTTCCAGGAGCCTAATTGCAAAAACTGCATCCTCTTCGTCCTGTAGCGACCGAGGCGAGCTCGCCGTGCTGCGCCGAACCCGCACCGAGCCGCGCCCTCCCCTGCTTCCCAGGACCACGTGAAGAGCAGAAGAGCACCCCGTGCCAGCCCTCTCCCTCTCCCCTGTTGCTTTTCCCCGTTCCACGCTCTCGTTTTCCCCGCCATGGCTGCGCCCTAGCCGAGGTCGTCGCCGCCGCATAGCCGCCGTTGGAGAGCTTCCGTGGCAGATCGACGACTACCACGAGCTCCGCCGCGGTCCGCTCCACCCCCACGCCGACTGAATCGAGCTGGGACGTCGCCGTTCGCCGCGCCGTGCGCGTCTTCCCGCGCGGCCGTCCGCGGCTCCGTCGCCCGCATTCGTCGCCGCCACGCCATCCCCGGCGTCCCCGCTGCCTTACGTGCTCGAGGGTGAGATTCCCGTGCTGTGGCACATCTTCCCCCTCCCCCTCCCTCGCTAGCCGTGCTCCACCACCGTGCTGCTCGCCGGAGTTCATCGCCATCGTTGCCTCGCGTTTGACCGGTCGAGAGGACGGCCAAGGCCGGGCCGTAGGCCGTTTGTCTCTGGCGCTTACCCAGCCTATGGGCCGGCCCAAACCGGCCAAAAGGCCGGATGTCTCTGTTACCCGCCGGCCTTATCGTCGGCCCAGACCGTGCTGAGGGCCGGGCCCCTCTGTTGCTAGGCCGGCCTGCCAGCCGGCCCAGACCGGGCTGGAGGCCGGGAGTACTGTTTTTTTTTTGGGATTCTTTTTCTGTTTCCTCCCCTCTCGTGCATGATTTTTTTTGGGGATTCTTTTCTGTTTCCTCCCCTCTCGATGATTCCTGCTAGTTCATCACTCCCTCTCGAGTCGGGTAAATAAAAGATTTAGCGTTGGATTTAAAATAATTAAAAGCAAATATTTAAAAAGAAGAAATTCTAAAAATAATAACTTTTAATCGGGGCATCCGAAAAATGTGTTCCTCATATCGAATTGTTCAGAAAAACATGAATCACCCAGAATCTTCATCATCATGCATAATTGATCATAATTACAATAATGTACCTCTAGTAGCACTAGAATCACTAAGTTTTAATATGGGTTTATTCCAAATAATGCCAATAATATAATGGGGACCCCATTTAACTTGTTGATCATGTTCAAAGCTATTAGGGTGCATTTAAATTGTCATACCATCATGTGCTTGCGCATTGCATTTGTGAAGCATGTGTGGTGATTGATTGCCTCTTCCCGTGTTTTGTGCATCGGTAGATCAAGGAGGTGAAGTGCCACCCCCGTATCGTGACGATCCCTACTACCAGCCGTATCAGCAAGGCAAGCGTAATCCCCCTCTGAGCATATCTTATCCTATCTTCCGCAAATATATTTTCTCCACTATAATATTGCATGCGGTTCCAAATGTCAATTTACTTGGATTAGAGTATCCTATAGTTGCATTAAGTTTCCGATGCCACTACCTGTTCCCCTCCTATTTAACCATAGGATTGTATTGTTGGCCCGAGATATCTATTGATGCTATGTTGATGCTTAGTCATGCTTAGTTGAATGCATAGCTGGTCGATGGTTACTCTAGGTTGGAAACAGGTGATGAGATGTGGTTGATGGTGGAGAAATTGTGAAGACAGGTGATAAAATGCTTAAAGGTGTGGATGAGAGGCCACATGGGATGTGGTGGGTTGTCTCATTCTCACCGCCTAAGTGCGAGTTCTCGCCTACGAGCCAAGTTGAGCGTGCAACCATGCGTGGGCATATGGAACCTCGTCGACCGACTAACTTGTGGCGGACTAGCCGAGGGTCCTCTAGTTTAGCTTTCCATTTGCGCGTGCGTTGAGTTGGTGGCCAAGACGGAGATGAGGACTGTGGTGTTAGGAAAATGAGTGGCCGTGGGGCGGGGTGTTGTGATCCTGGCTGTCTTACCGCCACTGATGATCCTTGGATAGTCTTAAGCGAGGTAAAGGTTGTAGCCGCTCCCACCCAGCCGGCTTTCCCCGGAAGAGAGCTAAGAGCTAGGCAATGGGCCGGACGGTACGCATGGACAAGAAGCTGGGAGGTCCCTCGGGAACCTGGCGTCTTTCACATTGTACACCCTGCAGGGATAAATCTTTTCGAAAAGCCGTGTCCGCGGTTATGGACGACTTGGTGACGGATTCAGAGATCATAGAATAACTTTAACGGAATGATTAAAAACTGGGTACTAGAGGTACCATTTCACGTTTGCAAGGTGAGCTTCCTCGAGGGTGAATCGGGGAGGTGCCTTAGATGAACAGGTACAATGGTTGAGGTTGTGGGTTTATGATGAGAACGGTGAAGAAAGAAAGAGTCACTTCTTACCCATTTTTCAAAATAATCTGATTAGTCGATGCCATGGAGTTGTGTCTTTTAAAAATAAAACCAGCTTTATGCAAAACAGCCATAAAACCTTGAAAGCTAATCATCGAGCATATATTAGCTCTTAATCTTGCGAGTTCGTCGAACTCAACATCGTTTGTTTTGTTTCAGAGGAGGACTTCACCGACCTCGAAGGTGGGTTCTTTGTGGACGTCGACAAGTAGTCTGGGGTTCCCAGGTGGCAGCTTGGGACATCCTGGAACAGCTGGCGCTATGATGTTTATCTGTAGGCCTCTTAGGCCATATTTGGATCTTGTTGTTTAGAACAACTTATTTTGCTTCCGCTTGATGTAATGTTGGGTCTGTGACCTCTGGTTGTCATTTGCTATCTTTCTCTATTATAAGAGTTGAACTATATGATTTTTGTGTCGTAGAGTCTGTGATGTGCCAGTTGTTCCACAAGTCTTGGTCTCTCTATTATGCATTGAGGGTTGTGCCTGTGTTAAGGCATCAATCGGGGTGTTGCGTTGCCGATGATCCATTCCGAGCAACGCCTGCCAAAGGTTTTGGCCGGGGATTGGTAAACCCGTAACCTTCGGTTGTATCGCTTAACCGGTGACACACAGCATCACTGTATAACAGTCAGGTCAGGGCGCCACAATACTTGTGCTGTGATAGGATCATTCCCCCTGAATTGTGAGCAGCCTCAATGCCAAGGAAGTAACTGAGTGTACCGAGATCCTTAATAGGAAAGGAGGAAGATAACTGCTGTATCAAACGATCCACGGCAGAAGAAGAAGACCCAACAATAACAATATCATCAACATAGACTAGCATATAAATGGTGACACCCTCATGATGAAACACAAAGAGAGACGTGTCAGCAACAGACGGACGGAAACCCAACTGTTGAAGCTTGTCACTAAGTCGAGAGTACCATGCTCGAGGCGACTGTTTAAGCCCATAGATAGACTTCTGCAATTTGCACACAAATGAGGGACGAGCAACATCTTCAAAACCAGGAGGCTGGGACATATAAACATCCTCATCCAAGAAACCATGCAAGAAAGCATTACTCACATCAATCTGTCTAAAACTCCAACCACACGAGACTGCAAGTGTAAGAACCAAACGAACGGTGGCTGGTTTAACGATAGGACTGAAGGTGTCAGAATAATCAATGCCATACTATTGAGTAAACCCTCGAGCAACTAACCGAGCTTTGAACTTGTCAAGAGAGCCATCAGAGTGTTGCTTTAACTTAAAAATCCACTTACAGCTAACAATGTTCGTGCCGGTAGGTCAAGGAACAAGAACCCATGTGCGGTTGTTCTGCAAAGCTGCAAATTCCGATTCCATAGTAGTTCGCCACGCTGGATCTGACAGAGCATCCCGATGAGTAGTGGGCGTGGCAAAGAAAGCACGCTTCTTTGGATCATATCGGATCGTGCCATCCGTATACTTCTTCTCAATAATCAAACGACCCGGCTGGATCGTGGCCCTGGAGCTGCAGTAGCTGTCGATGCAGGAGGAGGATCAGCCATCGTAGAAGACGACGAAGGCAAGACGGGTTGAGACTGAGTAGCTGCCTCGCCCGACGCAGTGAAAACGTGCAGCGCGGGATCTTCGTGGGCTGCATTGTCATGGGCCGCCGGTCGCGACGGAGAGGTGCGCGGAAGGAGGCGATCAGTTGCTGGTGCATGGGTGCGCGGCTCGAGGCCATGCACGTCGATCGCAGGTGCACCAGGAGGAGGCTGATCCGGCACTGTTTGAGATCCTGAAACAGGCAGAATACCAGGTAAAAGCAACAAGTCATATGCACGCAGAGGTGCATTCTGCACTACCGGCTCGGAGTCAGGATAGGCAACAGGATTTTCTAAGGAAGAAAGATCAGGACGCTCATTGGATTTAAAGGGAAACACTCGCTCATCAAACACGACATCACGTGAAATATATATACGACCAGTGGAGCGATCAAGACATTTATAGCCTTTGTGAAATGGGATGTACCCAAGAAACCCGCACATCTTTGAACGAAACTCGAGTTTGCGAGAGTTGTATTTTCGAAGACTAGGCCAACATGCACACTCAAAGACCTGAAGAGAGGAATAATCGGGTTGAATCTGAAGAAGGCGAAACAAGGGTGTTTGTTTATCGAGGACAGGTGTAGGCATCCGATTTATAAGATAGCAGGCTGTCAGAAATGCCTCATCCCAATACCGTATAGGTAGAGAAGAATGGGCTAAAAGAGCAAGGCCGGTTTCTACTAAGTGACGATTTTTTCGCTCGGCAATCCCGTTTTGTTGCGAGGTGTGTGGACAGGAGACACGATGAGATATGCCGGTGCGCTGAAAATATGCGTGGAGGCGGTGGTATTCACCCCCCCCCCAATCTGATTGGACCATACGAATTTTGTTTTTAAGGAGACGTTCAACATGGCTTTGAAAGTTATAGAAAATTTGCTCAACATCAGATTTATGCTTAAGTAAATATATCCATGTGAAACGACTAAAATCATCAACAAAACTGACATAATATTTATAACCACCCGAAGAAACAGAAGCTGCCCCCACACATCGGTATGAATAAGTTCAAGAGGGGAGGTGGTTACACGACTCGAAGAACTATAGGGTAGTTGATGACTCTTTGCGCGTTGACACGCATCACACACTGACAACTCATTGCTCTGTATACATGGAAGTTTATTGGAACTAACAACCGACTCGACTACTTTATTGGATGGATTCCCAAGCCGTTGATGCCATTGACTTGAGGAAGACTTGACGGTGGAGCAAGCTTGATGAGATGATGATGATGTGGCACGATCAAGTGGAATAGGATAGAGACCTCCTTGACTCCTACCGTGAAGGAGCACCGCCTTCGTGGTTCGATCCTTAACAAGAAAATAGTGTTTATGAAATTCAACAAAGACATGATTATCGGAAACTAAGCGGTAAACAGAAAGGAGATTCATCCGAATTTGAGGAACATGGAGAATATTCTTAAGAGCTAAAGGTTTGGATGAGCCAGATAGATTAGAATGACCAATGTGTGCAATATGCAAACCTTGTCCGTTGGCGACCTGAACTTGCTCCCGTCCTTCATAGCGATCATGCAAGCGAAGGCGATCCAGATCGCCCGTGAGGTGGTCTGTGGCGCCCGTGTCCATCACCCAGTGGCCACCGTGGTTGCCACCTTGGTAGCCGCCGTATCCGCCACCTTGTTGGTAGGCACCGTATCCTCCATGGTTGCCTCCATGGTGGCCATCATATCCGCCATGGTTGCCCTGGCCGTTCGGGCCAGCGTGGTACCCACCGTGGTGGGCATATTCCGCCTGATAGGCGTGATTGAAGCGCTCACGGCACTTCAGCGCGACATGCCCGACCTTGCCGCAAACCTGGCACCTAGGACGCCAGCGTTGTCCTCCGTTGTTGAAGCGACCGCGGCCGCGGCCACCATCACGCCCACCACGATAGCCACCACCGCCTCCTCCTGATCCTCCTCCTCCCTGTCCGCCTTGGGGAGCTGGCGAACGTGGGGATAGCCGCCGGAGGAGCCGCCACGGGTGTTGTTGGAGAAGCCACTGGAGCGGTTGACGCTGTTGGCGGAGGAGCTGAACTCGGGCGTCTGGGTCTGTCGCAGTGCCTGTCGTGCTTCTTGGCTCAGAAGGAAGGCATAGAAATCGGTTAGGGTGACAGGCATGTTGTAGATTGTGAGGGAGGACAAGAGGGCATCAAATTCTTCGCCGAGGCCGGCGCTTATGTAGCCAATGATCTCGTCATCTTCCAAGGGGCGGCCTGCAGCTGCCATCGAGTCTGCCAGGCTCTTCATCTTCTGGAAGTACTCGGACACGGACATGTCGTGCTTCTTGGTGCCCGACAGTTGGCACCTGATGTTGTTGATGGCCGCCCTGTTCTGGGCAGCGAACATGGTGTGGAGCGCCGTCCACACGCCGCGCGAAGTGTTGAAGGAGGTCATCTGCGCGAGGATGTCGAGGTGCATGTGGGAGCGAAGAGCTCCAAGCACGATCTGGTATTGGCGATACCAGACAGCGTGTGCCGGGTTGGGCACCGTGTGGCGATCCTTCCCTTCGCCCTCCGTCACCATCAGCGGGGGCGCGACGATGGTTCCGTCGAGTTAGCCGAAGAGGCCTGCACCGGAGATGGCCGGGACGACCTGAGACTTTCAGAGGGGAAAGTTAAGGCGATCAAGGTCGACGGTGATAAGACCAGCAAAGGAAGAGGCAGACGGCATGGCTGTGGATGAACTAGCCATTGAACTAACCGAAGGAGCCAACCATGAGGCAGACGGCATGGCTAGGGCTCCTTCGGTTCCCATGGTTGGCGGCGGCGCGGTGGATAGAGAGATTGGATCTAGGCTCTGATACCAAGTTAAGATCAATGGCTTGCCGTACCCAATTGGGTCGGGCTCCGGTCGTATTTATATTAGAGTTAACTTGTACATCAAGGTTACAATCTCAACAATATTGGTAATCAATCTATAACTACCATATCTACAACATATGCTAATGACTATGGTTTACACCCCGACAGCGTGTGGTCATCAGGGACAGCCGAAACGATGGTTTCAAAGCGAACGCCACCTAGCTTGTTGAGCCATGTCAGCATCGAACTATGGACTCTGCTCATGTGCCATTCTGCCTCTGCTTGATCTACGTCAAGTTGTTGTTGCGCAAATGTCACGTTCTAAATCGCCAGATTTGAAGTTTCCTGGCAAAAAAATTAGCTCATTCGTAGCATATTTTTTTTAGTGTTTTACCGTTGGACGAGGAGAATGTGATGGTGCTCTGCGGTTTCATTCATCCCATGCGTAGTGGACCCCGCGCGCTGTGGTTTGATGTGAAATTCCACAAAAATAACCTTTTTGCCAAACTTTAATGAAAAATAACCCCTTTTCAAAACTATTTTCAAATCTAATCTTTTTTGTAGCCCCCAACGATGAGGCGCTACCTTCAAAGTAATAGCGCCATGTGGCTAGGCGCTATGGTCATGTCAGCGTGGCACGGCGGGGCCCAGGGGGTCAAAGTGTAGCTCCATGCGCTACGGCGCTACATAATAGAGTGTAGCTCCAGGCTACACGGCGCTACTTGTGACTTAGCCATTTTGGCGACGATTCGACGAAATCAGCTCTCGAGTCTCTCATGTCACAAAATTGTAATAGGATAGCTCCCACTAACAAGACGCTACATAATAGAGCGTAGCTCCCTGCAGTACGGCGCTATAGTCTGTAGCTAGCTTCGACTAAATCATCACAAAATTTAATGGTGTCGCGCCCCCTTATTACAAGGAGCTATCCTACATAGCATAGCTCCCTTGTCCGGACAGTCTAGCAGCAGGCGTGGCACTCCACTCCCAACATGTCAGCCAGTATAACTCCAACATCTATTTCTCCAAATTTACAATTGGTTTGATAGATCAATTGTTTAATATCCGGTGAATGCTGGACAAATTCACAAATGCAGAATTGAATCTTGTGATTTTTTTTGTAGAATTATGGAAGAAATAAAGATGGCTAGACACATCGCTTTTCTTTTTCTGAAAAAGATGCAGCAAAATTCAGATTTGGTTGTGAATTCGAATATATTCATACGACCGTAGTAAAATTCTGAAGTAGACTTATTTATTTTATTAAAAAATACGAACACGGACCACCCTGATTCGAAATTCTAGATCCACCACTGTTTGCAGCGAATGCGTGCCGCCTTCCTCCCGCGCAAGTTGCATCGCCCTCAACTCCCGAGAGACCCGAGAGCTGATTTTGTCGAATCGTCGTCAAAATGGCTAAGTCACAGGTAGCGCCGTATAACCTGGAGCTACACTCTATTATGTAGCACCGTAGCGCATGGAGCTACACTTTGACCCCCTGGGACCCGCCGTGCCACGTTGGCACGACCGTAGCGCCTAGCCACACGGCGCTATTACTTTGAAGGTAGAGCCATGTCGTTGGGCGCTATAAAAAAGGGTTAGATTTGAAAATAGTTTTGAAAAAAGGTTATTTTTCGTTAAAGTTTGGTAAAAGGGTTATTTTTGTGGAATTTCACTGGTTTGGTCGAGTTGGGCGACAATTTATCGTTTCTCTGGTACGTACTCGTACTCAGATGGTATGTCAGAGTGGATATGAGGGCACACATGCCTTGTTGTAGGATGGAGCTGGCCTCCGATCAAATTCAGATGCACAAAATACATTCAGCCCCAAGGGGGGGCGCGTTTGGTAGCCTGTATGGATGGGAATGGGTCGGCCCGGACCTGTGGCCTCGAGCCCAATTTGAAAGGCCACGGGTTGACCCATAATTTTTTGTATGTGGCCTCGCTGGTCCAATGGGTATTTTGCGTCGACCCAAATTCAAACTTTACTTTCCCTTTCGGACAAACGAGACGTTAAAGTTAAACACGGATTGATTCAATCGGACTAGTGTAATCTATACCTAATAATAAAGGAAGTAGTGTTTCTTCCCCCAAATTTTCGTCCGTTAGAGCGTTTCTTGTCGTCGTCGTTTGGTTTGGTACGTCGTAGCCTTTGTTTCCATGAATACGTGCAGGATGGGATTTTGAACCGGACCGAGTCCGGTGGTTTCGTTTCGTACGTCAAAAGGACACGAGTATCCTGATCAAACCCAACCCTCGATCTTCTTGCCTTTCATCAGCCTTTAAATTCGGGAGCGATCGATTGCGCTCCATCAAAATCCAATCTTAGGATTCGAATCAAGCGTTCCAGGCTATCAGACATGCGAGCTAGCAAATCGACGAGAGATCAAGCGAGAAGCCGAGAACAATGGCGGCGAGCACGGCGGACAGAAGCAAAGTCGACGAAATCTTGGCCCTCGCGATCTGAGCCCTCCGAGATTCTGTTCGTACGTGATCCCGACGATTACGAGGCAACTGCTTCCCTCACATCAGCTGATCCCGACGATTACGGTGACGTACCGCGCAGGTCGTAGCCTAGGCGTCGAAACATGGCAGAGAGGGAGCAACCGGGTGTGCGTAGAAGAGACGATCTGTTCCCCTGCTCCTTCGTGTTTACCTCGACGTCCTCTGCCTAGCGCCCGCGACTACAGCTGCTCGGACATCCTCTCGTACCTCCGCGACGCCGTGAACGCTAAGAACCGGTCCATCAGTATGTGCATGGCCTGCAAGCGCGCCCGCGCTAGGCGCCTGCACGAGGACAGCAAGCAGACAGCCAGAGCGCCACCGCCGAGTCCGCCCAGATGTCACCAACTGCCCCCAGGCTCGTCGTCTCGTAAGCACCCGCGACGTCTGAGACGACACCGACGACCACGGCGTCTTCATATGGGTTGCCCAATGGATGCTCTCGGTGGCCGACGCCTACTGCTTGCTAGAGAAGATGAGCTGTTCGACCCTGAGCTCATCTGTTAGATGCTGATCAACTTCAGCTGGCTGATTGGACACGATGGCATCGGGTCGTGGACAGTAAAGATAAACATGATTCCAACCATGATTGTGGTTCGATCTATGCGAGGTTGTAGGAATAGCAGGTAGCAGGTTTTGGATTTTCATCCGTGACGAGATACAGTTAACCTATTACTACAAGGCACCCAATTACTGCATACTAAATCTGTCATGCGCTGCATCGAGAAGATGTACGTAAAAAACTAAAAATACGTGCATGTCACCCGATCGATCAACCGGCCTGCCTATAGCCTTACGTGCGCACCTCGGCGGCCTGAAGTTTCTATGTGCGATGCAAAATTTAATTGGTGTCTTCAGCAATCTGGGACACAATCTTGATTCATGGATGTCAAGTACTCCAGCAAAGAAGGAAGAGAGATAGTAGGGATCGGTATGCAAGAATGACCAATTAAAAATATTGAAAAAGCATCATGAAGTCTATCAACAAAATAAAACGATTAAAGATTGAACCCAGTTACAAAAAAATGCACAAAAGGGAGAGAAAAAATATGTGCAGATATAGAGTAAGAATTGAAGAGAAAAAGATGTAAGCGAGAAAGGAAAAAATATGAAAATATGCGACTAAAACAAAGAAAAGATAAAATAGTATAAATTATAGTCAACCTTGAGTTTAAGCACAAAAACCCATTTCTATTTGCAATGGAACTCTGCATATATTGAAACAGAAGAGGAAGTTACTATATCTATCATCAATGTATATTATGAGGTCATCTAAGATAAATTCATATAATCATGTATTTTCTACCATTTACTGTTGTGTCAACTTGATGCTCTTCTGCGTAGAAGAGTAATATTATTGGTCTACGTGGGTTAATCGTGTTTGGGGTAACATTCAGATTATACCAAAATCTTTCGAAAAATAAACATTTTTTGGTTTCCGTAGCAACGCACGGGCATATTTCCTAGTAAGAATTAAGTTTACTAATCCTTAATTAGTGTAAGAATCGGACTAGCTAGCTATATAAAGTAATCAAAGTAGCGAATCAATAAAGAAAAACCCCGTCTATGTATCTTACTTGCGAGTGCGTGCATGCTTGTGTGCTTTGCCTCGGCAAAAAAAAAAAAAAAACCTGTGTTCGTATTTGAGTTAGCTGACGGAAATAATCAAGGCGCCTGCTGCTCGTGGGTCTGTATGTGCGCGTATGGCCAAAACAAATCGATCAACTTTGATGTTGTTATGACTGAGCATTACACGGCGAATTGCATCGCAAGATCGGAACCTACGGCAACGTCGAAGTGAAAAGATCACAGCCAATATGAGATATGAGACTATGAGGTGGGCCGACCCGGCTGACCCAACGGGTCACACGGTGCCACTAGTACAGAACGACACATAGGATACCCCTCTATGGAAACGGCAGTAAAAAAAACAACAGTCGCGCTCACGAAGGCAACGGTTAAACACGTACACTGGAATGGATTCGCGACACATCGGCAACGGTCAAATATATTTAACTGTATCCAATATATTGGTTACGGTTAAAAATATGGAACCGTATGCAACCTTAGTCGGCCCAAAAGGCCCATTTATCAAACTGCTATATAAACCAGCGAGCCCTAGGTTTCTCTCATCCTCTGTCTTATCCTCGCAGTCTCTCCCGCAGAGCCGCCTCCACCTTCTCTCACTTATTTCGCTCCGTCCCTCCTGCATCGATCTCGTCGCTGCCGGCCGCCTCCGGTGACATGGCGCCACTCCCTAGTTGGATCGGCGAGCTCCTACAGTGGCGACCACTTGTGCCGCCGCATCATGCTCAGATCCAGTTTTGCTAGACGCTGGTCGCAGGGTGCCACGCTGGGAGGGGCATCGTGGTTGTCGTGCGAGGCGCGCTGGAGAACCTGCCCGAGATCTGCAGCGAGATCTGCAAATCGCGCTGCTAATCCTCTTTTCCTTGCCGATGCAGGTCTAAGCCAATAACAGTCTACTGAGCGCCCCGGCCCCGGCCTCAGCCTCCCACGGAAGCGAGCACTGCGTCCTTCGTCAGCCGGTCGCCGGCCGCTCTCTGCCGCCTGCCCCAGCCGCCGAGGATTCGATCCTCACCACTCTCGGACTTGGTAATCTACACCCAGCCTCTAGTCCACTCCAATTTATGATTTTTTATGGTGATTTCCAGCCTGAGGAGTAAAGCCGCTGTATCAAATTCCTTAGATCCGTGTGGTTTCTTAGTTCACTGTCTGCTACGGATCAAGAAATTATTCCTTAGTCTATTTCCTTTTCCTTGCCGCTGCTGGTCTCGATTTTTCTATGCGCGCATGGCGCAGCTGCTTCTTTTCTCTCCAGTTTGTTCCTGCTGCTTCTCTGTTCGCACGTGATGTTGCTTGTTCACCCTCCAATTAATTATGGGTATAGTTTATTCTCACCCGTAGCTAATTAGTTGATTTTCAGTAAACTTCCAGGAAAGAAATATCTTTTGTTCTCATTATACAAGCTTATGTGGTCAACAATTTTTGGTTTTCTAATTTCAGCTACCTGTCATCCGTGAAATTCTTTGCTCTTACTCGTGCAAATTATAGCTGCAAATTAGTCTAACTATACTTCGTTTTTATCGTATTTCTTTCCCAGATGCTCACTCAAGAGGAGAAGGAATTCGAGTAGGACTTCAGATCTACCAGAAGCAGTCTGATACGTTGAGTCTGGTTTTGGCATTTTTTTTTTAGTTTCTGCGAGAGGACAACATACGTGTATTATATGAACCGTATCTTGTGTATTTGACCTATTTATGTTGGACAGAAATATATTAAATATGTCTCTTGATTTGTATCATGCACGGAGATAGTAAAGGCGATATGGCTTCCGCTACCGGTGGTGGCCGGTTGCCTGTCTTTTTTTTTAATATTTATGTTTCACATCGGAAACGGTTATTGTAATCCGTTGGCTTTGTGTCGTTCCACATCAGTATCGGAAGCGGGGCAACAGATGCTTTCTCCGTTGCCATAGAAGGTTTGCCCCCGTTGCCATAGTGTCGCTGTGTACTAGTGTGCCGGCTCTACTGACCCAAATCTTATTTGAGCCCGACCCACATGACCCATTGGCCTCGAATTTTTGGGTCGGGTCGGTGACCCGGCAGGCCGACCCGGCCCATTCCCATCATGACCTGCAGATAGGCAGGTCAGGCCCACCAACTGCAAAGGCCCGACGTTTGGTTGCCTGGGTGACCTCTCGGGCCAGGCCAGCACGCTCATCAAAGCACCGTCGGGTCAGGTCCGGGAGGCACGGTTAGATTGAGCGTGCCCCTGAAGCCAGGCTCGTTCTCTCCCCCAACCCCCCCCCCCCCCCCCCCCCCCCCCCCCCCCGCCTGCAGGAGAACGAGCGACCATGGAGATGGCGGGAGCCCCCGCGCTGCAGCGAAAAAGGGGGCGGGAGAAATTCGGTCACCTCCCGCCGAAAACTCCACCCTATTTACACCCTCTCCGGTCACCGCCCAATCTCAAGCCACCATTTCCGCCCTTCAACGGAGCTCTCACCTCCAGTCAGCGAGCAGGTAAGCGGCGCACTCTTCTCCGGTCGGCGGCGGCGGTTGCGGCGGCTACGGCGGTGGGAGTTGGTCTTCTTCCTCGACGTCTCCTCCTTCGTCCTCATCTGCACCGATGGTTGTAAGAAGAAAACCCCTTTTCCTGACCTAGATCTCCACCTCCTTTGAGCATCTTGTAGATCGTTGAGCATGTGTAGCATCTTAGATCGTTGAGCATGTGTAGCAGCTTGTAGATCTATGAGCGTGTGTACGAATTTGTAGAATCTGTAGATCTTTGAGCATGTTGTTCGTGACCTTCATTTGTAGTGTACAATCTATTAGATATGTAGTACCTTTTGTACAAGCTGCTGATGCATACGATGTTGTAATAGATGATGATGCGTATCTACTTTTGTTGTATGGTACAATCTGTTAGATGTCCACTTCTTTTGTTCCGTTGCTTCTGTCATCGATGGAGATCCCAGAGCTGCGACGGCAGCTGCTGGAGGGAAGAGGAAGAGGGGAGCCCTCGACGACGACGAGATCCAGGCGTTTGCCAGCATGACCGAAGTTGTGAAGGAGGTGGCCCAGGCCATTCGAGAGAGCAAGACAACTGACATGCACCCTGACCTCTACAAGGCTGCCATGGACGCCGTGGGCTTCTCGGAGGAGGCACTCATGGTAGCTCTCAGCCACCTTGTGGACAACAAGGCACATGGGGTGAGCTTCGTGGGCATGAATTTGCAGCACAGGACCCTTTGGCTGAGGACCTTCCTCGCCAAGCACAATGCCGATTAGGCGTGTTGCGAGTGGTGGTGCCGGCAGCAGCATGAAAAAGGCGAAGATGATGATGATGTATATTTTGGCTTAGCTAGGGCTTAAAAACTTCTCTTATGGCCTGTATATTTTGATGAGGTGGTATATACTAACCCCTCTTGTGATGATGTTGGTGGTAGGATGACACCCGCTTTTTGATGTGGTGGTAGGTTAACACCATAGTGATAGGATGAACTTATGATCCTCCTTTTGTAATGATCATGCATGCTGCTCTACTTTTATGAATTGCTTTCAACTAATGATGAATTCCTGTGTATTCATTAACCTCTTATGTTTGTACTCTGTTCATAGATGAACTGGTATGTCGTCTACAGAGGGAGGCATCCAGGAGTGTACAACTCCTAGAGAACCTGTCAGGATTAAGTCGCCGGCTTCTCCAACAACAGCTACGAAGGGTTTGAAACATTGGATGAAGCACAACACAGCTACTCCAACTTCCTGAGTCACCAGAACGGCATCGAAGATCATGCGGGTGGAGGCAATTTGATGGTGGGCGAGATGATGCTTGCCCAACAGGTGATAGCCCAGATGGACAACGATGTCAAGCCTAGCAAGATCAAAGACTTCGTCATCGGAGTTCTTGTTGTGGTGATCGTTAAGCTCCTGCTATTCTAGATGGCAGTGCATTATGTTATGCTGTAATGCGGTGAAGACTAGTAAGCTCACCATATTTGAACTTGGGTAACCCTAGTGCGAGTACGACATGCAACCAAACACGCTGCCTTTGCTTCTACCGAGCCAAGTACCACAGTTTGCATGTAACCAAACATTGTGTGCTGGTTTCCCAAGCTGATGCAGCCATAGGTCTTGCAGGTCACCAAACGCCCTGCACAACCAGGCTGAGAGGGTGGCTCTGCCAGACTAGTAGGAACTTAGAATATTCATATGTACACCCGTAATTTTTGTTTGAATTTTTTTGACATTTTAAAATTCGAATAAAATGCATTTTCCATAGCGGGTGCATCTAAACCCATGAGTCAAAACACCATTTCCGTGCAAATGTGATTACTCGTGTTCGCACAAATCCATCTTATCAACTCTCCACATTCTACTTAATTTTAATCGGGAAAATGACGCTCATTTCGTGCCCTAGAAAAAATAATCACCATGTCCTCTTTTGGACTCCATCTCAAAAGAAGAAATCATTTTCTACAAAAGTGAAAAAAAATGGCGAGTTAAATCATTTTTGTTAAAAGAAGAAATTGCTAACCAATCTAGCCATGTTGATTTTGTTAATTGCTAAACGCAGTTAATCGTGCGCGGCAAAATTGGCAAGTCCCATCTGACAAGCGCCCGAGATGTTCGGTTTGCTATATGCATCTAAAACCCGAGCGACACACTTAATGTGGCGGCAGGTCCTAATTAAATTAAAGGACCAACCGTTCAAGGAGAATTCGGCCTCACCCCACGCCCGATGCTTATTTACATCGATTCCATCACCAAACCAGTTTTTCATTCTACTTTCCTCGGTGATTTCCTGCTCCTCCTCCCCCTCCTATGTTCTTCTCCCCTTCCGTTCCATCTCCATTCCTCTCCATCTCCTTCATCGGTCGCCTCTCCGATAACAGTGAAGGGGGTCTTCTTTGGTGTGAGATCCTGGCTCAGTGCTCAATAGGATTGATAGGATACTCATGTCAACAAGTTGCAACTTCTTTTCCGGAAGCTCATCTGGAAAGAACTCCGAGGTTAAGCGTGCTTGGCCCGGAGTAATCCAAGGATGGGTGACCGACCGGGAACTGGTTCCCGGGTGCGCACGAGTGAGGACAAAGTGCGCAGAAAAGACCAGTGTTGATCTGTGGGGCCAGTCTAGAGATCCTAGAGAGCTGCCAGGGGTGACAGGCCCGGCCCGGGGGTGGCCGGGGTGTTACAATTTGGTATCAGAGCCGACCTTCGCGGCAACACGGGCGTGTGCGGGTCAGGGGCGCGGACATGTGGAGCATGTGCCGGCACTGGGCGCACAGACGTGTACCAAGAGGGAAAGTTCCTGGACTGGAGGTTGACCGACGAGGGCGTCGGTCTTCTAAGGGGGGAAGGATGTGAGATCCTGGCTCAGTGCTCAATAGGATTGATAGGATACTCATGTCAACAAGTTGCAACTTCTTTTCCGGAAGCTCATCTGGAAAGAACTCCGAGGTTAAGCGTGCTTGGCCCGGAGTAATCCAAGGGTGGGTGACCGACCGGGAACTGGTTCCCGGGTGCGCACGAGTGAGGACAAAGTGCGCAGAAAAGACCAGTGTTGATCTGTGGGGCCAGTCTAGAGATCCTAGAGAGCTGCCAGGGGTGACAGGCCCGGCCCGGGGGTGGCCGGGGTGTTACATTTGGTGCCAATGGTGGTGGTGTAGGTGGCGGCAGTGGGGTGCGGCGAGGAGGGGCCTACACATGAGTTAAAATGGAAAATTATTATCTATTTATACTAAACTTTTTAACCTTTTACAGTTACAACCCATTATCTCTAGATATAATCTTAGTCGCTATTTTATGTTATCCTTCAAAAATTAACCATGCTATAATACAACGGCCAAACCAAGATATAGTTGTTTTATTGTGTAATTTTATCTCCGGGCATTGAAATTGTACTTGCAATAAATTTAAAATATAAATTATAGTGAAACTTATGGTTGTTGTTTCTTTCTGAGGCACTACTTAGGTTAAAAAAAAATCTTCTTGGTAAGAGAAAACCGCATATCTCCGCGGATAAATTCTTGCCACATAGCTGAACTACAAACGGATGTACTATGTCTAGTTTAGGTGTAAGTAAATATAAGAGATACCAATTAATAGACTAAAAAGAAACTTCTAGAATAATGTAGTTGATATCTACGAGGAGCTTATCTTAATTTATTGCATTGATATGTAGTACAATGGTCCACTTATGGCTAATGACAATCAGCTAGCATCACATGATTACTTTGCATTTGGTATTAAAATAGCACCATTTAGTTTAACTTGTGTTTGGTCCACATTCTTTTAAAATTCATTGATTTGTTCTTGGTAAAACAGTATCTCATGCAGAGAAATATAACCATATATATTTTTGTTTGATTTAGTGTAGGCATGCCAAAGCGCCGTTCATGATTCTTTCCTCATCTGCTACGCATGATAGAGCTCGCCGCACGAGGATTTAAGCTCTTAACTCAAATCGTCTAAGTTATGGCCGACTTGGGGGTGCACATATTAAAAATATATGGAAATTAGCAATAAGATAAACCTTGTGCTTCAACTGGCAAACCTCAAATGGAAGGACAACATAATCTCAAATAGGGACACACAGTCTACGTTGTTCCGAAAAACTTGCACGAGTATGAAGCTTTTCACTTAAATATAACCAAACTTGATTTGTTCAACGCTCAATGTGACATTTTGTATGTATGTAGTGCTCGGTCTGGTTGGTTTTTAATCTAATGAAGTCATGGTAGGTTGAAGCGTCATTTTTTCCGGTACCCAGGGTGCTCATTTGGTACACTTTGAACATGAACTTTATATGACAATGTTGTATGATGCATATGTAGAATGATTTGGAGTAAGTAAGGGAATTTTGGTACATATTATGAAATATCAAAACAATTATGCGATAAACAATATTTCTACCTTCGAACGAGGAATTATTGATCACATAAAGAGATGGATCTTCATGAAATAATAAATAGTGGATAATGTAATGTTACTTAGAATTTTTCTTTGAGCTATCACTTCGAACCGGTGTTGAATTGTAATCTTTATGCAAATAATAACTATTGTATTTTGTACTTTGTGAATTTTAAATGACGCAACATGTGTGGATTGTATGTTGTTCGCACATTCTTAACGGTTTAGTAATGAAATTTATTGCTCTAGTAACAAAAAAAAAAACCACTAGACAAGAATTGAGATTTATATTTTGAATATGTGCATTGCACGTGCACGGCTACTAGTACTAGGAAGGGCGAGTAATAAGAAGACGCTAGGGAGGTCACAATAACACATTAAAACTACATTGAATTATGTGTTAACATTCATTTTTTGGGTATCATCGACATTTTTTTTCAAACATTTTTTTCTTATAATAGAAAGCGTGTTTTTTGTGTTTATTTGTTAGTAAAAGAAATCAACAATTGTTGCCTAAACAAAAAATGCTGAGATTACACAGGCGCAAGCATTCCATGTGACCCATGCTGAGATTAATTTTTTATACATTTAAATACACCATTGAGTATATACCAACCATTGGGTATATCCGAGTTTTTTCATTTAAAACAAAACTATAAATGTTGTTTTCTACTAATACTTGGGAGCACGAAATCTCCTCTTCGTACAAGATCGTCTCACTCTAGACTAGTTCTCTCTTTGATCACGTCACGCTATCGTGTCGTCTCTACTCGATCGATAATCCAGCTCGAATCAAGCGCACACGCCGCATATAGAGCGTTCTTAGCGGAAACACGGGCCTGGAATTATACAGGAAACAGGCAGCAAGAATCGCGCGCCCGAAAGCCCGGGTGATGCTGTTTAAAACAGGCAAAATTAACGCCAATCACCAACCCTAAACTGGAGGAAAACGGTTATTATGCTGGTCACGGGTGGGCCAGGTCACTTCTACTCAATCCCGGCGCCCCATCGCCATCTATTCCACATCAGCCAGCCACCGCGCCTTCTGTTCCACATTTCCCTCAATTATTGCCTTCTCCTTCTTCTCCCCGGACCTCCCCTTCCCTTCCATCTCCCTGACCTGCCGGCTCTCCCACAATGGCGTCGTCGTGGCTACTAATGATGCTGCTAGCGGCGGCGGGATGCGGCGACGCGGGGGCGACCCCGACGGAGGCGGCGCACGAGGTGCTGCGCGCGCACGGGCTTCCCAGCGGCCTTCTCCCCGCGGGGATCGCGGCGTTCTCGCACGACGCCGGCACGGGCCGGTTCGAGGCGGCGCTGGAGGCGCCCTGCACGGCGCGCGCCGAGGTCGACCTGCGGTACAACGCCACCGTGGCCGGGGATATCAGCTACGGCCGGATCAGCGCGCTCTCCGGGATCTCCGCGCAGGACCTCTTCCTGTGGTTCGCCGTCCGCAGCATCCGCGTCGACGTGCCCTCCTCGGGGGTCATCTACTTCGACGTCGGCGTCGTCTTCAAGCACTTCCCCCTCTCCTTCTTCGAGGCGCCGCCGCCGTGCGTCCGCACATCATCGCTCATCCTCCTCACGCCCCAACAACTGGTACGGATCTTCTCTTTACAGGCACTCCGTCAGCACGGATTCAACCTCCTATTACCTGTTCGTTAAATCCGTCTTGTCTCGCGCGGCAGAGACGCAGGGATGATGAACCAGTGGACGGCGGCGTGGCGTTGCAATAATGGGACGGGTTTGGTGGGTGATTCCATCTCGAGACGGAACCAGAAGCGCAGTTTTGAGGCCGGCTCATGTGCAGATACATAGAAGTGGTCATTCCTTTTGTTTTGCTGTTGGCAGCCAGTAAATCACTTTTTCGCCACCTCGTCGCTCTGTTCTTGTTGTCGTCGTTCTTCGACTCCGGTGCGGTACGCCGCCGCAGCCAAACGGCGAGGGGAATCTCTCGCCGCGCCGGCGGCCATATTTTTCGCGGTAATGGATGGTGCGTGTACATGTACATGTCCGTCAAGTGTGTGAGCTGATCGGAATATTTCCTCTCGGTGGCGTCGACAACTCGCGTCGCGTCGTATCTGGCTGGGTACTCGATTGATGCGAATTGGTCATCCATCGATCCGCAGGAGCGTCGCTGTGTCCAGTACCGGCGCGGCATTTTCTTTTGATTTTCCGTTCGTGCTGGCGAGCTGGCATAGGCATTCAATGGGATTGGTTCTGCAGCCTGCACACTGGTACGTACCACTCTGTATTCCGATTGACTAGTTCTAGCGCTTGGGCGTCGCGGACCGAATCTGGTGGAAGATCCATGTCAGCATGTGTGTCGCGTCCGGTCTTAGATTTGCCACCGCGTAACCACTACTATGTACCGTCTGTGAAACCGTGGTCGCACATGGGAACGGCTGCCGGATACCATGGCCGCCACGAGCAGACAGACAGGGGATGGGCGTGGAATCATTGGCCTGGCCTGGACTCTGGAGACGGCGAACAGCTCGAGGACGTCTGGATCCATCGCCGTGAAGTGAAATGGCTACCAGCACACGGTCATCCTCGACCAAAGTGTTCGTGCTACATTAAGTTGACGCGGCCACTGACCACTGGGACAGACGGTCAAGACGTCAACACGCCGGCCCACTGTCAGCGAGCGCTTGTGCACAGTACTGCGGGGGAGGAACAGAGTAACGGCGAGAGGCGTTGCGATAACAGCGGGGGAAGGAAGCAGGGGCATGTGCGGTGCGAGGGGAGGCAATCAACTACAGGGCGCGCAGCTGCCGCGGCCCGGGTTGGTGCAGTAGGTGGGGAGGCTTCAAAAAAACAAATCCGGTAAAAGAGTGTCCTTGTGATGCAGTGACTAGCTCATAACTTAGCCCAGTTGCGGTAACAATTTAATTCCTGGTGCAGCGAACTCTACCATGCGTAGCAAATGAGTAAACGCATTCATATATATTACATGCATCCACAAAATCAAACAAAAAAAAACGGTTATATTTCTCTGCATGAGATGCTATTTCACCAAGTACAAATCATTCAATTTTATAAGAATGTGGATCAAACATGAGTTAAACTGAATGATAATATTTTAATACCAAATGCAAAGCAAGCACGGGATGCTAGCTGATTGTCCTTAGCCCCAGCCCTGAGTGGAAGAGTGTACTACTAGCAATGCAACAACTAAGAACAAACTCCTCGTAGATATTAATTCGTATATTCTACAATTTTCCTGTTTAGTACATTGATTGGTACCTCATATATTTACTTACACCTCAACTAGACATAATACATATGATTTTGTCTAAAAAAGTACATATGTTTGTAGTTCAGCTAAGTAGCAAGAATTTATCTATGAAGACATGCGGTTTTCTCTTGTCAAGAAGAATACAATTTAGCTGAGTAGTTTTTTTTTTGAAAGGAATGCGGTAGGGGAAGCCCCTACAGCGGTTTTTTTTTTTAAATAATAAGAACCCAAATCTGTGTCCGTGAGGACTTGAACCTGGGTGGCTGGGTTGTACATCCACTTCCCTAACCAGGTGAGCTGGGCTCACTTCTTAATTTAGCTGAGTAGTTCTAAAAAGAAACAACAACTGTAAGTTTAACTATAATGTATATTTTAGATTTACTTCGAGTGCAATTTTCACCCTCGAAGATAAATTATATGATAAAAAACAACTACATCTTGGTTTGACCGTTGTAGTTTGGTGTGGCTAATTTTCTAAGGATAATAGAAAATATTGACTAAGTTTATATCTAGAGATAATGGGTTGTAAATGTAAAAGGTCAAAAAGTTTAGTATAAATAAATAATATGTAAAAGGTCAGGGATAGCGATAGGGAACTTGATTTGGGAATAAGGGATTTGCCATATCGAGGGAGATGACCCAATCTGTGAGCTCGATTTGGGAACCGATCCGACCGAATCGAGCTCAATAATTTAGTATTAAGTAATATGTTATTATATATGATTTCTTTCTTCCACCTTCAAAAAGGAGTATTAAAAAGATTGGATTATTTCCGTTCAAGATTCTTTTGGCAAGGGGATAGTGAGAAGCGGAAATATCGGCTAGCTAAATAGAGTGTGTTTTGTCGCCCAAAAGACCAAGGAGGGCTCAGGATTCATGACCTTGAGGTCAAGAACAGGGCCCTCCTAGGTAAATGGCTCTTCAAGTTTTTGGCTGAAGAAGGGGTTTGGCAAACCCTTCTTAGGAGAAAGTATGTTGGCTCAAGTGCGTTGTCTCAGGTTTATTGGAAACCTGATGACTCACACTTCTGGGCTGGTCTTATGGCCACGAAGAAATTCTTCTTCCAGTATGGTTCTTTCTCCATTAAGGATGGATCGGAAATTAGATTCTGTGAGGACAAATGGCTAGGTAATGCCACGCTCCGAGAACAGTATCCGGCCTTGTACAATATCGTGCGTCACAAAGGCGATAGACTCGCTAAGGTGAGGTGATGGAAACTTCCCCACCAAATGTGTCATTCAGAAGAAGAATATTTGGTCCTAGACAAGCATCATTGGATGCTTTGTTACAACGTTTAGCCTCAGTCCAGCTGACGCAGGGATCTGATAAATTTCGATGGAATCTAAAGGAGATGGCAAATTCTCGATGGATTCTATGTACAAAGCTTTAATCCAACCTAATGTTCCAGTCGATAATAATAATAGTAAAATTTGGAAGATGAAGATCCCGCTTAAAACTAAGGTTTCAGCGTGGTATCTTCGTCGAGGTGTAATTCTTACAAAAGATAAACTTGCAAGACAGAATTGGCAGGGAAGTAAAAAATGTGTCTTTTGTCACCTTGACGAGACCATAAAACACTTATTGTCTCTGTGTAACTTCGTGAGATCTATATGATCAGTCATCCAAATAGGCTCTAACTTATATATACTGCATAGCATTGCGAATATATTCAGCAATTGGCTAAATGGTGTGGATCGTAGATTTAAGCGTCTTATTAGGGTGGGAGCGATTGCCGTTATTTGATCGCTATGGCTATGTAGAAATGACAAGATTTTTAATGATAAAAATGATTTTCTTATGCAGATCATCTACCGTTAAACATCAACGATCCGATCATGGTCGGCTCTACAACGTGTGGAGCATCACGACCTATTTACGGAGGTGGCTACACGGCTGGAGACCGCGGCGAGGGATTTTCTTTCCTGACATGGATGACAACATAATCTTCAGATAGGACCTCCAGCACCTTAGGCGTTTCTACAATTTCTTATCATGGTATGTAATTCGCCTATGTTTTTTTCTGTTTCATGACTTGTGATTTTTGACGGGCTGTGTGCATACTAATTATGCAGAGACCGGGTGTATCGATTAAACTTTTTAAGTAATTAAACTCCTTTTATAGATTTTTTTTTATAGCTACGCATTTTGCAAAAGAAAAAAACCTCCACCCGCCGTCACGTCAATGCCCACGTGTACGGTCCAGGCCTCGGTGTCCAGGCGGTCAACGCCCGTGTGTCACATATGTACACGGATACAGGACCGAATTGGATACAGTAACCGTAGTGACTCACTTAAGAAAAAAATTACCGTAATTATGGTATTCAGAAGGCTAGTGACACACAAGTGAGATCACGCCTCGAGTACTTATCAACCACTTTGTTCACATGAATCAACTCAACTATTGGACCGTTAAAGTGCAAATAAAGCCCAACGTGCAAGTTTGACTACAACTCTACAAGGTACAGAGCCCAGCCCCAACTGCACCATACTCGATGACTCGAACAATTCGTTAGCTCTTTCTTCTCTGTCCCCCCGCCAGTGCCAGTCCCAATGGCGGCCCAACCCACCGCGAACCCGCGCCTCGATCACCTCTCGCGCGTCCTCGCCTCCGACCGCCCTCCCCCGCCGGCGGCCGCCGTCCACGGGTACCTCATCCGCGCGCACAGCGACACCCCTCCCCCGTGATCCGCGCGCTCCTCAACCGCGCCATCCGCCGCCTCTCCAAGCCGCGCCCCCTCGCCGCGCTGCGCCTGCTCCTCCTCATGCCGCGCCTGCCCGTCTCCCCCGACCACTACACCCTCCCCTTCTCGCTCAACGCCGCGGCCTCCCTCGGCCTCCTCCGCCTCGGCGCGTCCCTGCACGCCGTCGCGCTCCGCCTGTCCCTCGCCCCCTCCCGCCTCCCCGTCGCCAACGCCATCGTCGACCTCTACGCCAAGTGCAGCGACCTCCCCGCCGCGCACGCCGCGCTCGCCACCATTCCGGCACCTGACGCCGTCTCGTTCAATTCGTTGCTCTGCACTCACGCCCGCCTCGCTTCTGTGCCCGCGGCCGAGTCCCTATTCACCTCCATGCCATCCAAAACCCAGGTCTCGTGGAACGCCATGGTGGTCGTCTACGTAAATGCCGGCGACTTCGCTTCTGCTCGCCGCGTGTTCGATGAAATGCCTACCAGGGATTTGGCGTCGTGGTCAGTGTTGATCGTAGGGTACTGCAAGCACGGGACCATGCCGAGCGCGCGTGAGCTGTTTGAGAAAATGCCGAAGAAAGATCTTGTGACATGGACGGCGATGATAAATGGGTATGCTCAAAGTGGTCTGCCTGAGGAGTCACTTGCATTGTTTACGGGACTGTTGGCTGCTAGGATTGAGCCTGATGCAGCCACCATGGTCGGAGTTATCTCGTCTGCTTCGCAGGTAGGCAGCGCAGAATTAGCTGAGCAGATTGGAACCGATGTTGACAATAGGAGGATTGAAAGGAATGATAAGGTGCTTACAGCGCTGGTTGATATGCATGCCAAGTGTGGGAATGTTGAGCAGGCTCTCAATGCTTTTAGGGAGATTGAACAGCCGGATGCATACCCTTACACTGCACTTATTAGTGGGCTGGCGACTCATGGGCATGCGAAGCTGGCACTTCAGGTGTTTGAAAGGATGCAAGCTCAGGCAGTGAGACCTGATCCGATCACTTTCGTCGGTGTTCTTACAGCGTGCAGCCATGCAGGGCTTGTTGATTTGGGTTTGGACTATTGGGAAGCAATGGTGCAGGATTATGGAATGAACCGTCGGGCAGATCACTATGCCTGTGTTGTAGACATGCTTGGTCGTGCCGGGAGGCTTGAGGAAGCTTTTGAGATGATCCAAACAATGCCAATGGGGCCACATCCAGGTGCTCTTGGAGCCCTGCTGAGTGCGTGCAAGACGCACGACAATGTTGAGATTGCAGAAGTTGTTGCAAATAAGCTTTTCGAGTTGGAACCTCGAAATACTGGAAACTATATAATGCTGTCAAGCATATATGCTGGGAAAGGACATTGGGAGGAGGCAGAAAGAGTTAGGTCGCTGATGAAAACAAAATTACCCTTCAAACAGCCAGGGTCTAGTTGGGTTTAGGATCGACAGGAGCATGGCAGGATGTCTCCACGGAGCCGAAAAACACCAAAAACATCTCTTTTTGTTATATTTGAATTCTGGTGTGACAGCACAATATACACAGGCATCAAAATAGAGCTAACTGAACTGTCAAGAGTGCAGCTACGGATCATAATACTATCAAGGTACCTTTGTTTCTTCACATCTCATGTTATCTATGGAATCACTGTGATAAATTAGTTTGATTTGCATAGGTATCCAGCGAGTCTCTTTTCCATTGTAAGCTTGTTATCTACAAACGATTTGATACAGCAGAACATAACTAGTACTGCAATTTGGGCTTTGCGTCTTAGACAGTTGTTTGAACAAGATATTAGGCCTTAATATATGGTTCACATAATATAGGAATGGAAATAACTAAAGCAGTTTGAGAGAAACTCTAGCAGATCCTCTAAAACACACCATTCCCTAGAAAACTGCTAGTTTAGAGAACGGAGGGCAAAAAACCCACTCTAGCATGCTTACGAACTATATGAAAGACGAGCGCTTCCGCGAGCTGTGAGCATCCCGTGCACTGTTCATCACTGTTCTAATGAACAGTGTCTGGCCGTTTTTTGCAGAAAAGTCCCCGTGGTTTCCAAAAATTGTTAAATGGTCCTCCCGAATAAGACATCTTTGCAGAAAAGTCCCTGTGTTTTCCAAAAAATGTGAATCGGTCCTCAGGTACAATTAATTTTTTTCCCCAAAACATTTTTTTTTGCTAATTCCCACTTTTGCAAAGTTCTAAATCTCTTTTTCGCGCTCACATTTCCGACACAACTTTTAAACTTTCTTTTCCCGGTGGTACCTTCTTTACTACAATGTCGATGTACTTTTCACATGAACAACAAAGAATAGCATCTTATTTTCCACTAATTTAATTTTTTTCCACGCTCACATTTTTGACACTCCTTTCAAGCATAATTTCCTGGTGGTAGTTTCTTTAAGCTAACGACGAACAAATTTTTGGCTGCAATATGTGAGCTACAGATTTTTAGATTTCTCGAACCCGTAGACATTTACAACACAAATTTTTTAAAGGTAGTTTTCCAACGGTGATTTTTTAGGTAATTTCCCTGCGGAGAACAATTTTTTACTATAATCTGCGAAATTCAATATTTCCCATCTCATATAAAAAAACATAGTTTTCCGGTGGTAGTTTCTTTAGCAAACAATTTTTTTCCTGCAATTTGTGAACCACAATTTTTGTGAACCACAATTTTTTACGAACATCAAGCTACGGTGACGGTGAATTGCTCACATTTCTGACACACCTTTTAAACATCGTCCCCAATAGCAGCTTCTTCACTACAGTGTCAAGGCACTTTTGACATGAACAACAAAAAGTAGCATCTTATTTTTCCCTGATTTTCACTTTTAAAAAAACTAAAATTTCTTTCCCGCGCTCATATTTTCGACACAAATTTTAAGCGTAGTTTTCCGGTGATACTTTCTTTAAGCTAACGGCGAACAAAATTGTGACTGCAATTTGTGCACTACAAATTTTTAGATTTCTCGACCCCATAGACACTTTCGACACAAGTTTTTAAACGTAGTTTTCCAACGGTAATTTTGTAGGTCACTTTTCTATCGAGAACAAATTTTCGACTATAATTTGCAAATTTTACACACGGCGCGCCAAATTCAACTAGTATCCTCAAAAACTCAGCCGTCCTGTAATTTTTTTAGAGGATCCTGTAACCCTTCCTTTTGGCTGTAAATGTTGAGGATAACAAGCAACATATAGAGGATCCTCTCATGATCTCATCCGTCCAACTGCTGTGAGGGGGGGGGGGGGGGGGGGGGGGGGGGGGGGATTTCACAACGCGTGTCCAACCCCGCCGCCTCGCAGCCCACCCGCTGTCGCCGCCGTGCCGCTGCAGCGGAACCATGCCGTACACCCATTCCTCCTATGCGCTGCAGCGACGGGGAATCCATTCCCTAATCCCCGGGAGCTGGTGACAGCGGGTAGAGGTGCAGCGCCTGGGCGGGGCTCTGTGCGGCTAGCAGGACATCGTCGAAGTGGCCGAGGCGCGGCACGACGCGGCGGAGCCGCAGCTTCGGCATCTGGCATTCTTGGACGCACGGTGCATCTCGAGGAAACTTAGTCGAGGTCAGATTGAAGAAGATAAGGAACAGCCAGAGAAAAGAAAGAAAAATAGAGCAGAAGACATACGAAATGCTAGAAAAATGGCCGTGCTTACAGGATGCCCTCAGCTTCGAGGAACATGTGCTAGGGTGTATTTGTAACTTGTTCAGATCATGACTTAAAATAGAAAATTGGAAGTATCTATGATTACTACCAATGAACGGGATATAGCTTTTCTATCCTGGATTTCTATGGTATATGGAATTTCTGGTTTCCTTTGGTGCAAATCCAATTATCTAAATTGAAAATTAAGAAGCAATTCCCCCATTGGTGCCAAATGGTTATCCATGATAATAGTAACCCACTGACAAGTGGGCCCACACGCCAAAAGATATTTAGGGTATGTATTTTAGAGGATCTGATCTGGGAGGACACCCGTAGCCTCTGAAATCCACATCTTACTACTAGTGCTTACAACTATAAGTATTCAGCTAGAGATTTCTAACATGTTCAGTGTGCAACACCAGGTCAGTTGCAAATTAGTGAGATCAAAAAGCAACAATATTCTCATGAAAATTGAAGTGATTATTTACGTAGGCACTCCACATGGTTGGGTGTATATTGTCCAGAACGATTGGTAAAAATCATCATAAGTAGAAGAACTACAATAACTGTTTTTCTCCATGGTGGTTATCCACTTCCACAAAACATGCTTTATCCCATAGTGTATACTAATAATAGCATGCTAATTGCTGCATTCTTTACCAAGTTTTTAAGTTCACTTTCTTCGGTGTGCTTACTGCTTGCAGCCATGCAGGGCTTGTTGATTTGGATTTGGACTATTAGGAAGCAATGGTGAAGGATTATGGGATGAACCATCGAGACGATCATATTCCTGTGTTGTAGACATGCTTTGTCATGCAGGGAGGCTTGAGGAGGCTTTTGAGATGATTCAAGTAGTGCCAGTTGGGCCCCATCCAAGTGCCCTTGGCGCCCTGTTGAGTGCGTGCAAGACGCACGGCAATGCTGAGAGTGCAGAAGCTGTTGCAAATAAGCTTTTCGAGTTGGAACCTCGAAATAATAGGAACTATATAATGCTGTCAATCATATATGCTGGGAAAGAACAATGTGAGGAGGCAGAAAGAGTTAGGTCGCTGATGAAAACAAAATTAGTCTTCAAACAGCCAGGGTGTTGGGTTGAGGATCAACATAAGGAGCGTGGCAGGCTGCCTGTGAGGAGCTAAAGAGCACCAGAAACGTCTCTCTTTGGTATATGTGAATTCTTGTGAGACTGCAAGGTATCTATGCATCAAAACAGAGCTAGTTGAAATGTCAGGAGGGCACCTATGGATCTTAATACTATGAAGGTACCTACGCTTTTCACAGCTCATGTTATCCGTGAAATCACTGTATTAAATTAGTTTGATTTGTGTTGGTATTAATTGAGTCCCTTTTCCATAGTAAGTTTGTCATCTACAAACAATTGATGTAGCAGAGCATAACTGACACTATAATTTGAGCTGTGCGTCTTAGAGAGTGTTTGAACAAGACATTTGAATTTAATGATGGTTCACAGAATATAATAGGAATGGAAGTAACTATTGCAGTTTGAACTCCACATCTTAGTGCTTACAAGTTACAACTAAACCTGAGAATGGTCTGACACCTGCACCATACCTCAACCAAACCCACGCGAGCTAACTTGGCACCCGAACCTAAACTAAACCTACTTGCTATTCACGTTAGCCCAACCAAAACCAAACCTGCTAGAATATTTACTGTAACTAAACTAAACCAGTCTTCGAACGTGGGTTTGAAACTGTTTCGGAAATGGGTTAAGACTTGTTTGATCAAATGGGTTGACATAACCAAGCAACAAGCACACACTGAGCCAGCTAGCCAAGTTCAGATCAAGCGATGCTGGACTCCGGCAGGTGGCAGCGACACTTAACGCAGTGCCCGCCGTGCGCGAGCTGCCTCCCCCAGCCGCTGTTCGCGCCGGACGCATCATTTTCAAACGAGCTCATGCGGTGCTTGGCCAGCTGACTGTCAGTCCACTCCGGCATGACGCTCACTCTGTTCCTGGCGGCTGTGTCGACCGAGGTGGTGCGGGCGTTCCACGTGGATGTAGTTCGCGAACAGAGTGGCCGGACGACGGCGTGTGCTTCGCGGCGGCGCTGATGGGGAGGCGCCCGTCGGCGGTGCCAAGATGCGTGTGCCTCCTCCTGGCAGACTGCGACGAATCGGGCTCGTCCTATGGCGCTTCCATGGAGAGGTTTGCGGCCTCGCCGTCGGCCACTCCCGCCATGCCGACGCCTTCGCTGATGGGCAGCCATGGAGCCCCAGCCTGCCGACTTTCTCTCGCCGCATCCTGGCCTTCATTCACATCCGCCGGAACGAGGCCGCTGACAAGTGCGCTCACAGCGGCGGCGTCCTTAAAATGGGTGAGTGGATCTCCCGAAGCCGCGCTGCATCTGGGAGGCGGAGAAGGTGTGGGGACCCCGGACTACCTGTCCGAAATACCCGGTTATGCTTAACACAACGATCCCATGATCAGTCTGTCGTTGCACATAACCCGAACTGAATACCAAAATTTACATCCATCACAGTACCGAATTAAAGTCTTACAAATACGACCATTTAGACCAAGTCTTACATAGTTGCCTTCATGGGCCAAACCAAATCATTCAGCGGAAGCTACGGGAAAGTCGACCAAAATACGTCCTAAAAACCCGATAGGCAGGTGACTTATGAAGATCCCTAGTTCGCGTAGTCGGCGCCATATTCTTCCTCATCGCAATGCTGCTCGAAATCTGGCTAAGACAATAGCCAGGGACGAAACCAATATGAGTACATTTGATTGTACTCGCGAACTTAACATGCACTAGTTTTACTTTTATTTCAAGACTTTTATTTTTAGAAAAAACATCTCTATATCTTTGTTGAAAAAGGGAAGAAGTTTTTTATAACTTTTCTCCAGAAAATCACCATCTTGTTTATTTCTCCAAAACTCCTCCTTTTTCGACCATAGCCCTTCATGGTCAATTATTTTCCAACAACCTCATGCCGGCCCTTCGGTATGGTTGCATAAAACATCTTCCACTCCACTTTTAAAACACAAAACTTTGCACATAGCTCGTAGCAGGGCCTTCCAACTGTCCATGACCGAGGACTCGGCTATTCGAATAGTTTTACACTCTGCAGAGGTAGCACGCTTTCCCCACATCCATCCGGCAACTCATCGTGTCAACCACGTCCCGCCATACAAGGTGTATGTGAAGTTGAGTTACCGACCATAGCCTCTCATTTGCTCACGCTAGTATAGGACCCTGCCCTTATGACACTTTCCATCGACACCTAGTCCGGTCACCTGTCGATGACCCTAAGTTTGAGGACTCGTAGTTTTGCCCGGCGGGTGTATCCGATAGCCTTCTATCCTCTAGCTTTGTGAGAGGACCCAGGTCAGGGGGGTCACCGAACCAGCCCCCTCATGAAACGGAGTTATCTCCGTTGTTGAGGTATCCCATACTAAAATGAGCAAACTACATGACTAAGCCCCGTCCCATATAGGGGTAAATGTGGTCGCACAGGGTATGGTTGGTCGACGTAAGTACTAAGACACAATGTGCTTTTTTATCAAAACCACCATTCTCCATTTCTTCACTTCAACACCGACATCTCGGCAAAACCGTAATCCATCCAAGGATTTTCAAAAGAGTTTTGAATAAACAATATTTTTCCCATCCTATAGTTTGATCAAAGCTAACCTATATTTCTACATAGGGTGTAAAAAATAGTTTTTCATATACTTTGAATAGGTTTTCAAAACCATAGTTACTTATGAGTAAAAACATGTCGTCAAAAATAGATGTATATAATGCATGCTCAGAGAAGTAGCTTGGCTTGCTCAGCAAAGTGGCCATGATCTTGTTCTTCTTGTTCAACAAATCCCCCTTCCTCGTGCCCTCCGGCAACGTTCTCGTCTAATCGTCAATAATCAAGAAAAAACAAACAATCAGACCACAATCCGACAAAACATCACAAAATTACAAACTAAAATTCTACAGATAGCTACTGTCATATAGAAGACAACACAATTGGATTTGACTTAATTTGAATTACCATTAATTATATATAATTTTATTAGTTCAGAAACTAGTTACAAACGAAATAATCCACAGTTTATTCTCTGATGTTCACAAAATTATGCCCTTTTAGGGTTAACTAGCCCTAGTTAAATATGACCTAACAAAGTTGGTTTCAAGTCATTTGGATACAGTATTGATTAATTAAAATTGTTTTAGTCCAGAAGCTTGTTTAATCAAGTCTTAGCTACTGACTAAGTTCTGTAATTCACAAAATTAAACACT
This sequence comes from Poa pratensis, assembly GCA_947311845.1. Classification (NCBI taxonomy): domain Eukaryota; kingdom Viridiplantae; phylum Streptophyta; class Magnoliopsida; order Poales; family Poaceae; genus Poa; species Poa pratensis. Next base: position 6,737,158 of record CAMZMU010000071.1, read on the forward strand.
TTTAGGGGTAACTAGTACTGACTAAATGTGATCTAACAAAATTGGTCCTAACTCATTTGGGTTAAGCATTAATCATCTATAATTGTTATAGTACAGAAGGGTTTGCCATTTTTAATATAATGCTAAACAATTACTGTTGCTTAATTAATTCTACAAAAATTAGGGAAGCTAAGTGATCATAGCACTAAGCTAACAAAATTGGATTTACATTATTTGGGTTAACAGAGCATCAGAAACAAACAAGTTTATGTTTTAAACCTTCTGTGGCAATTTAAATACTACACATTTGTTATTAAACTAAACAAGATGAAACCAGTTTAGTTGCATAAACAATTTCATAAACTCTCCAGAGAATTTTGACTCAATTTATTTGGACTTATAAATCTTGAGATATTGAATTTTAAAGTTAGGTCCAGTACTGGATTTCCAGAGATTTTAAAAGAAAAACATAATTAATTCTTGCTCTGGATAATGTTGAAAACCCTGATGGGTGGGGCCTACCCGTCAGTGACCCATCGCATTAAATCTCCCGCACTGGAATTGTTTAAAACGATGACGGGTGGGGCCTACCCGTCAGCGACCTAATCTAATCGAAGAGGTACGCGGCCGTCGATCTAAGATCCAACGGCTCACGGCAGCCGCAACGGTGACGACCTCAAATGGGCGGCGCCGCCGTGCCTGCGACAGCGAGGATGCTCGTGGGCTCACCTAGGGTGCCTGGCGACGTCGGGGATGAGGCAGAACGGGTGTGGCGACCTGGGAAAACTCGCTGGGGGAGTGGTGCTTGCTGAAGATGTCCGAGACGTCGGCGGCGAGCTGCTCCACTTCCACGGGCACGACGCGTCGACGGCGAGCTGCTCCTGGTGGTGTTCCTGTGCATGAAACGGACGGGCGCGTGAGTGTGGGGCTGTGGCACAGCACAGCAGTGAGGGGGGAGAAAGGAAGGGAGAAAGAAGGGCAGCACGGCCGCGAGGCCATCGTCTTCAACCTCCGGACGGCCGAGCGAGAACTGCTCGGCAGCACGGCTGCAACACGGCTGGCGAAGGTGCAGAGGTGACCGTGATTGTCGTCGGCGGACACGCGCCCGGCGTTCGCGGGTTGGGCAAGAGTGATACGGTGCAGGGGACGGTCGGCGCGCATCTCCTGTCGTCCTAGTGCGGTGCTGGCCAGTGCCGCACCCACTTTTCTCTCTTTTGCAGGTCGGAGGTGACCGGAGAGGGGAGAGAGAGGTGCGGCCAGCAGCTAGCTGCCAAAACAGCTCGGCCTCTCGAGTGCTGCACGCTCTAGAGTGAGAGAGAGAGAGTGAGAGGGGTGAGTTGCGAGAGAAATCCGATCGAATTTCGATTGAATTGAGCTTGGTTCGAGTGAGTTCCTCCTCTGTCCACTAGGTGTTCGACAGAATGCCCAAATGAAATTTAAATTCCAAATTTGGTGAATTTTGTCCAAGTCTTGGTGTAAATACGTTCATCAATATTTGTGGTTCATGTTTTTTTTTGTAAGTATAAATTAGGATATTTGATAATTCAAAGAAGTAAAGAAAGAATAGGAATTTTTAAATATATGTTTTGAAAATATGATTTTGAGAGAGAAGTTATAAGAATAGGATGGGAGGGTGCTTATCATCTCCCTCCTGAATTTTTGTAAAAGAAAAATATTTATTTGAAATTTTGAGTAATTTTATGTCACCTGACAAGTAGTGTTGTTGTTTCCAATTTTGTTTCTGAGTTCAAGGTTTTAATTAATTCAAACAAGCAACAAATTCAAACAAGAAACACTCAACACATGACATAAACAAAAGTTTTTGTTGGTTCCAAATTTTTGACATCTTACAGCTTGTTACAAAATTTGGGATGTGACAGACCTTCCCCCCTTAGAATAAATCTCGTCCCGAGATTTGCTAGGCTTAGGAACTAAAGAGGTTTGGGAATTCGCTTCTAAGATAGTCTTCGCGCTCCAAGTTGCTTCCTCTTCGGAGTGGTTGGTCCACTGAACTTTGTAGAATTTGATCATGCGCCTACGGGTGAGACGAACATCTTCGTCGAGAATCTTGACGGGTCTCTCACGATAAGTCAGGTCATGGTTCAGGTCAATGGAAAGGTGATCGATGTTCTTGAAAACATCGGGCTTGTCGGGAACTTCAAGGCATTTCCGGAGCTGGGATATTGAAAGATCGATATGTCGACTAGAGGGGGGGGTGATTAGGCGACTACCAAATTTTAATTCTTTTTCGATTAATTAAGGTTTGAGCAAAGTAAAACAAGGTTGACTAGATGTGCACTAAGTGAGCAACCTATGTGATACAAGCAAGGTAAGCAACGTAGCGGAAGCAATAAGTAAAGGATAGAAATAACCGCAAAGTGGAGACACGGAGATGTTTCCCGTAGTTCCTTCCCAAGGGAAGTACGTCTACGTTGGAGGAGTGTGGAGCCACCTAGGCGCTCCAATAGCACGGATGTGCTCACTCTATTCTCCGTGAGCTTTACCCGTGGGGGTTTGGCTCATCCACTATGAGGTCACCTTGATGGCGTTGACCAAGCCGGTACACAAAGGTCGGGGAACTCCACAATGAGTTGAAGCCTCCCAACAATGTCTCGGACTTCCTCCGAGACTCACAAAGGCACCTCGAGTTACAAGCAACCCAAGATGCAAGTTCCACACTATCCGTGTGGGGGATTTGAAATTCCTTCGGTGGAGACGTAGATCTAGACCTCCTATGACACTCCACAAAGTATCAAGTCGATTGAGTGGTTGGAGTGGGAGATCTAGTAATTTGAAGTTCTTACAACAATGGGGCTTTGGCAAAGAATGGGGAATTAGTTCTAGCAGCTCAAAGAGTCCCAAGGTAGGTGGAGGGGTCTAAATACCCCCTCCCTTTCTTCTGCCCGTTGGGAGGGGAAAACCCACGCGAGCGGTAGTACCGCTGGGATAGCCGGTACTACCGCCGCGGTCTTCACGCGCGCCTCCAAACGGTCAACGAGCCCGCTTCAGCGACGACGAAACCCACCTCGCCGGTACCAGGCGGTACCGCTGGAGGTACCGCTGCAGGTACCGGAACCGTGGGCAGAACGGCCCGAACGACGGTACCGGGAGCGGTACCGGGAGCGGTACCGGCCGCGGTACCCTTTTTCCTCTGCGCCCCTGGAGATGGCGGCACCACTTGGTACCGCTGGCAGCACCGCTGGCGGTACCGGAACCGCGGGCAGAACGCCGAGGACGGCGGTACCCGCGGCGGTACCTGCGGCGGTACTGCCCTTCGCAGCTCGCCCCAGGGAACTGGCGGTAGTACCGCCTATCCCAGCGGTACTACCGCTCCCTGGTAGCTTTCACTCCTTTGGCTCCTTTTCATCGCGTCGAGACAACGGGGATAAATATAAAACCTGTTTAAACTCATATAAACTTGTTAGATGCAACCTTTGTATTATCATCAACATCAAAACATGATTAAGAGCAACAATGCTCTTTCAATCTCCCCCTTTTTGATGATTGATGACAATACAATGATTTGCTACAAAGTGATTTGAAAAATTTAGACGGAGCTCCCCCTAGATATGTGCACTACTCAAGAGTAGTCTTTGAAGCTCAAAGAATGCACATCGACTAGGATCAACACTCCCCCTAGATTTTTCAAACCATGCAAGAGATAATACAAAACATACAACTAACATAGGAGGTTTAACACAAATAACGAGTTTAAACATGTCTTACACCATGCAAAACAAAGTACTTGAAGCGATAAAAAAAAGTTCACAAGCTCATAAGAATCAAAGATAACAACCAAAGCTTGTGACTTAACCCATGCAAATCCCTCGAAAACCTAATAGATATCTCTCCCCCTTTGGCATCAAGACACCAAAAAGGGAGAAACCATAGCTAGCGTCCCAAACCCTAGCCGGAGAGGTCTTCGTTGCTTGGGGGGCGAGGACGATGACGAGAAGAAACTTCAGGTTCACCATCATAATCGGACCAAGAGAATATGTGACCTTCTTCATCCTTAGCTTGCCAATTGCTCCAAGTGGTGATGTTCTTCTCCGAACCAGAAAGCACATCCTCTTCTCCTTTATCACGGCGACGTTGAATGTCGCGCTGACGAGCCAACTTGTCCTCATTGTGATTTTGCCAAGTGCGCAGCTCCACAGCCTTGGACATGCAGAAAATCTTCTTCATTTGCTTTGCCATCCATGCAAAACCATCATTCCTCACAGGAGCCCGAGAGGGGCCAGCAGTGTCTTCAGCGGTCTTGTCCTTGGCCTTGTCATCCTTATGCTTCTCGGTATGATCCTTGATGAGCAGCTTCTTGGGCTTGTGTTCAATCCATAGCTTGGGGTCTCCAAGACCCTCGGACGGAAAACGATGATTCCAAGCCCAAAGGATGATCTTCATGACGAGTGGCCCATGACAAGCATTCTTCTTGTTCATGATGACAACAAACAGCTCATTCCAAATGAAATCCGCAATATCCAATCTTCTTCCGGTAGTCTTCAACTGATGCATCTTGACCATTAAGGTGCGGAGATAGCCATGGATTTCATCATAGTTGCCAACCTTGGGGTTAAGAACCATGCGATAGATGCGATGCATGATCTCATAGGGAGGATAGAGCCCCTCAGATTTCCCAACCTTAAACCTCTTCCAAAAATAAAGAGGACGAAGCGCTTCATTTTCCAGTGGTCTTGGGGCTTCATGAACACGGAACCAAGAGCTTGATAAGTGAGATGGAAGCAAAGATTGAGTACCATGGTCTTCAAAACCAAGCATAGCTGTGATGTCTTTCCAATTCTCACAAAAGAGGTGATCTTTGGTCATCCAAGAGAGATAAGGAACTTGATCTTCGGTACCAAAATGAACGGTGGCAAAGAATTGGCAAACAATCTTCTCATCATAGTCTTGCTTGAGGGACATAAGAGGAAGAAGCCCTTGCTCTTGACAAATAGACATAGCTTCTCCAAAGTATTCCGGGTGCCTTGACATGTGATCCATATCAATCCAGCGCTGAGGCACCACATTCTTGTCCGGCTTCCTATAGAGTAACTCAGAGTAGCATTCGGCTTGAAAGACATTGTGGAAGAAAGGATTATCGCCTCTGAACTCGGGGAGAAGGTTGTGCCGGGCAGTGGCATAGGGATCCAACTTTCTTTGGGCAAGGTACTGAGGTTCAGGCAACTGGCTTGCAGTGAGATACTTCTTCTTATTACATGGCACTTTCTTGGACTTGGGCTTGGCCTTGCGAGAGGAGGAACCCGGATGGAGCTCCTCCTCTATCTCATCAACTTGCTCAACATGGTCCTTACCCGAGCTTTCTTAGGAGCTCGACCTCTCTGACCACCTGTGAATAGCAGTGGATGGAAAGCATGGGGATAAGTAAATGCAACATGGTTTCATGATTTGGGAAGCAAGAGCACAATGTGAACGAAAGTGAGAGAACTTAATGGCTAGAGATGTTATTAAACACTTGGAATAGAGGCATCACATAGAGATGATGAACTAATTTCAACAAGGAACAAGAAAATCATCTCTAGGTGACTCCTATTAACCCTAGATGTAGAACAACAAAAATAGCCAATGAATCCTAACAAGATTCATACACAAGGTTCTAGGGTCCCTAAATTGCATCTCTACCAAACCAAATCGTCACAAGCACAAGAAGATTCATCATCCATACATCTCCACCCATCCACTAGGTGAGAGAGAGGGAGAGGACGTACCGGTGCTCATGGCGAGGGTCAAAGGTGAGGGAGAGGTGCTGGAGTGTCCCCGGGGCGTGGGAGGGGAAGCCCTTGGCCGGGGCACTCCTTCCCGGCGGCGGGAAAGGTCGGCGGCGGCGGATCTTGAGGAGAGGAGTTGGGGCGGCGTGGGGAAAAGAGGAAGTTTGACTTCCTCCCCACAGCCGCCCGACCCTTATCCTGCGAAAAACCGCTCCAGCGGTACTACCGCTTAACCCAGCGGTAGTACCGCCGGCCGGTTCCTGCGCAGCCCAAAATGCGATTATTCGCCCGATCAAAATGCTTTCGCATCATGGTAAGGGGAATAATGATGCAGTGGGATGCCAGTACCGGCGCCTGGGGCACCGCGCTGTGTAAGTCCAAGAGGGCGAACACAATGCCATGTCGCCGGGTCCGACTTTCTGAGCGCCAAGAGCATGAAACCAAAAGCATTTTTAGAAAGAAAAGTCTTTTGAGATAGGATTTTTGGCTTAGGATAGAACACAAACCGATAGGGGTGGGAGACATTCAACTTTGCAAGATGCGAAAAGGAAAGGCCAAAGGTTGAATGTTTTCCACAAGAGAAAGCCAAGGTCTAGAAAACCCAAATAAGATCAAATGAAGATCAACTCCTCATAAGGAGGAGGCGGTGGCCGAGGCCACCATGTATGAGCAATTATCAACCCAAAACCGCGAAGATATATCTTGGGTTTAAGGCCAATACTCATCGTTTAAGCACAATTTGTCACCGGAGTGACCAAATAAAGCACGAATTGTCTATGTGCGCATAATAGAAGTAGTGTTGACTCATGAGTTGAGCTACACTCCCCCTATGTCCATGCATGCATCTAAACTAGTTACGATGTCTACTATGGGTACTTGTGCAAGGCGGTCAAGCAAAGTTGCTCGCATCAATGACATTTAGTTCATTCCTCAACTCTCGAAATCTTGGTTCATCAAGGGCCTTGGTGAATATATCCGCAAGTTGATCCTTGGTTCCTACAAAAGAAAGGTCAATGTTGCCCCTCTCCACATGCTCCCGGATGAAATGATGACGAACTTCAATATGCTTCGTCTTGGCATGTTGCACGGGGTTGTGGGCGATCTTGATAGCACTTCATTATCGCACATGAGGGGCACCTTGGAGAAGAAATACCATAATCCTTCATAGTTTGCACCATCCATAAGAGTTGAGCACAACAACTTGCGGCGGAGATGTACTCGGCTTCGGTGGTGGAGAGAGCAACACAATTTTGCTTCTTGGAAGACCAACACACCAAGGAGCGGCCAAGAAATTGACAACTCCCGGATGTAGACTTCCTATCCTTCTTCTCTCCGGCATAATCCGCATCCGAGTAACCCATGAGATGAAAGCTTGAACCCTTGGGATACCAAAGACCAAAGTTTGGGGTATGAAGCAAATATCGAAAGATGCGCTTAACCGCCACTAAGTGGCTCTCTTTGGGAGCCGCTTGATACCTTGCACACTTACCCACACTAAACATAATATCCGGTCTAGATGCACAAAGATAAAGCAAAGAGCCAATCATAGAGCGATAGAGTTTTTGATCGACATCGTTACCCTCGGTGTCGGTGTGGAGGTCGACGGAGGTGGACATGGGTGTCTTGTAAGATTTGAGCTCCGTCATCGTGAACCTCTTGAGCATGTCTTGGGTATATTTGGCTTGATTGATGAAGGTACCTTCCCTATATTGCTTCACTTCAAATCCTAGGAAGTACTTCAACTCCCCCATCATGGACATCTCAAATTTGCTTGTCATTAGCTTTGCAAACTCATCATTGAAAGCATTGTTAGTAGAACCAAAAATGATGTCATCTACATAGAGTTGGCATATGAAAAGATTGCCACCCACCTTCTTGGTAAAGAGGGTGGGGTCAATAACACCAACTTGGAATCCACGGTCTACAAGAAACTCTCGAAGGTGCTCATACCACGCACGTGGGGCTTGTTTAAGGCCATAGAGTGCCTTGTCGAGCTTGTAAACATGGTCCGGATGGTTGGGATCCTCAAACCCGGGAGGTTGCTTAACATATACCAACTCATTAATAGGACCATTAAGGAAAGCACTTTTAACATCCATTTGTTGCAATTTAAAGTTATGATGAGATGCATATGCAAGCAAGATGCGAATAGATTCAAGACGAGCAACGGGGGCATAGGTTTCACCGAAGTCAACACCTTCGACTTGAGAGTAGCCTTGTGCCACCAATCTTGCCTTGTTTCGAATGACAATGCCGTTCGAATCTTGCTTGTTCTTGAAGACCCATTTGGTGCCGATGACGTTCTTGCACCCATTTGGCCTTGGCACCAACTTCCACACCTTGTTGCGCTTGAAGTTATTGAGTTCTTCATGCATGGCATCAATCCAATCATGATCTTCAAGAGCTTCATACACCTTCTTGGGCTCGATGAAGGACACAAAAGCATGGTTGGTGCTAAAGCTTGCCAATTGTTTTCTTGTGACGACCTTGCTTTGGACACCTCCAAGAACTTTGTCCAATGTATGCTCTAAGCGAGTTAATTTTTGCTCTCTTCGCAATTCTCTTCTCTTCTTGGTCTCCTCCGAAGTTTCTTGAGAGATGACTTGATCATTTCCTTCATCATCGGAGTCATGTGCATTGTTTTGATCTTGAGCTTGATCTTGATGAGGACCACCTTGATCTTGTTCTTGATCATTGTCGTGTGCACCATCTAGAGCTTGGTCTTGAACATCAAGTTGTGGAGAGGAACCACTAGGTTGATCTTGTTCTTGACCTTGCTCACTTGTTTGAGGGCTCGGAGTTTGTTCTTGGTTACGGGGAGGATCTTGAGTTGGTGATGGTATGACTTGAGGAGGAGCTCGAGGAGGATCTTGAACTTGAGGAGGATCCTCTTCAATGGGACGAATGTCCCCAATTGCCATCCTTCTTAGAGCGAGCTCCATAGGTACATCACCTACAACATTAGGATCAACTTGCCCCACTTGGGAGCCATTATCCTCATCAAACTTCACGTCACTAGATTCTTCAACTTGACCGGTGGTCTTGTTGTAGACTCTATAGCCGTGAGAGTTTGTGGAGTAACCAACAAAGATACCCTCTATAGATCTAGTTTCAAACTTAGATAACCGGTTACCTTTCTTGCGAATGAAGCACTTGCATCCAAAGACACGAAAATAAGAAAGATCCGGTTTCTTCCCAAGAAGAATCTCATATGGGGTCTTGTTCAATAGCTTGCGGAGAAATAACCGATTTGTTGCATGACAAGCGGTGGAGATGGCTTCGGCCCAAAAGTTAACGGAGAAGCATACTCCGCAATCATGGTCCTAGCCGCATCCATAAGAGTCCGGTTCTTCCTCTCCGCAACACCATTTTGTTGAGGGGTGTATGGAGTGGAATATTGATGAGCAATCCCTCTTCACTAAGAAACCCCTCCACGGTGTAGTTCTTGAATTCGGACCCATTGTCACTTCGAATTGTCATGATCTTCTCTTGATATTGGCGTTGAGCATGTTGATGAAGTCAATGACTCTTTGTTGAGTCTCACTCTTTTCTTGAAGAAATAGACCCATGTGTATCTTGAATAGTCATCAACAATCACCAAGCAATACTTCTTCCCACCAAGACTATCATAAGATAATGGACCAAAAGGTCCAAATGAATGAGCTCAAGAATCTTGTCGGTGGTAATCTTCGTCTTTGGTGGATGGGCTTCTCCATGTTGCTTTCCTAGAACGCATGATCTACACACACGATCTTTGGAAAACTTAATATCGGTTAGTCCAAGAATGTGATTACCACTTTGAAGATCATGGAGTGTTCTCATATTGGTGTGGGCTAGTCGGCGGTGCCAAAGCCAACCCACATCAACTTTAGCCATTAGACAAGTCGCGGCCGACATGCTCTCTTTCGAGAAATCAAGCACATACATGCCGTACTCGACATGTCCAACAAAGACTACTTTAAGAGATCCCTTCACGGTGATGATCACACTCTCGTCATCAAAATAACACCCATAACCACTTTTAGTAAGTTGATAGACGGAGAGTAAGTTGTAACCAAGGGACTCAACGACAAGTACATTCTTGATAGAGACTTCTCTAGCAACAACGACCTTGCCTCGTCCCAATACCTTAAGCTCGCGGTTGTCACCAATTTTGACTCGTGAATATTGAGGTAGAGGAGGTTCAATATCATCCACCAAGTCAATGCGTCCGGTCATGTGTTGGGATGCGCCACTATCCACCGTCCATCGACCCGCACCGGACGCCACACCCTACAAGGAATCAAGTCTTTGATTTAGGTACCCATTTTTCGATGGGTCCTTTCTTGTTAGTCACAAGGGTCTTAGGAACCCAAATAGCCCAATGATAATCATCACCATAAGAAGAGCCAACATATTTAGCATAAACATGACCATCTCTAGATTTCATAAGAACATAAGATGGGTTATATTTGCCGGCAAAGTCATTATGGGTAGGAAGGTCCCTTGTGACCTCACCACCCACAATGGTGTTGGTCTCCTTCTCTTTAGCCAACTCCCCCTCCTTCACAAAGATAATAGCTTTTGAAGAGGGAGAAGACTTCTTCTTCTTGTTCTTCTTTGACTTGGTAGAGAAACCAAGTCCTTCTTTTCCAATTTGATCCTTTTGATTGCTCAAAAGGTCATTGAGGTTCTTTTCTCCTTGGGCACAAGCCATAATGCCCTTCTCAAGTTGAGATTTCAACTTAGCATTCTCTTCAACAAGGTTAGCATGCTCACAACAAATAATAGATTTAGCAATAATTTCATTTGATGTGGAAGCAATAACTTCTTTCACTTGTTGACCTAGGAATTGATCATGAGACTTCTCAAGTTTGGCAAAAGACTCTTTGAGGGTTTTGAGTTCCTCATCAAGTCTCTTGTTTTCCTTCTCAAGTCTAGCATGTTCAATGCCTAGCTCAAGCTTCTCATTCTTATAGACTTTAGAAGTAGCAAGAGCATGTTCATGATCCTTTTTAACTCTAGACATGTCAATAGCATAGGATTCCTCGGAATTAGATAGGGCCTCCTCAAGGGACCTTCTACGAGTTTGCTCCTTTTCAAGAGCAATAGCGAAATCCGCTATCTCATTAGCATAGTCAACCTCACGGTTTGCCATGCCCGAAATGATCTCCTCCTTTTGATCTACAAGAGAGTTAGTTTCCTCAAGTTGCTCCAAAAGAGCATCAACATTCACTTTGTCTTCTCCTTTAAGATTCGCTAGCCACACGTCCACCTCATTTGGACTTTGGGGCTCCTTCACAACATTCTCTACACAATCCAATAAGGAAGGAGGTGTAGAGGCAATAGGTTTAGGAGAAGGAGTTACCGAGGTGGCTTTTGCCATGAGACATGTGTAGGGAATGGACTCATTTTCATTGGGGGATTCAAATAGGGATGACGGTGTAGAGGAAGGTGTAGCTATGGCAATGCGAGCGGTAGCTACAACTTCATCTTCATCTTCATCACCGGACATGTATTCTTCCAAAACTTTTCTATCTTGAACACACAAGGCATTGGTAACCCTCTTCTTCACGTAGTTCTTGTTGCCGTTGCCCTTGGACTTGTCTTTTCTCACAAGCTTGCCATTGTGGTCCTCTCGATTCTCCCAAGGACACTCGGCAATGTAGTGATTGAGATTACTACAATTATAGCAAGTCTTTGGACGGTCTCCTCTTGGTCTTGCAACGAAGTTCTTCTTAGCAAAAGGTCTTGAAGATCTCTTGGAACGGTTGCCCCAATAGGCTCTTGAAGCAAGAGCCATGTGCTCACAATAGTCTTTCTTGATCCTCCGTATCCTCCTCTTCACCTCCATGTTCAAACTCTTCTTCACTAGTGATGGTGGTGGACTTCAAAGCGACATTTGGAGATTGTCCCGCAAGTCCCCTTTGCCGAGCTTGAGCATGAATAGAGCTCTTGACAACCATCCCAATGGATACAAACTCGTTGAGCACGGTGTTGGAGTCAAGTGTTGAGAAGTCCGGTCTTGATCGAATGGTTTGAGCTAAGCCTTGATTTGAGGGAGTGATGGCCTTGAGAAATTTGCGCTTGATCCAATTATCACTAATCTTCTCAAAACCGAAATCATTCAAGGTGATGGCAAGAGCGGAGAGTCTTCGATAGAGATCTTCGGGGGTCTCATCTTCATTCATCACAAACTCATCGGCTTCATCTTGAACCGCTTCATACTTGGAAAGTTGAATGCTTTTGTTCCCCAAGAACAAGTTATGAAGATTCTCCCAACATTGCTTTGCCGTCGTGCACATACGGATATGCGTGCGATAAGTTGGGCTTGCGGCCGTTTGTATCATGTGCATGGCGGTGGCGTTGAGTTGATGATTGGCCTTCTCCGTTGGAGTCATGTTGTGTGGGTCTTGAGGATGGAAGCCTTGCTCTAAAATGTCAATCAAGAAAACACAACAACTAGACATGTGTGAACGCATAGAGAATTGCCAATTAGGAAAGTCTTTTGGATCAAGCTTAGGAGGTGCGCCCATATTGGCGATGTGTGGCGGAGAGACGTGTTGGTGGATTGTGTTATACACTTGTTCCGGTGGAACATTAGCATACACCCCCGGCGGCTTCCTTGGGGTTGAGTTACCATCCTCGGAGTTCTTTGTTTCGGGATTGGCTTGCGCCTTTCCGTCCGCATTGACAATACCCGTAGAAGGAAGAGTATCTACTTCCCGGGACATTTTCCAAGGAGGGTAAATCAACCTTAGGAGGATCCGGTTTCCCTAGGAACTCCTTGAACATTTCTCGCATCGATTCCTTCATGCTTATGTTGAGGTTGGTAGTGATCTCGGTATTGAGATTCGATATCTCACTCTTGAGTTCACTAACAACCTCACCAAAGCGTTCATTAGTAACCGATGCGAGAGGGTCCACGACGTCCGACATATTCTCTTAGGCGGTGAAGCCTTAGATAAGAGACGAGGCTCTGATACCAATTGAAAGATCGATATGTCGACTAGAGGGGGGGTGATTAGGCGACTACCAAATTTTAATTCTTTTTCGATTAATTAAGGCTTGAGCAAAGTATAACAAGGTTGACTAGATGTGCACTAAGTGAGCAACCTATGTGATACAAGCAAGGTAAGCAACGTAGCGGAAGCAATAAGTAAAGGATAGAAGTAACCGCAAAGTGGAGACACGGAGATGTTTCCCGTAGTTCCTTCCCAAGGGAAGTACGTCTACGTTGGAGGAGTGTGGAGCCACCTAGGCGCTCCAATAGCACGGATGTGCTCACTCTATTCTCCGTGAGCTTTACCCGTGGGGGTTTGGCTCATCCACTATGAGGTCACCTTGATGGCGTTGACCAAGCCGGTACACAAAGGTCGGGGAACTCCACAATGAGTTGAAGCCTCCCAACAATGTCTCGGACTTCCTCCGAGACTCACAAAGGCACCTCGAGTTACAAGCAACCCAAGATGCAAGTTCCACACTATCCGTGTGGGGGGATTTGAAATTCCTTCGGTGGAGACGTAGATCTAGACCTCCTATGACACTCCTCAAAGTATCAAGTCGATTGAGTGGTTGGAGTGGGAGATCTAGTAGTTTGAAGTTCTTACAACAATGGGGCTTTGGCAAAGAATGGGGAATTAGTTCTAGCAGCTCAAAGAGTCCCAAGGTAGGTGGAGGGGTCTAAATACCCCCTCCCTTTCTTCTGCCCGTTGGGAGGAAAAACCCACGTGAGCGGTAGTACCGCTGGGATAGCCGGTACTACCGCCGCGGTCTTCACGCGCGCCTCCAAACGGTCAACGGCCCGCTTCTGCGACGACGAAACCCACCTCGCCGGTACCAGGCGGTACCGCTGGAGGTACCGCTGCAGGTACCGGAACCGTGGGCAGAACGGCCCGAACGACGGTACCGGGAGCGGTACCGGCCGCGGTACCCTTTTTCCTCTGCGCCCCTGGAGATGGCGGTACCACTTGGTACCGCTGGCAGCACCGCTGGCTGTACCGGAACCGCGGGCAGAACGCCGAGAACGGCGGTACCCGCGGCGGTACCTGCGGCGGTACTGCCCTTCGCAGCTCGCCCCAGGGAACTGGCGGTAGTACCGCCTATCCCAGCGGTACTACCGCTCCCTGGTAGCTTTCACTCCTTTGGCTCCTTTTCATCGCGTCGAGACAACGGGGATAAATATAAAACCTGTTTAAACTCATATAAACTTGTTAGATGCAACCTTTGTATTATCATCAACATCAAAACATGATTAAGAGCAACAATGCTCTTTCAGATATGTGGAAGACATAGTGAAACTCTAATAGTTCTGGGGGCAGCTCCAGCTGATAGGCTACTTCTCCTCGACGGGCAATGACCTTGAAGGGTCCAATATATCTTGGCGCCAATTTTCCTTTGACATGGAAACGTTGCATTCCCTTGAGTGGTGTCTCTCGGAGATAGACAAAATCTCCGACGTTGAAGGTGATATCGCGGCGCTTGGGGTCAGCGTATCTCTTCTGACGGGATTGGGCAGTTTTGAGACGCTCACGGATAAGTTGGACTTGCTCTTAAGCTTCTCGGAGGGTATCTGGTCCAAATAATTTGCCTTCTCTGGTTTCAGACCAATTCAGGGGAGTACGACAGTTCTTGCCGTAGAGTGCTTCAAACGGGGCCATTTGCAGACTGGACTGGTAGCTGTTATTGTAGGAGAACTCTGCAAACGGAAGGCAATCTTCCCATTTGGAGCCATAGGATAGGACACAAGCGTGAAGCATGTCCTCTAATATCTGGTTCACTCTTTCAGTTTGGCCTCCGGTCTGGGGGTGATTGGCTGTGCTCAAGGCTAACTTGGTTCCAAGAGCTTCGTGAAGAGCTTTCTAGAACCTTGAGGTGAATTGCGTGCCTCTATCGGATACAATCTTCTTGGGCACTCCGTGTAGGCTTACTATTCTGGAGATATACAAGTCTGCCAGTTGATTTCCCCGATAAGTGGTACTGACGGAATGAAATGGGCAACTTTGGTCAGTCGATCAACGATGACCCAGATTGAATCATGGCCTTGGTTGGATCTCGGAAATCCGGTGATAAAGTCCATCCCTATTTCATCCCACTTCCATTCAGGAACTCTCAAAGGTTGAAGCAATCCGGCGGGTCGCTGATGCTCAGCTTTGACTCGCTGACAGACATCACACTTGGCCACGAAAGAACCAATCTCTCGCTTCATCCCATGCCACCAAAATTTCTCACGGAGGTCTTGGTACATTTTTGTCCCACCGGGGTGGATTGAGTAAGGGGTATCGTGGGCTTCTTTCAGGATCAATTCTTTAAGTCCTCTGACGTTAGGCACACAGATGCGGTCATTGAATCTCAGCACTCCTTCAGCATTCTCGGTAAAACTGGGTGCTTTGCCGAGAGATATCTTCCGTTTAATCCCTTCAATGCTCTCATGGTCTTTTTGGTCTTCCTTGATTTGATCCATTAGGGTTGGGGCTAACTCTAGATTGGCGAGATAACCATGGCTAACAAGCTCGAGTCCGAAATCTTTGAACTCCTTGAACAAAGCTGGTTGCTCGGCCTAGATCAAGGCATTCAGGGTGCAGGGCTTTCGGCTAAGGGCATCGGCAACCACGTTGGATTTTCCAGGGTGGTAATGGATCCCGATATCATAGTCCTTGATCAGTTCCATCCATCTCCTCTGTCTCAGGTTCAACTCCTTCTGGGTGAAGATATACTTCAATCTCTTATGATCCGTATAGATCTCGCAGCGATGTCCCACGAGATAGGGACGCCACGTTTTTAGAGCAAGAACAACAACAGCTAACTCCAGGTCATGGGTTGGGTAATTCTCCTCATGCGGTCGCAACTGTCGGGACAGGTATGACACAACTTTTCCTTCTTGCATCAGAACGCAACCAAGTCTGAGGCGTGATGCATCGCAATACACGTCGAAACTCTTGGTGACGTCTGGCATTATCAGGATTGGGGCTGAGGTCAGTCTCTTCTTCAGTTCTTGAAAACTATCTTCGCACTTCTGGGTCCACTCGAATTTCTTGTCCTTTTTCAACAGTTGGGTCATGGGCTTGGCTATGCTGGAAAATCCTTCAACGAACTTGTGGTAATAACCCGCTAGTCTGAGAAAGCTTTGAATTTCAGTCACACTAGTGGGTGATTTCCAGTCGACGATGGCTTGAATCTTCTCCGGGTCAGTAGAGATTCCTCCTGCAGACACGACATGTCCGAGGAATACTACCTCACTAAGTCAAAAATCGCACTTGCTAAGCTTGGCATACAGCTTGTGCTCTCTGAGGGTATCCAATACTAGACGCAGATGTTCAGCATGCTCTTCTTCGGTCTTGGAATAGATAAGGATGTCGTCGATGAAGACCGCTACGAACTTGTCGAGATACTCCATGAAGATCTTATTCATGAGGTTCATAAAATAGGCGGGGGCATTGGTCAGGCCGAAGGACATGATGGTGTACTCGAATAAACCTTAACGGGTAGTGAGGGCTGTCTTGGGAATGTCTGACTCTCGGATTTTCAACTGATGATAACCTGTCTGAAGATCGATCTTGGAAAAGACTCGGGCTCCGTTCATTTGATCGAACAGATCCTCGATCTTGGGCAGAGGGTACTTGTTCTTAATGGTCACGTCGTTGAGCTTGCGATAATCCAGACACAGGAGTGTGGTACCGTCTCTCTTATCCACAAAGATGATGGGTGATCCTCAAGGTGATGCACTGGGGCGAATGAGACATTTGCTGAGCATATCAGCCAACTGTTTCTTCAATTCAACAAGTTCTTCCGGATTCATCCGATAGGGTCTCTGGGATATAGGAGTTGTTCCAGGAATAAGTTCAATCACGAACTCAATATCCCGGTTAGGTGGCATACTCGGCAATTCCTCGGGAAAGACATCCGAAAATCGGTGAACAACTCGGATTTCATCAAGAGTGGGTCGAGCTATGCCCTCATGGTAGGCTGGTTGGGAATGGCTGATTTCAGATACATACTCCACTTCGACTCCCTTGTCTGATGTGAGGGAAACAGCTCTCCTGGCGCAGTCAATACGGCCTTGATACTTGGCTAACCAATTCATACCGAGAATAACATGTATGCCCCGGGTTTCTAGGATGATAAGGTCAGATAGAAACTTCTCTCCCTGGTTTTCTATGGGGATGTTGGGACAAGATGACTTGGCGTCTGCCGAGGACCCTGGGGTTTGGATAATCATAGGCTTGGATAAAAGACTCCCCACTAAACCTCCTTAGAAATAAACTCTTCGGTAAGAAAGGAATGGGTGGCACCGGAATCAAATAGAACAGTTGCAAGTACGGAGTTGACAAGGAACGTACCCAGCACAACATCTGGCGCATCCTGGGCTTCTTCAGCATTGATGTGGTTTAGACGGCCCTTGGCAACAGCAACATTTCCACGGGGTGCGGCATTCTTGCCATTTTCGGCACTGCCTTGACCAGGGTTCGGTGCCGGTGCATTGGGGCGCGGCATATTCTTCTTTGGATTGGGGCATTCTTTGCAATAGTGACCTTTGGTGCCGCACTCAAAGCAGACAACATTGGGGCCACGGTTGAAGTTGTTGAAATTCCCTCCGGGACGGTTGTTGTCATTGGGGCGAGGGTAGTAGTTGGGACGGTTAGGAAAGTTGGGACGTGGAGCTTGTGCAGAAATTTGTGACGGCCTAAAAGCAGGCTTGGGTGCAGGCGGATAACTGCGAGGCTTCTGACTGCTAGAACCTTCTTGGGCATTCGTCCTCCTCTTGTGACTTTCAAACATAGACTTCCGCTTGGTCTCTAGCTGAATGGCCTTGTCCACAAGCGACTCCAAATCAGTGAAGTCATGGGTAACTAGCACACACTGCATTTCATCATGAAGTCCATTTAGGAAGCGCTCAATCTTCTTCTCAGTGTCGGTGTCATCAGGAGCATATCGAGCCAAATCGGTAAACTCATCAAGATAACCGACCACATCCTTACTTCCCTGCCTCAGTTTACGGAATTCATCCTTCTTTCTCTCAATGAGTCCGCTGGGGATATGCTTCTTGCGGAACTTCTCCTTGAACTCATCCCAATTGATGACATGGCCAGCTAGTTGGAGAGCCTTGGTAGTTTCCCACCAAGCTCGTGAAGGTCCAGAAAGATAGTGGGTGGCGTACAGAACCTTCTCATTATCTCCCACAACAGCAACTTCCAGGTTGTTCTCGATGGTGCGGAGCCAATCATCAGCTTCAAGTGGGTGAAGTCCCCTTGAAAAGGTAGGCGGGTTAGTCTTCTGGAAGTCGCCTAAGGTGGATCGCTGATTACCACCCTCATTGTCATTGCCACCATTATTGTTGTTGTGGTTGGCATGTGCAGCAGCAATTTGCTGCAGGGCTACAAGGTGCGCTTGGCGTTCCTCTCGGGCATCTTGGCGATCTTCCATGATGAGCCTAAGGAGTTGGGTTGTGGTTGGGTCGGGTGGTGGTAGCGGGTCTTGGTTGGAGGTGTTGCAGCGGGTGTCCACCATCCTGAGGTAAACAGGTATAAGAGGCAAGGCAAAAAGGGGGTTCCGACTAAGGGGAAAATGGTGAAGTCACAAGGGTTGATTAAAGGTGGTATTGAAAAGATTTTTGCAAAGATCAAATAAAACACAATCATAAAGCAAAAGCATCACATCATCAAGTTCACACATCAAAATACATCATAGTTCACAAAACACATGGTTTCAACAGAACCATCACATGGACTCGACTCACGACAGAGGGGTCGACCTAATCCTACGATAACTCGACGAATCCCTCGTCTACTAGGGTGGAACCTCGGGCTCTGCTGCGTCGGTGTCGGACTCGAAGACAGGTTCCTCCGGGTCCTCCTCCTCCTCGTCCTCCTCTAGGATGTCGTCGTCCAGAACTGGGTCGGCGGGCTCCTCCTCCTCGTCGACCATCTCCTCATCATCATCCTCCTCCTCGTAGTCCATCTCCAGAAAATCCTCGTCGTCGCTGTAAAGGCGTTGTTCTCCTTGCGGAGATCCTCGCCTTCCTCCTCCATCTCAGCAGCCTGGCGCTCCATATCCTCGATCATCTCATCCTGCTCCGCCACCTTCTTGCGGAGCTTGGCGATGGTCCTCCTCAGCTGGGTCCTCTTCTGGCGAAGAGTGACCTTCTCCTGCTGCAGTAGCGCCTCACGCTCGCGACTCTCCTTGAGCTCGATGCGCTCGAAGTGAGCTCGAAGTCTAGCGCTCATCAGGTCCTCCTGGGTGCGGTGGAGTAGGACCTCCATGTCCATGATGTAGTCTCCAAACGCCGGGTGACGAGGGGCACGAGTGGGGTGTCCATCATCGCTGCGCCTCCCGTAGAACTGGAAGCGGGAGTTCACCAACTCCGCCTTGTGCTCCTCACAAAGTCGGGCCAGCAGCCTGGCGATGCGCTCGAAGTGAGCTCGAAGTCTAGCGCTCATCAGGTCCTCCTGGGTGCGGTGGAGTAGGACCTCCATGTCCATGATGTAGTCTCCAAACGCCGGGTGACGAGGGGCACGAGTGGGGGTGTCCATCATCGCTGCGCCTCCCGTAGAACTGGAAGCGGGAGTTCACCAACTCCGCCTTGTGCTCCTCACAAAGTCGGGCCAGCAGCCTCTGCATGGCACGACACAGTCCGTCGTCCCAGCTGACGTCCATGGTGGTGAAGATCATCGTCTTGGAACCGGGAGACTTGATGTTCCCCCGAACGGACGACTCGATGAGCCAACTCAGGTTTCCGTTGCCGTGAACGTCAACCTGGGCTCCCTGGAACTCAGGAGCGGGGCGACCCAACTTGTCGCACAACTCGAACAAGTCGCCCTCAAACATCAGCTTGCCATCCTTCTTAATTTGCTTAAACTCGGTGAAGTTGAGTGCCATCTACAATTTTAAGCAATATTTTAAGTTAGTGAGATGACAAGTGTACAAAATTTTAAGTTTAATGAGATGACAAGTGTGTAAAATTTTAAGGGTACAAGGAAAATGTAATATTTAATGAGATTAATTTTTTTTGCATAAGTGAGAGGGTTGGGAGATAAGCATTTTTCGAAAATACGCCACTCCTTTATTTTAGAAATTAGCTTTTTGTAACTCCTATCTAACGCCCATGCTAAACTAAACTAAAGTCAGGATGGCTCTCATACCAGCTCTGTGGGGACCCCGGACTACCTATCCGAAATATCCGGTTATGCTTAACACAACGATCCCATGATCAGTCTGTCGTTGCACATAAGCCGAACTGAATACCAAATTTTACATCCATTACAGTACCGAATTAAAGTCTTACAAATACGGCCATTTAGACCAAGTCTTACATAGTTGCCTTCATGGGCCAAACCAAATCATTCAGCGGAAGCTACGACAAAGTCGACCAAAATACGTCCTAAAAACCCGACAGGCAGCTGACTTATGAAGATCCCTAGTTCGCGTAGTCGGCGCCATATTCCTCCTCATCGCAATGCTGCTCGAAATCTGGCTAAGACAATAGCCAGGGACGAAACCAATATGAGTACATTTGATTGTACTCGCAAACTACCCCAACATGAACATGCACTAGTTTTACTTTTATTTCAAGACTTTTATTTTTAGAAAAAACATCTCTATATCTTTCTTGAAAAAGGGAAGAAGTTTTTTTATAACTTTTCTCCAGAAAATCACCATCTTGTTTATTTCTCCAAAACTCCTCCTTTTTCGACCATAGCCCTTCATGGTCAATTATTTTCCAACAACCTCATACCGGCCCTTCGGTATGGTTGCATAAAACATCTTCCACTCCATTTTTAAAACACAAAACTTTGCACATAGGTCGTAGCAGGGCCTTCCAACTGTCCATGACCGAGGACTCGGCTATTCGAATAGTTTTACACTCTGCAGAGGTAGCACGCTTTCCCCACATCCATTCGGCAACTCATCATGTCAGTCACGTCCCGCCATACAAGGTGTATGCGAAGTTGAGTTACCGACCATAGCCTCTCATTTGCTCATGCTAGTATAGGACCCTGCCCTTATGACACTTTCCATCGACACCTAGTCCGGTCACCCGTCGATGACCCTAAGTGTGAGGACTCATAGTTTTGCCCGGCGGGTGTATCTGACCGCCTTCTATCCTCCAGCTTTGTGAGAGGACCCAGGTAATGGGGGTCACCGAACCAGCCCCCTCATGAAACGGAGTCATCTCCGTTGTTGAGGTATCCCATACTAAAATGAGCAAACTACATGACTAAGCCCCATCCCATATAGGGGTAAATGTGGTCGCACAGGGTATGGTTGGTCGACATAAGTACTAAGACACAATGTGCTTTTTATCAAAACCACCCTTCTCCATTTCTTCGCTTCAACACCGACATCTCGGCAAAACCGTAATCCATCCAAGGATTTTCAAAAGAGTTTTGAATAAACAATATTTTTCCCATCCTATAGTTTGATCAAAGCTAACCTATATTTCTACATAGGGTGTAAAAATAGTTTTTCATATACTTTGAATAGGTTTTCAAAACCATAGGTACTTATGAGTAAAAACATGTAGTCAAAAATAGATGTATATAAATGCATGCTAAAAAAAGTAGCTTGCCTTGCTCAGCAAAGTGGCCCTGGTCTTGTTCTTCTTGTTCAACAAATCCCCCTTCCTCGTACCCTCCGGCAACATTCTCGTCTAATCGTCAACAATCAAGCAAAAACAAACAATCACACCACAATCCGACAAAACATCACAAAATTACAAACTAAAATTCTACTGATAGCTACTGTCATATAGAAGACAACACAATTGGATTTGACTTAATTTGAATTACCATTAATTATATATAATTTTATTAGTTCAGAAACTAGTTACAAATGAAATAATCCACAGTTTATTCTCTGATGTTCACAAAATTATGCCCTTTTAGGGTTAACTAGCCCTAGTTAAATATGACCTAACAAAGTTGGTTTCAAGTCATTTGGATACAGTATTGATTAATTAAAATTGTTTTAGTCCAGAAGCTTGTTTAATCAAGTCTTAGCTACTGACTAAGTTTTGTAATTCACAAAATTAAACCCTTTTAGGGGTAACTAGTACTGACTAAATGTGATCTAACAAAATTGGTCCTAACTCATTTGGGTTAAGCATTAATCATCTATAATTGTTATAGTACAAAAGGGTTTGCCATTTTTAATATAATGCTAAACAATTACTGTTGCTTAATTAATTCTACAAAAATTAAGGAAGCTAAATGATCACAGTAGTAAGCTAACAAAATTGGATTTACATTATTTGGGTTAACAGAGCATCAGAAACAAACAAGTTTATGTTTTAAACCTTCTGTGGCAATTTAAATACTACACATTTGTTATTAAACTAAACAAGATGACACCAATTTAGTTGCATAAACAATTTCATAAGCTCT
The DNA here is from genome assembly GCA_947311845.1 of Poa pratensis. Lineage (NCBI taxonomy): Eukaryota > Viridiplantae > Streptophyta > Magnoliopsida > Poales > Poaceae > Poa > Poa pratensis. The sequence continues at coordinate 6,759,218 of CAMZMU010000071.1, forward strand.
CCAGAGAATTTTGATTCAATTTATTTGGACTTATAAATCTTGAGATATTGAATTTTAAAGTTAGGTCCAGTACTGGATTTCCAGAAATTTTAAAAGAAAAACAGAATTAATTCCTGCTCTAGATAATGTTGAAAACCCTGACGGGTGGGGCCTACCCGTCAGTGACCCATCGCGTTAAATCTCCCGCGCTGGAATTGTTTAAAACGCTGATGGGTGGGGCCTACCCGTCAGCGACCTAATCTAATCGAAGAGGTACGCGGCCGTGGATCTAAGATCCAACGGCTCACGACAGCCGCAACGGTGACGACCTCAAAAGGGCGACGCCGCCGTTCCTGCGACGGCGAGGATGCTCGTGGGCTCACCTAGGGTGCCTGGCGACGTCGGGGATGAGGCAGAACGGGTGTGGCGACCTGGGGAAACTCGATGGGGGAGTGGTGCTTGCTGAAGATGTCCGAGACGTCGGCGGCGAGCTGCTCCATTTCCACGGGCACGACGCGTCGACGGCGAGCTGCTCCTGGTGGTGTTCCTGTGCATGAAACGGACGGGCGCGTGAGTGTGGGGCTGTGGCACAGCACGGCAGAGAGGGGGAGAGAAAGGAGAGGAAAGAAGGGCAGCACGGCCACGAGGTCATCGTCTTCAACCTCCGGACGGCCGAGCGAGGACTGCTCGGCAGCACGGCTGCGGCACGGAACAGCAGCTCCGCCCTCCTGGCGGTGCACGAGAGGGGTGGAGAGGGGTGGAGAGAGCAGTGGTGGTGGTGTGGAGTGAGTGAGAGGCCGGGAGGGGTTCTTATAGTCGGAGTTCGGCTCACGGTGGTCGTGGCGCATGTGGCAGTTAGGGGACGCAGAAGCACGCCATTGGCAGCTCTGGGCGGTGCGGCAACAGCACGGAGGTGGCCGTTAGGGTTTAAGGGGGCGAGGAGAGAGCAGTGGCGATCGAGTGAGCTCGGGGTGGTAGGTCTCTGTCACGCGCGCACGGTGCTCGACGGAAAGATGGCGTCACCGTGGGCCAGTGGGGGTGACACACGCATGTCTGTGGGGTAGAGGCGAGGTACAGGAGTGGCTGGGCGGCGTCGCGCTGGCGAAGGTGCAGAGGTGACCGTGGTTGTCGTCGGCGGCCACGCGCCCGGCGTTCGCGGGTTGGGCAAGAGTGATACGGTGCAGGGGACGGTCGGCGCGCATCTCCTGTCGTCGAAGTGCGGTGCTGGCCAGTGCCGCGCCCGCTTTTCTCTCTTTTGCAGGTCGGAGGTGACCGGAGAGGGGAGAGAGAGAGGTGCGGCCAGCAGCTAGCTGCCAAAACAGCTCGGCCTCTCGAGTGCTACACGCTCTGGAGTGAGAGAGAGAGTGAGAGGGGTGAGTTGCGAGAGAAATCCGATCGAATTTCGATTGAACTGAGCTTGGATTCGAGTGAGTCCCTCCTCTGTCCACTAGGTGTTCGACAGAATGCCCAAATGAAATTTAAATTCCAAATTTGGTGAATTCTGTCCAAGTCTTGATGTAACTAAGTTCATCAATATTTGTGGTTCATGTTTTATTTTATTTTTTTGTAAGTATAAATTAGGATATTTGATAATTCAAAGAAGTAAAGAAAGAATAAGAATTTTTAAATATATGTTTTGAAAATATGATTTTGAGAGAGAAGTTATAAGAATAGGATGGGAGGGTGCTTATCATCTCACTCCTGAATTTTTGTAAAAGAAAAATATTTATTTGAAATTTTGAGTAATTTTATGTCACCTGACAAGTAGTGTTGTTGTTTCCAATTTTGTTTCTGAGTTCAAGGTTTTAATTAATTCAAACAAGCAACAAATTCAAACAAGAAACAATCAACACATGACATAAACAAAAGTTTTTGTTGGTTCCAAATTTTTGACAGCTTGTTACAAAATTTGGGATGTGACAGAAGGTATCCGGCAGTGGCGCTCCGGCGGCAGGCCGGCCAGAGAGGTGTGACTGTGCGAGCGGCCGCATAGATTGGACCTACTGTCGGGGGAGAATATTGGCAACTGCTCTTCCCAACCGGGTATGAACCCGGGTTTTACTCGTGTGAAACCAAAACTGTTCCAGCCCGTACCTACCTAAAACCAACTGTTCTGTACGTGAAACCGAACTGAACCAAACCTCTTGTCCACTCGACCCATTTACACCCAAACCAAACAAACCCACAACGCAAAAGTGACCCATCACACCCGGTTTAGACAAAACTATTCTCAGGTTTACTTACAACTGTAAGGATTCAGCTAGAGATTTTTTCAGTATGCTCAGTGTACAACACCAGGTCAGTTGCAAATCAGTGATGTCAGAAAGCAATAATACCCTCATGAAGATTGAAATGATTATTTACATCATGCACTCCACATGGGTGGGTGTATATTGTCCAGAACGATAGGTAAAAATCATCATAAGCAGAAGAACTATAATAACTGTCTTTTCCATGGTGGTTATCCACTTTCACAAAGGGTGGTTCATCCCATATTGTACACTAATGATAGCATGCTAATTGCTGCATTTTTCAGGGCATTGCTCAGCTTGACTTCACTTCCTCAATCGCACGTTTTAGCTCATCAATCTTCGCACCAGTGACCTCCTTGGCAACCTTCCCATCCTTGAAAATCTTGAATGTTGGTACAACCCTTATGCCAAGCTCCTTTGCAAGAGGCTGCAAGTAACAAGCACCAAGAAGCTTACAAAGATCTGTCCAGAAAAAATACGAGATATACAAGACACAGCAAGACGGTTCCAGTTTCTAACGTACCCTGTTGTCTTGATTGCAATCGAGCTTTAGGAAGACGACGTCGTGGTCGTTCTCGGACATCTCCTTGAATTTCGGTGCCATGACTTTGCAAGGGCCGCACCTGCAAACAAGGAGGTCGTTACATCACTGTATTTCATGAATGATGACTAGCTTAAACCGAGAAACTAATGGAGTTTATTCGCAAAAAAAAAAAAGAGAAACTAATGGAGTTTGCACAGTACCATTGGGTGTACATGTCGAGGACGACGAGCTTCGGCCCTGCTGCCTTGACAGTTGGCCAGAAGGTGTCCTTGCACACATCGGTGACCTGCCCGGTCACCGCCACCACATCAGCTCGAGCCGTGGCCGTTTCCACCTCGTCGGTTCCCGTCGTGGCCGTCGTCTCTAGGCCGCCTGACTTCACCGGAGTCACTCCCCTCACGTCGGAGCCAGACATCACCATCAGGCTCCTCTTCTGGGAAACTGCCGCGCATGCCAGGAAGCGGCCGCAGGCGGCGGGACGGCATGTGGAGATGGCCGGCGAGGAGGCCGTTCCATGAGGTGAAGAGACGCCGAGGCGTAACGCCATTGGATGGATGGTGGAGCTTTGGAAGGTAACGCCCTAACTGGTGGTGTGAGTTGGTGGTACAGAGATGTTTTGCAGCAGCAGCGGGAGCAGATGAGTGGGTGAGCTTGAAGGGAAATCCCGCTTGCTTGCTGGTATTTATCGCCTATCGAGTAGAGATTGATTCTTCTGGGAAATGACATGGTCGCCCTCGGGAGTTTCTGCGCGTCTGTGGTGATGCTGAATCCTGTACTTCTCTGTGCTGAGGGCATTCCGGGTAACCTGAAGATCCGATCGTGTGGTGCCTTGGACATTTGTATAGGACGCTTGCGCCGGTGACTGGTGGTCTACGCACCGTCTGAGCCCACAGGTCGTCACCACATTTGTGTCTTGTATTTGTGCACTGGTATTGTTACCAGTCTATGGCTTGAGGTATCACGGTGAATATACCACGGAATCAGCACCATAGATGCTTTCCTTTAATTTTTACTAAAATTAATACTCCCTCTGATCCTAAAAGTGTCGTGAGCAGTGCTATTAATTTGTACATAATCAGCTCATTTCCTCCGACACTTATACCGGATCGGAGGGAGTAGAAGTGTAGAACAACTGCACCTTTTTTCATAGATGTGTTTTCCTCTAACTTTTACTAAAATGCTTAGTCATGTAGTGTCATGGATGTTTCAGAGTTGAATCATTGTTCTTCTTTCATGATGCAGCTCAATTCAGGGCAGTCTGTGCCCTTTCGTGAACAAACAACCAGCATCTCCCAAAGAATTCAGTATCACGCGAGAAGAATTCGCTAACGAAACCGCCGACTTCACACCAAACAACAAATCAGCGGTCGTGCTACGTTGGCAGGCTGCCGGCAACAACCCTCTTCGTAAAACTATGGTTTGCTCTGCATCTAGACGGGAAAATGTGTGTGGCTCCGTTGGCTTCTTGTTTTGGAGAAGCAATGGAAAGTGGCGAAGATATTATACCGGAAAACGTCAGGGATCTTGCAACATGCCGTTACGACTGCGACGCAGCGGTAGAAAAACAGGGATTCGTCGTGGATGGTAGCAGCAACAGCTGGTGGCTGATAGATGGGGCTGGGGCAGCAACTGCGTGGCTTATTAGGGAGTGTGTCGAGCCAGAAGCTTGATGCTCCGTTTTGGCCTTTGAGCTTGGCGCAACTGCACGGCATTTGCAGCACGGGTAACTCTCGGGTTCAAGCGTAACGGCCCCAATGGGATTCAGGGACGTGAAGCTTGGGTTGATCGCCGTCAGGAAGCACGAGGAAGACAAGAAATCTCATGTTGCATCACTCTGCCTCCGAGATCCAGTGATCCTTTTATCTTTGAGAATTCAAAAACTATATTTACAAGATTTTAAAATTCCGAAAAAAACTGGATGTAATCAATGATGCATCCTACAAGCGTGCAAACTCCTAATGCAAGATTATTTGTATTGTGTGATACGCAAAAATGACAAAAAATTGTATGCTTTCGACGTTTGTCGGATACATCATTGACAATATATAGATATGATTTTTGATTTTTTAAATAAGGAGATCACTGGAACTCGGAGTCAGAAATCTACTTTCATTTCCTCTTGCACAAGATCGACTACTACTCACTATAACTGAAAAGCTAAAACACACAATGTGATCGATGACAAACATGTATGCACATACTGGCCATCAAGTGACTACTCTCAAAACTCATGGATTTCCTTCATATATGATGCTGAATCACCTGCATGGGATGTCTGTGATATTAATATATATATATATATATATATATATATAGGGCAGGACTAAACAGGAATCTCCCTTAAGAGTTCCTATTTAAGCTAAATAGGAACTATTCCTAATTTAGAACACTAACTGAAACCCGACCCGGAGGCATCGCTGGACCGACCCAACTAAAACAAAACTACCTGCCCACCCATCCCACCTCCCGCACCGGCGACCGCGCGCCCCTCCACTCCCCGCCGGCGGCCGCGGCGCCTCGTCGCCTCCCGCACCAGTGGCCGCGCGCCCCTCCCCGCCGGCGGCCGCGGCGCCCCGTCTCCTCCCCCACTGGCGGTCGCGCGCCCCTTCTCCTCACCCGCCGGCGGCCGCGGTGCCCAGTCTCCTCCCCAACCGGCGGCGCGCGCCCTTCCCCTCACCCGCCGGCGGCCGAGCGCCCATACCCACCCCCTCCAGTGGCCGCGCGCCTCCCCAGCGAGGAAGCCGCCCTCGCGCCTCCCCGACGAGCGCATCCTCGGTGAGGACGCCGTCCGGCGCTACTCCCGGCGAGCGCATCCCCCCACGCCGCCGAAATCCCCTGCCCCACGGTCTGGACATCCCCCGCCGTCGGCCGCGACGCCCCTCCCCCACCGGCGGCCGCGGCCCTCCCCTCCCCCACCGGCGGCCGCGCGGCCATCCCCTCCCCCTCCGATGGCCGTGGCACCCTCCTCCCCTCCCGCACCGGCGATCGCGGGGCCCTTCCCCTCCACCGCCAGCGGCCATGGCGTCCTTCTCCCCTCCCCCACTGGCGGCCGCGGCACCCTCCTCTCCTCCCCCAACGGCGACCGTGGCGCCCCCATCCACAAGCGCCTCGCCGGCCTGTGCAGGCCTTCGCCGTCCTCCATCCGCGAGCGCCGGCCCCAGCAACCTGCAACCGCGCGGCTCCGTCGACCACCCACTGGGAGCGCCCCGACGACCTTCCATCGGCGATGGCGCCAGATGCCAGGGCCTCCTGCCCCTCCGATGTATGCTCTCTCTGCTCATGTGGGAGTGCCCCAGTGCGGCATCCCCTAGCCCCGCACCTTTTCTGGATTACTTCGTGGTGCCTTTGACTCGTCCCCGGCTCGTGACACACACTCAAGAATGCCAAAATTTACGGTTCAGACGGTCCAGAATGAAAGTTCAGACACCAATTTTCACTTCGGAATAGATGAAAAATGTTCAGGAAAAAGGTTAACTTCATGTTCCGTCTGAAGGTTCACATGTCATGCGCGAGAAAGTTCACTTGGTACAGAAAAAAAGTTCACCTCGTTCCGAAAAAATGTTCAGGAAAAAGTTCAATTCATGTTCCGTCTGAAGGTTCACATGTCATGCGCGAGAAGGTTCACTTGATACAGAAAAAAAAGTTCACCTCGTTCCGAAAAAATGTCCAGGAAAAAAGTTCACTTCATGTTCCGTCTGAAGGTTCACTTGTCATGCGCGAGAAGGTTCACTTGATACAGAAAAAAAAAGTTCACCTCGTTCCGAAAAAATGTTCAGGAAAAAAGTTCACTTCATGTTCCGTCTGAAGGTTCACTTGTCATGCGCGGGAAGGTTCACTTGATACAGAAAAAAAGTTCACCTCGTTCCGAAAAAATGTTCAGGAAAAAAGTTCACTTTATGTTCCGTCTGAAGGTTCACTTGTCATGCGCGAGAAGGTTCACTTGATACAGAAAAAAAAAGTTCACCTCGTTCCGAAAAAATGTTCAGGAAAAAAGTTCACTTCATGTTCCGTCCGAAGGTTACCTTGTATTGCGCGAGAAGGTTCACTTAGCATATCCGAGAAGGTTTATATATATATATATATATATATATATATATATATATATATATAGGGCTGGACTAAACTGAAACCTACCCTTAAGAGTTTCTATTTAGTCTTAAACGGAAACTATTCCTAATCTGGGACACCACCCGACACCGTACCTACTACTAACCTCCCGTACTAACCCGAACCTCCCACCTAGACACGACCCCACCCACCCCCAACCACCACGCTCGCTGCCCCCATTCACTCGCGCGGTCGCGCCGCCTCCATGGCGCGCTGCCGCGGGCCACCCTCCCAGCGCGCCGCCTCCGGCCATCCTCCCAACGCGCCGCGGCCAGCCAACCTCCGAGCGCACCGCCGCCGGCCACCCTCCGAGCGCGCCGCCGCCGGCATCCTCCAGGCGCCGGTGAGCACGCGCATCCCTGGCCCTCGCCACCTGTGTCTGCGAGCATCCCCAGATCCAGGCGGCGCCCCGCCACTCCTCTGCATCGACGGATCCCGGTGGTGCCCCATCGTCCACTCCATCGCGTGGATCTCGCCGCTGCACTACCATCTCTGCAGACAGCACGAGCACGACAGGCTCGACGAGCTCCCCTGGCCTCGACCCCTGGGGCCTCCTGCGAGCGCCGCCCTCCTCCCCCTTCGGTTCAGGCGGCCGCCCTCCCCCGACCTTCTGCTCCACCGGGCGCCTCCGCCTCGACCCGGGCTTCCCCGGCGCGGCACCCCTGCTTCCCCGCAGCGGGCAGCCCTGCTCCTCCCCAACGCATCACCCTTTCTTCCCCGCGACCGGCGCCACTGCTCTTGCTTGGCGCGGCGCCCCTGCGGCGTCTGTTCCTGGCTCCACCCAGTCCGCACCTCGATTTGGATGTCACCATGCATGGACTGCTTCAAGCCGATATACAATATTATGGATGCAAACTAGCTACTGCGTGTGATGTAAACTATCAATTTTGGGTTGTTTGAACTGCTCTCCTACCTGTAAATTTTTTTACTGGAAGGTTCATAAAACTTAAAATGAAGGTTCACAAAGTCTAAAATGAAGGTTCATAAAGTTTAAAATGAAGGTTCACATCCACTGCTAATTTTGCGGTCACTTCATCCACTCATAAATCCCCGATCTGAACTATTTCTTCTTTTTTTTGTGGCAAAAAAACAAAATTCATTTCAAAGTAAAACAGAGTTCATATTTTTGAGGAAAAAAAGTTCACTTTGCTTAGAAAAAAAGTTCACTTCGTAAAGAAAAAAAGTTCATATGCAGTTCAGAAAAAAAGTTCGCTTCGTTCAAAAAAAAGAGTTCATGTGAAGTTCCGGAAAAAATTCACTTCGTTCAAAAAAAGTTTCGGACAAAAAAGTTCACTTTGTTGAGAAAAAAGTTCACTTCGCTCAGAAAAAAGTTCAGTTTGCTGAGAAAAAAAGTTCACTATGTTGAGAAAAAATGTTCACCTCGTTCAGAAAAAAAGTTCAGAAAGTTCACTTCATGTTTCATCTGAAGGTTCGCATCTCATACGCCAGAAGGTTCACATATCATTGCCGAGACAGTTCAGAAAGTTTTTACTTCGGTCACAAAAAAAGTTCACTTCGGTCATAAAAAAAGGTTCACTTGGTTCAGAAACAAAATTCATGTGCAGTTGCGAAAAAAAAGTCTACCTCGTTCCGAAAAAAGATACACTGCAGTTGAAAGTTCACTACACATAAAAAGAAAGTTCACAGCCACATAAAAAACAGTTCAGGTCCTCTGTTTTTTCTGGGGCGGAAATTCTACACATAAAAATCATGCCTACAATCTCCGTTTGTCCAAATCGATCATCTCTACATGCAATTAGCAACTAATAAGTTTAATTTGGACCTCCCTTGTTACCACCCTCGACCCGAGTATGAAAATCATGCCAATTTCAAATACTTCCCGTCATAACGTGTTTTAACGTTTTCGGTAGATTCAAAATTAGTCCCAAACCGTAAGGAATTTGAAAAAATGATTAAAACATAAAAGTTGCGCCAAGTCAATAGCTTTCCAACGCCATATCATTTGTTATCTTTCGATAAGCGGTTTGAAAGTAATTGCCAATACATTGTCCGCCAGATCTGAAAGTTCAGAAAACAGAATCATTTATATTCAAAACTGCTCTTAATCCGTGCCAAATTTGGAAAATATAATAGAGATAGAAAAGTTGCGCAATTTCCTTACCTTTCCAACGGTGTATCATTTGCGTCAATCCGACGAACGGTTTGAAAATGACGACCGAAATACTATGAAAAACAGGAAAAAATCGTGAAAACAGTTTTTCGTATATTCAAAATTGTTTTAAAACAGTAACTAATTAGAAAATCATGTGAATACGAAAAAGTTGCGCAATTTCAGTACCTATCCACCGGTATATCGCATGCGTCATTCAGATAAGCGGTTCGAAAATTGCGTTAAAAACGCTCTCAGTTAAAACAGGAATTCCGCGTGTTCTGTCAGAAGGTTCACATGTCAAGTGCGTGAAGGTTCACTTACCAAAGCCGAGATGGTTCAGAAAGTTTCAGTTTAGGTTAAACTGAAACCGGTTTCATTTTAGCTAGAATATATATACTCCTGTTATATACTCCTGGGTGTACATACTCTCATACTCAATATACCTCACATACGAGGGTATTATACCTCTTTATAATTTTTTATATACCTCATTAATTATTCTAAGATACCTCAATGCAAGTCGTATGAAAAAAATTATCACCAAGGTCCTCAATTTTTTTATATACCATTATTTCGTACAAAAAAGCAGTATATGTGCAAATAATATAAAATGTATAGATTCAAATGAAAATCTTCATGTAATTCACTTTGGGGTATCTACTATTAAATAATGAAGTATATTAAAAATGATAAAGTGGTATGTATGATTCACCTACGTGGTATATTGAACGTGAGAGTACGTACGCCTAGGAGTACAGAACCATTATATATATATATATATATATATATATATATATATATATATATATATATAGGGAGGGACTATTCAGAAACCACCCTTAAGAGTGCTCTAAATAAGTATTCAAAGCACCTTTTCCCTAAAGACCTTCTTAACCTGATACTGGCCCGACCCGCAGATGCTCAGCCGAACCGGTCAACCCCCACCATCACCACCCACCTTCTTCCCCCCGAGAGCCTCTCCTCACATGTTCCCCATCCGCCCCGTCTCCTTCCCCGACGGCAGCCGGCCACGACGGGAACTCCGGTCGCCGGCGGCACCTCCTTCCCTGACCTCCCGCACCACCATGGCTTGCCGGCCGCCGCCCCCGCCTCCATCTGGGTCGGTCCCGCATCCACCGCCCTGGCCGAGGGCCCGCGCCGCCGTCACCCAGGTCCTTCTCATACCTCCTTCGAGCGCAGCAGCCCGGCTTCCCAGCCTACCACCCAGTGCGCCGCCCCGGCTTTCCCCGACCAACGCGAGGTCGCCGCGTCGGCCATATCCTGCGCCATGCCCGGTTTCCTCGGGGACGCTGCACCAAGCGCCTCCCCGGCGAGGAAACCGTCCGCTGGCCCCTACCTGGTGACGAATCCCAGCCGCCAGTGCTCCTGCTCCCCCTGCCTGCTCCAACACCTATGTGAGCATCCCAGCCTCAGCTCTATTCGTGTGCGGCCACTGCGGCTGGCAGTTCGGTGGTGCGCAGTTGGTGGTCCAGCGATGTGCAGGGGCAACCCGGCGGTGTGTGCCCAGTTAGTTCACCTGCGAGTACGACCGGTGGAGACCCACCGGCGCGAAGCCGCAGCGGCACCCTGCATCTGCGTCTTCTCCACCGGTGCGAGGCCGCTCTATCACCCTGCTCCTCTCGCATCGACGCAACCGTGGCAATTCTGCTCCTGGCGCAGGGGAAACACTGAATCCCAATCTCCGTGCAGGGGAGTTCACCTCTCGCTGGCGCGATGGTCCACACCGGAATTAACGGCGCTGTTTGCCACGCGAGACGCAGGGGAAGAACTGCAAGGATCGACTTCCTGCAGCTAGCCTACCGAGCTTGCGCCGCTCTCCAGGTGCTGGAGCTCCCCGCTACCACCTCGAGTATCTTGATTTGGGCATTTCTTTCACTGACGCGTAAAAGTTCAGTTCAGTCTAATGCGTAGACTTGGCTTCAGTTTAGTGATCCCGAGATAGTTTTATTTATTTTTGCTCAATGCACTGGGTACTAGTACTACCGTACTAGTTTATCTAGTCGATGAAGTACTAGTGCACTATTTAATTGAGATGGAGAGAAGCTGTATAAAAAGGTTTACATTATCTACCATTTAAGTTGATTGGCTTTCCTCTCTCGTTTCCAGTGAGGTTCGCGCAGCTGGGTGGTTTCTCTGGATATTTGAGGCGGTGGATTTGGGCACTTTTAGCCGGAGCTGCCGTGATCTTCTGGTATTTTGGGTTTCTTTTAGCGATTTGAATGGGGGAGAACTGTCTGTATTGTTGAGGTTTCTGTAAGTGTTTGCGTTGTCTTTTTTGAAATTTCTGTTTGATAGCGAGCTGTATTAGCTTTTGTGTCAACTTTCGGGAAGAAATATGCTAGCTCAGCAGCGTGTCTAAGTGGTTCACTTTGACCGTGTCCGGAGTTCACTTTAAAGGTATCGGAAGTTCACCTGAATTGTGTCGGAAGTTTATCTTTCTATTGGGAGTTCACTGAACCAGACGAAAGTTTGCTTTGCATAGTGGAGGAGTCCACTTTAAAATATGTCGGAAGTTTTCCTCTGCCATGTCGGATAATTACCTTTTTTCTCGGAAGTTAAGCTTTCAAAAAAATCAATTTGTATCGAACAGAAGTTCACCTCGGATGTGTCGGCAGTTCATATGAAAATGCCTTGTACGTTACATCTTTGTTGGGAGTTCGATTTGAACAAATCGGAAGTTAACTTTAAACGTGTCGGAAGTTCAGTTCGAATACGCTGCAGGTTTACCTTTATGTCGGTGAAAAAAATTCAAATCCAGAGATTGAAAAAAAGGTTAGAAATTTTTCTCGTGAAGTTCACAATTTATAGAAGTTTACTCTCATAAAAGTGCAAGTTCAAAGTATACAATCTCGAAATATAGTCCGAATAACAAAATGAAAACAGGGAAAAATCTAAAAATACAGCAGTTCGTATATTTAAAACTGCTTTTAAACCATATATAATTTTAAAAAATGGTCCACATAGTAGGATGCGCAATTTTCATACCTTTCTAACAGTATATATTTGCATCGTTTGGACAAACGGTTTAAAAACTACAACAAAACTAGTGCAGGTTACGGAATAAAAATTTCGCGATCGGAAGTTCACTATCGCACACCCGGAAGTTTACAATCGTGTAACAGGAAGTTCGGATGCTCGTTTTTTCTGGGCGGAAATCCTACGCATAGAAATCGTTGATATGATTTCTGTTTGTCCAAATCGATCACCGCTACGTGCAATTGGCAATGATATGAGTCTAATTTGACTCTCTCATGTTGATTCGTCCATTCCGAACTTTATAAATGTGCCAATTTTAAATCTATTCCAATGTCATCTTGTTACTCCGTTTTTCGTATTTTCGAAATTAATCAAAAATTGTAAGGAATTTTAAAAACATTTCTATATGAAAAAGTTGCGTCTAGTCAATATCTTTCCAATGCCGTATCATTTGTTACATTTGGATAAGCGGTTTGAAATTAATTGACAAAACAGTGTCCGCTGGACCTAAAAAACTAAAAAACAGAATTTTTCTATTTTTAAATCTGCTCTTAAACCGTAGAGAATTTGAAAAAATGTCTAGAGATATCGAAGACTCGCATTTTCCATTGCTTTCCAACGGCATATCGTTTGCATCAATCCGATGAGCGGTTTGAAAATGACGGCCGAAAAACAGTACAAAACGAAGAAAATTTCCGAAAACTGCACTCAGTATTTCTAGAATTGATTTACAACCGTAAGGAATTTGGAAAACCCGTCTTGACAAAAAAGATTCGCATTTTCCATAGCTTTCCAACGGCGTATCATTTGCATCAATCCGACGAGCGGTTTAAAAATGGCGGCCAAAAAACAGTACAAAAACGGAGAAATTCGCGAAAACTGTGTGTAGTATTTCTAAAATTGTTTTAAAATTGTAAAGAATTTGAAAAACCTGTCAAGACGAATAAGGTGCGCAATTTCAGTACCTTTCCAACGGTATATCGCATGCATCGTTCCAATAATCGGTTGGAAAATTGCGCTAGAAATACTATAAAATCTGTGTGGTCCGTCCGGAAGTTAACATAGTATAAAAACGGAAGTTCAGAAAACGTGCTCTGAATAGTTATTCAGAAACTGATTCTTGAATAGCTGGAATATATATATATATATATATATATATATATATATATATATATATATATATATATATGGGTTTATATACATACAAGCTTGCTTTGGAAAACTCATCAGGACATGGGTTTCAGATTTGAGTTGGAACTAGTAGGTAGGGTTCATATAGTCAATTTCAGAAACTGCACGATGAAGTAGAGGAAGGCCAGGAAAAGCCCAATCTGATACACATCTTGGTTCTCATCCGGCCTTGTAAAGAACTGCATCATGGATGAGCACAAATATTATTCTGTAAGCAACCTGCAAACCAACTTCACCACTTATCTAACCAAACATGCATTTCTAGTAAGAGATTCATGTACCTTCGTGGGATCACCCGAGGGGTCTGGATAAACCTCAATATTCTCATCTTTGTTCCCCGACAGCCGCGACGCCAGGCCCTTTGCAGATTCAGTCGTGTCCTTGCCGGCCTCAACGGTGGAGTAAACCTTTCGGGATAGCCAGAAGTAGGCCTGGGCGGGAGCGGATGAGCCGGAGAGGTCCCATGACTCGACGTGCTCGAGCACTTGGCCGCTGATCTGGTTCAGGACGAACTGCGAGTCGACACGGACGATCAACTCCCCTCCGACCGCCGAGAAGAACGGGTTCTTGGGTTTCCCTCTCAGAGTCCATTTGATGGTCAGCGCATTTGTGGATTGCATTGACATTTCCTGGACTGTCTGACGCAGCAACGAGAGTGTTGATTAGATAGCATCTTGCTTGAAACGGTACCAAAATGATGTGGATTTTGGTTTAATCATGCAGATTATGATTTAGTTAAGCTAGGGGTCATCCTCCTTTTCGAAGAAAAGAAGTGTGGCTTCATGAAATTCAGGGACCGATTTTTGCGTCCAGCAAAACGAGTAAACTGAAAGTTGTCGATCGTGAACCTATGTGATTGAGAATTTGAGAGAAGAAACTGCGTGTAGTTTAATCAATCCTTACCACAGTAGGGTTTTGCAGAGCCTCCGTGATCCACAATGGTCTCTTGTACTTCTCGCGCCCAACAAATGTCCTGAGGGGATCCTGAAAGAAGAAAGCAATGGTGTCAGTCTGACGATATGATGCACGTGTAACTTGAACCTTGCAAGTAGCTCATGTAGAACTGGAGGAGTGGAGGTGCATGATGCATCTGAATGACTGAAAACTGAGGCAGGGCCAAGAGCCCAACATAACCACCGTACCATGATTTCCACGGTGGTCAAGCTTGAGCCTAAGATTAGTATGGACCATGGAGTATCAGTGTTCCGGTTCGCTATGTTACAAACTTATGGGCAGGCAACTGTTTATGATTGATCAGGCAAGATGAAGTGATAAGGAGCTGCACGCAGGCACCTTGTATTTGACGGCGACCGCGTAGCAGGCGAGGGCGCGGTTGTCCTCGCGGATCTCGAGGATGTCCCGCGCGATCTGCCTCGCCGTGGACTCCACGTAGGGGCTGCTTATGCACTCGAAGTCGTTGCAGAGCTCCCCGAAGTCCAGCCCGTCGACCAGCTTGTCCGTCTCCGACCTCTCGTCCCCGGCGCCGGCGGAGACCGCCGTCCCCACCTCCTTGGAGTCATCCACGACTGCACGCAGCATGCACGCACGCACCGTCAGAAGCGAGAGCATATACGTTACGCATGGCGTGCGCCATGCCGCGTCGGACTACGTACGTACCGTGCAGGGGGGCGAGGCGGAGGCGGCGAGCGCGGGCATCAGGTGAGCGGTGGAAGGCGGAGGCGGTTCGCCGGAGGAGCGTGGAGGAAGGTGAGGGGGAGGGGGAGCAGGAGCAGGAGAGAGCCGCGGCGGTGGTGGCCATTGGTGGCCCATGCCGCGGTCGGCGTGGCGGGACGTGAAAGGGCGCGCGCGGTCTGTGGTGTGGTGCGGATAAGGCCGCGGCGCTCCACGGCCTCTCGTTCCGCCGTGTGAGTCACCTCCGTTTGCCGCGCCACTTGTCCTCGCCCAACGGCCTGATTTCCCTTTAGCCTCTGTTTGATGTACTATCATGATTTCCTTTGCGATCTCCCGACGTCCATGCTGGACACGGGGGTGCAAGTTGATCTTCGAGTCTCTCCGCCACTGCTGTCCGCCAAAAAGACATGCTGCTGGCGTCGGTCGCGTCCACGGAGCTCATGGACGAGGCTGACGCTCGCTCTCTGCCGCTATGTGGCAAGGCCGGCAACAAGCTGAAGACATCGGTGCTCTACGCTCTAAGCACGACCGGCGGTGTGCTTTCGCGCTTCTTCGACTTCGTCTGGAAGAACTACGCTCCGTCCAAGGTGCAATTCTTCGTCTGGCTGTTGGTGCAAGGCCACATCAAATGCCGGTCGAACCTGCTGCGCAAAAACATCCTCACCATCGAAGAAAGCGGGTGCCCCCTCTGCAATTCTCCTCTCGAGACTGCTGAGCACATTGTGCTCACCTGCCCCTTCGCCGTCAGTTTCTGGACGGCTCTCGGGGCGCGCCAAGACCCTGCGATCACTCTAGCTGAGATTGATCGATGCCCCCTGCCTACTTCTGCTCCCGGACGATCGGCGTCCACGCTACGCCTCATCTGCTTTTGGCACCTTTGGAAGCACCGAAATGGTGTCGCCTTCAATGAGCTGACTCCCTCCCTCGCTCTCGCCAGGAAGAACTGCCGCGACGATGCGGTGCTCTGGCGTGCCCGCCTCCCCCTTGACCACAGGCAGGACGTGGACCTGTGGCTAACCTACCTCCTCCCAGTCCGACTCTGATCAGTGCTTGTAACAATGTTGTCTGCGCGTGTGTGAGTGTTGCTCTCTGCGTGCGTGCGTCTGTAAATCCCCTCCCTGGGGTTTCATACTATCCTTGCTGTTGAAATGGAAAAATTCAGGTGGGAGCCTTGTGCTCCCCCCGGTGAAAATGTCAAAAAAAAAAAAGTTGATCTTCGTGACCAACGCTCACTCAATGTAATTGGTAATGTAATCGGTGCATGTAACATGCATCTAGACAAGCTCCAACGAGACAAGAAAATATATACAAGATCGAACTGCTCAAAGATCGCATGGCGATTGCACGCATGATCCTAAATTCCTAATCAATAAACCGACTTGCCAAGCACTAGTGCCAAAAAAAGAATAAGATCTTCAAGATCTAATCATGCCGGTCCACCACCTCCACGTCCAGCGCCTCTCCTTCCTCTCCCTCCTCGACATGAAGAAGGAGGACGGTATATCCCGCTTCCCCTCGTCCTCGTTGAGGCTGGTCTCCATGGCGCGGATGTAGCCCTCGAAGAAGTCGCTCCTGCGCTTCATGCACTTCCTCAGCGCTGCCGTCTTCTTCATGCGCCGGTGGACGTCCTTGACGTCGCCCGTCCGCCGCCACTCCTTGCAGCTATGCGCCGCATTCTTGAAATCCTCACCGCAGCCGCCTTTCTCCATGTCGGTGCGCGTAATCTCCCTCCGCGTGTGATAGTATGAAAGAATGTTCGCCATGATGGCTGGCTGCAGCTAAGCTAGGGTTTTGATTGTTTTCCGTTGTTGCATTGCTCGATCGTACGTCAGGATGTAAATGGCGCTTCCGCTGGACAGTTTACACACGCCACTTCGGCCATATAATAGTTTCACGAATTTTGTGGCTGCCACTTATTTAGCTTGGTGGCTACATGTGGCTATGTGGCGTCGCGAAATCCGCCACGATGCTCTGCACTCTCTCGCGCTGTCGCGAAAAACAGGGCCGCACTACAGGATACACGGCAGGAGCGCACACACACTAGCACGTGCCAGGGGCTATGGCCGCAGAAGTGAGCGGATGAGGCGGACGGACTTCGCATGGAGACTATGTACTGGCAGGACCAAGCCGGCCATGAAGACCGGCGCCGCATCTACGGCCGACGGCCCGTGTCCGTCCGAGAGCTGCGCCGCATCTAGGCCCGGATGAAGTCGTCGCGATCCGGTGCAAGGCGTACGCTCCACGTAGATGTTAGCGGCCACCTTCTTATGCCATCGGCGAGAAGCATCTCTCCCCAAATAATGAGCAACTCCGGTGCCCTGTACAAGGAGAACGCGATCGGCATCCAGAGCGTGCCGCCGTCGGCATAAATGTTATCCCCTTCGATTTTGACCACGCCAAGGCTCTAAACATTGTCCATTATATCCGCCTCACCGGGTATACCTTCCCCACTCAAGGAATCGACGCCAGAACTCCTAAATCACCGTCGCCACGCTTGTCTTCTCCGGCTCCGATGACCGGCCGCCGCGTCGTCCATCCCTTCCTTTGCTTTCGTATCGGCCCTCATCCTCTGCCTCCTCTACGTCCGTGAGTTTTCAGGCTCGCCATGTTCCGCCGTGATTTGGGCCATGTTCCTCAATCGAGCTCCGCCATGTTTCTGAATCGAGCTCGCCATGTTCCTATGTTCCGCAGTGATCTGGGCCATCGAGATACTTCGTCCGTCGGACTTCGTGATTTAGGCCATGTGAACGCTGTTGCACCACACCCGCTGATCGTCCTACGCCGGTGCGGGAGTACGCGTCGCCGAGGGACGCGCACGGGCACGGCACGCACACGGCGTCGAAAGCCATGGTCGGAGCTAGCGTCCTCGGCGCGGAGGTCGTGCACGCGCCTGCCAGACGCGCGCGGGTGAGGAAGCGAGCATCCGCATGCGGTCGCGCCGCCGGCGCCGCAGGTCTTGGTGGACTCATCCATTTAGGCCACTTAAAATTAGCGAGTGTCCATATACGCCGTTTGAGGGTTTTTTCGGGGCGGCGTATACGGGCCCGTTGGATGCCGCTGCCACTTACATCCCTAATCGTACGTATGGCCGATTATAAAGGCTCCACCGTACGTGTGCGCTGGAGGCAGGGGTAAGAATTAATGAGATCCTTTCGTGACGTACACGACGAGAAGACAGGTACGAGGAGCAGAGGATTTTTTTGTTTTGTTTAGGTAATCATGTTAAATCTTACCAAGGAGTGCACCATCAGACATACGTATATAAGTGTATGTCACGAAAGGATCATAAGTTTCTTTTAATTTAAAAAGGATCAATGACTAAAGGTTTTTTGGCCATCGCATATATATTTTCAAATATGTTATGACCCAGTAGTCTTAAGTATGATCGAACAATACTCGATCGGGCATGGGATGCGTAATACTCGAGACGGACTGTGCAAATCTGAAGCATGCGCTGCAGACAAAGGAGTTTGATCTATCTCCTGAAGGGGTCATTTTTTAGGGACATTCGATCTTTTATCCAGCTGAACTTTATTTCCTGTGAGGTTGTTTACTGCCCCCGTGATTGTAATAAGATTGCCCATGCCCTCGCGGCGTTTGGTGCTAGTCAGAGTTATTACCGGTTAGTAATACAAACTTAGTATGGCCGGAATCAGTCCCAGGCTTTGTAAACGTTTTGTTGGCCAGTGAGTTGTCTGAGCCATTATAAATGGAATCGAGAGGTTCCTGTAAAAAAAATTATGATCGAACAATTCGTGGCTCTTAAAGTAATAAAGTTATGATAAAAACAAAAATATCCAGCTCAACAACAATAGTCTTTGACTACCAACAGTCTTTGACTATTGCTACTGTTTCCGGCCGTTGTTCATGAGTGAAACTGCGATTCGTTAATCTCTGGATTCGTTTCTCGACAGAAAAAGGATTGGCGATAGTACAGAGCCGCTCGGCCGGACCGCCGGACCATCGCTGTCCGCGGCGCTAGTACAGGTGCACCGCGCAGAGCAGGAGCAGTCAAATAACGCTTTGCTGCAGTAGGCCAGCCGTTAGAAATTTATTTCTATATTTCTTTGAATACTTTCAACTTTAAGCGGAACACGAGAAGGTATGCTCTCCTTTTTGTGTTTGTGTCCTGCCCCCCAAACCGAACAGCAAAATGAAATTGAGTATTTCTTATTTTCTTTGTTATTGTGATATTGTTAACTATGTATTGGTACTGCACTTCGGAGTCGCCCAGGTGGGGCCATCCTTGACCACGCCTGGGGGGCGTCTGGGGCCTATGCCCCCTCCCCCCCCCCCCCCCCCCCCCCCCTAGGCGTCCTCCTGGCTCCGTCTTTATTTCTTCGTAAAAATAATTCATATAAATTGACAGCTTATTCCGGGAAAATTTCCCGACTAGTTTTTCTGAAAGAAAAAGACAGCTAAAACAGGAACTGGCACTGGACATCCTGTTAATAGGTTAGTTCCATAAAATATGCCAAAATGATATAAAACATTATAAAAGCATGTGACAATGATATATAATAAGCATGGAACATACAAAAATTATAGATACGTTTGAGACGTATCAATGTCGTGCTTATCCATCTTGGCGTGGGTACACAAGGACAAAGTTTGTAAGTCATACAAACAGGGAGCAAAACTAAGAGAAAGCAAGGTGGTCAGGGTGTGGCTCCCGGCGCTGTCGATGGTCTGCGGCCAAGACTCACATCGGCAGCCGCCACCGCCGTGCTGGCCAAAACGCCGCCACCGCTCGCTCACCTCGATGATCAGCCGGGGACGTGCACTTCTGAACCTAAAGGAAGGCAGGAAGATGAGTTCGTGCTTACCCGCTTCGGGAGTTGTCTGAGGCAAAGGGTTTGTGGAGTTGTGAGAGCTGCCGTGGAGAAAAAGTGGGGAAGAGCATGACCTTATATAATCCTTGGATGATCGGAGAATCACAACGGCCAGGGTTTACGCGTCAAGGGGCAAGAGTCATAACCCCAAATCAGTTGATATGAACAACTGTGAAGGTAAGAAAAAAATATTGGAGAGTGGATTTTTAGAGGCCGAGCAACATGGAGCTCGTTTTTTAAAAAATTCAAAAATCCGCATTTTTAAGTTTCCAAAAATCGCGAAAAAATTCCCGGATGTAGATATTGTCTAGATTTACAATCATGCAAATTTTCAACTCCAAAGTCATTGTATTTTGGTCTGTACAAAAAAGAAAAATCGGCCAGAATTTCAAAATTTTGAAACTGTGTATTATTCACCATGCAGATTCACTCATTTCTTTTTTTATGCAGCCCAAAATACAACGGCTTTGGATCTGAAAATTTGCACGATTGTGGATCTAGATAATATTTATATCTGAGAATTTTTTCGTGATTTTTGGAAACTTAAAAATGTCGATTTTGATTTTTTGGAAAAATGAGCTCCATGTAGCTCAGCCTCCATTTTAGGTTTTCAAAAATATTGTGCGTTTTACGCTGCACGAATATCAGTTTGCAGCGAGAACTTCGCCAAGCCGAGGTCCCTTTTCTTCGTATGTGAGCTCGCCTTGATGAGGGGCATGGACGGACGCACGGCCCACCCAGAATTAAGAGATTTTTGGCACCCCAGATAATGAAGCAGATTTGGCCCATTTTGTGCTCTTCCGCTCCTGGTTTTTCTCCCCATTGCTCTAGTCTTTCTGTTTTGAATGCGAGCCGACCTGCTGTGCGAGGTGCGCCGGCAGCAGCCCTTTGATCGATCACAAAATAACCATTAGATGAATCATGTTTGGCTACTAAGTCCATGCGATGGATTAGGATGTTTTCCGCCGCGCGCCCGCACGCACAATATGATTGCAATTGCAAATGCTAATAGCAGGGGCGGAGCCAGGATTTGAGTATAGGGGGGGCGAGCAGTGACGAAGTCTAAACCAAAATCGCATATCAACATATGTTTGCCAAAAGCAAATAATGCTATATGAATATAAATGATCTCAATCATTAAATTGATGAGTAGACCTAACATTTTTTTGTATAACATTTCACAAATTATACATATATGTCTCTTCTTTCATCATTCACCAACGACTTGATCAAAAAATTGCATTAAAACAGATTTTAGACTAAAAAATTGGTGTAAGAAATTACTATTTTTCACAAATTTTGAACTAACCAACTGTGGTTAAACTGAATCGAAAAGGGGGATTATCTGTCTCGTGTATGTACCTTGACAAATAATCTAATTGTGCTGATGATGACAAACGAGCAACGAAGGTCGCGGCGGCAGCCACCATAGTCGGCGCTAGACGAGCTGCCAATCAAGTCGCCTTGTTAGCTAACGGCGGCGGGCTCGGTGAGATTCATCGATCGATCGATCTGATTGAGAGGTGAGGCAACGAGGAGACTAATAACGACCAGGCCTCCACGATCGATCGCATGTACCTGGACATGCACGCTAATGGGCTGTTGTAGGTGGGCTTCGGTGCATGCACAACAGCACGCAATTGGGCTTAAGTAAAATTAATCTCTAGATATAATATGAATAGAGGTGGTGATGATGGTAGGTCATGATAAAACTACCCCTAAAGTTGACAAAAATTACCCACCATTGCCACTCATAAGTCACGTACCGGTTCAATTTTTTCTTTTCCCTATCTCCCGTCTGCCGTCCTCGCGCGTTTCGTATGTCAGGTCTGTTCTTCAACGGATCCAAACTCCCGCACCAATCGATCACATAATACGACACAATTGACTGGTTCGTTCGTTTTTATTTCTCCCTCCCGCACCAACTGATCAGCTCTAGCTCCTATACCATCCTCGCCTCTGTCCCTTATCATCGGCGCCGCCCTACTCTCCCCTGTCTTCCGCGGATCCGGCGCGACACCTCTTCTCCAGCTGGATCCCCGACGAGTTCGCCCCTGCAACGTTCCTATTCACCGGCGCGCTGCCGCACGCCGCGACCCCGTTCACCGGCGCGCCCCACTATGGCCGTGCGCCCTGCTCGCTGGCGTGCTCCGACCTGCCCCAGCCACGTACCTGGTCGCACGGAAGTGTCCTCCGTGAATCTCGCATAGAGCTTTCATTGCTGATCGAGATCGTGGATGTGTGTGGCGGCGTGGTGGGAGCGCGGGGAGGGCGCCGTCGTTGTCGGCTGCCGACTCCATTAGCGAGCGTTGGGGAAATCCGTTGTGGTGTCCGAGGGAGAGCAAACCAACATGCTATTGTGTTTCTGCCGGTTGGGTCCATGGCGATGCTCCGCGGGATGGAGCCTGGTTTCTGGGAGGCGGCGTTCGTCCATGTTGTGGTGAGAACGTGACTCGTCAGGGAGAGAAACGGCGTTGGGCTGTCGAGTGGTCGCCGCCGCTGTGCTGGTCAGGATCCTTGAGGTACAGGAAGCTTGTCGCTTATGTTGCTTCTTCGTTTTGTGTTCCGAGCAGTGCTGCCGAAGCGTCATGCGTGCCGCCGGAGCAGGCAGGAGCCTCGGCTTGCTGCGCGGGTCTCCGTCCTTGTGCAGAAGCCCTCAGCACCAGTTAGTGTTTACTGTCAGTTTTACCACGCAACGATTATTCCGAAGTAATATCAAAATAATTAGGTAGATGGTATGCACTGTGTCAGGTTAGTTGATGAAGATTGCTCACTAGAATTAGAACCCGGGAAAGTTGAAGTTTCAGTGTTGCATTTTCTAGAGAACGTTAATGGCTGGAGATTATTAATGAATCACTGTTTGTTCGAATCGGATGATACATATTTTCACTGAAAATACTACCCGTTAGTTAAGTGAATAGAAGTTATTTATATTCAGGTGCACTGTGCGCTGAACTGGTTGCAATGGAAACACAAGTGAGCTGACTGACCACTCTGTGCCGAATGGTATTACAGAAAAGAGAAATTATGTTTCATGCATATCGCTATGTTCACCTGTAATTCATTGAGATTACAGGTTCTCGCACTTATGTTCCTTTGTACTAACTAAACACATAAAAATAGAACTGATTATGCCCCACCTAAGTATCCAAAGTTGGTGTTCTTGTTTTTTGAATATCAACTGATATTGTGCGAATTAATCCTTTTGTCACTGGGTAGTTGCACGATTCTATCATCATAAAAGATGCATACGTCAGAAAATTTTATTTGTACGCCTCAGCGACATAGATTTTTCTCGCCCGTTGCAACGCACGGGCATGTTTGCTAGTCAGGTATAGTACGGCCATGAGCGCAATACACATACACGTATAAGTACTGGACATGCTGTATTTTTGTTGAGGGGGCCAAACATTGGGGGGGGGGGGGGGGGGGGGTCTGACCCCTGCTAGCCCCCCCCCCCCCCCCCACCTAGATCCGCCCCTGGCTAATAGTTCATTCTTGAAGTTTATCAGGATACTGTGTTACAGCTGTTTGATTTGTAGATTTGATCTACTAGTTTATGTGTTTTTGCTCGGGCAACACCGGGGCAGAAACCCTAGCTCGCGGCGGCGGCCGCCCCCAGGCGCTTCCTCCCTTCGCCGCCGTCGCCGGCGGCGGCGGGGATCTCCCGCCAAGCAGCTCCCTCCACCCCTCTCTTGCCTCCCGAGCGCGTGACGGCGGGTTTCGTCTCCGTTTGCCCGCCTTGGCCAACCGCGCCTCATCCCCCTGCTCGGCTCTTTCGAGTGGGTGCAGTTCTTCCCCATGGTTTCCTCCTCCATCGGCGTCCTCGTGCGCCAGCAACCCTGCCCTACTCGGGTGTGGGGCACTGCCACATCCAAGGGTGGATCTGAGGGGTTTGGCTAGACCGGGCGTCGTGGCTAATAGTTCATTCTTGAAGTTTATCAGGATACTGTGTTACAGCTGTTTGATTTGTAGATTTGATCTACTAGTTTATGTGTTTTTGCTCGGGCAACACCGGGGCAGAAACCCTAGCTCGCGGCGGCGGCCGCCCCCAGGCGCTTCCTCCCTTCGCCGCCGTCGCCGGCGGCGGCGGGGATCTCCCGCCAAGCAGCTCCCTCCACCCCTCTCTTGCCTCCCGAGCGCGTGACGGCGGGTTTCGTCTCCGTTTGCCCGCCTTGGCCAACCGCGCCTCATCCCCCTGCTCGGCTCTTTCGAGTGGGTGCAGTTCTTCCCCATGGTTTCCTCCTCCATCGGCGTCCTCGTGCGCCAGCAACCCTGCCCTACTCGGGTGTGGGGCACTGCCACATCCAAGGGTGGATCTGAGGGGTTTGGCTAGACCGGGCGTCGTGGATTGGAGGCATCGCAGTGGCAGTATAGCGCCCACCGTCGTGCGTTGCCGTAGGGCTGGACGATGGCCTGAGGCTTGCCTGCCAGTGGCAGTCAGCTGGATCTGGTGCCGTCGGGTCGGCGCCCAGATCTGGTCATGGTGGTTATGGGTCGGACCCAGTCCCGTTTTTGCTGGCAAGTTTGCCAGATCTGCCGTGCGTATCGCTGGTGTGCATGCGTATCGCCGGTGTGCCCGGTAGGGGCCGTGCCACCGTGCTTCCTTGGGCTGGTAGGTCGAGAGGTTCCTTACTCCTGTGTCGTCTTCACGTCTTCGTGGCGGTGGTTGGCGAATGGAGGATGATGTGACACCAGTGAAAGCTGTGCTGGCTCTCTGCCCGTGATGGCGACGCCAGTGGGCGCCGTCTTCCCTCTTGAGGGCGTCGCGGTGATGGTTATCTCGTCCGATTTGCCGATCCACGTCTCTTGTGTTCGCTTCTCCATGGACGTTCATGCGTGCTTCTGCAGCAGTGACTTTGGAGTCCCTCCTTCGTTGGATGTGCTGGTTTGGGGCATTGGCGAAAGCTTTGTAGGACTTTGGTCTCTGCCGACGACGTTGACGCCGCTTGGCGTCGTGCCCCTCCTTGGAGGTGTTGCTCGAAGCCCCTTTCTTGCCGGCACCTGAGTCCTGCTTGCGGCTGATCAATCGTCTGCTTTCATGGTTCGTGCATACAAGTGAAGATTGTTGTTTTGGATCAGGATCGGTTCCTCTCGCGTGCAACTGAAGACACGGCTTCTTCAACGGAAACAAGCGAGCTTTTTTAGTTTTTCTTTGTTTTTTCGCTTCTTTTGTGGTCTTTTTTGTTGTGCTTGTGCTTGTGCTTGTGCTTGTATCTATAGCTGGTAACCCCAGCGTTATGTTGTAACTCCTGTAATTCCTGGCCGGTTGTTGGCTTCGTTAATTCAAAGCCGGGCTCATTTTGAGCCTTCCGTCTAAAGCTTATGTGTTTTCCGGCCGGACAATGATACAGAATAATTAATCAGATTCATGTGATGAACCGTGGTTAACTGATACTCCATACCGTGTGCTTTGAAATGCTAAATTTCTGAAATCTTTTTTGAAATATTGGTAAAATCTTATTAATAGTTATTGAAATTAGTGGAAATGAAAGAATTGTGTGGTATGAACGGGTAAGGGCATAAAAGTCTTTTTGTGTGGATGTTAGTGATTGTTAGTGCATAGTGGTATTTTGGCTATAAAACCAAAATTGTAGTGGTATTTTGACAAATTCGGTTATTTGGATGATATTTTGGAACTTTCGGTTTTCACTAGTGGTATTGTAGCACTCCATACCGTGTGCCCTTCCCGCTCTGGTCTACCCCGCTGCCGGCCACCGCCCGCTCGGCTAGGGCCAGCCACCGCTGCTACCACCGGCCACCGTTGCCGCAGGCATGGCCGTTCGAGCTGCCGAGCTGCTGTATTTCTCTGAAGGTATAAGCCATTGCGTAGCTGCCGAGAAATATGTATTGATCTACGATGTCATGCATCAATTTGCTCTTTATATTGTCATTTGCCAACTTCTTTTTGGAGTGTGCCTACCCTCCAATTTTTTCTGCGTCCGCCACTGACGAGGGGCATTTGTTCGACACAAATTTGTACTAAGTTACGGCCTTCATGTTAGACAGTAGACACGTTAACGTGTATAGCATATAAGAGTTGAGCTACGTACACGGCAGCTAGCTATTCCCTCGATCAGCTAGATGTTGCTTTGATCGATTCACGTGCATGCATGGAGCTAGCCAAGTGAATGAATCCATCAGCTAGCCTCGCATGGGTAGCCAGCTATATGTACAAGCACCTGTATGTAGGTCAGCTCATGCATATTTGAATACAACAGTCGCCTCCTGCCAGATCTGCGGGAGGACCCGGCCTACGCATACAACAGTCGCCACTGGCGGAGACAGGATTGATTAAATCTAGAGGTTAGGGGGGGCCGGTTAGAGTAAAATATTCAAAATCAACACTGTTCATGATTTTTTAGCAGTAAATCAATGGATTAGGGGGGGGCAGGGCCCCTGCTGGTCCCCCCTGTCTCTAGGACTGGTGGTCCGTCGCCGAGTACGACGAACACAGCCGCTCAAACTTCGTGGCCAAGCCGCCGCAACCAGAACGACCCCGAGCTCGAGGAGGAGATGAACTACGGCGCCTTTGTGAAGGAGGAGGACGCGCCGCCGGACTGGTCCTGCCGCGCAGCCCACACCCGAGCCAGAGCCCGAGGAAGGTGACGAGGAGTTCCGGACCGCCATCGAGGAGTCCGAGCTCACCGAGCTCGAAATGTGGGCAGACTTGGCCCGCACTCTCCGCGGTTCGGCCATGGATGTCGCGCAGCAGCAGGAGCAACCGCCGTGGTCACCGTGGCAAGTCCACGAGGCGACGCGGGCCTGGGATTTGGCCACCATCGGGCTGTGTGGTCACCTCCCCGCCTGGCCGCTCGTCCTCATGAAGATCGAGGACGATGACAAGTAGTACGCCACGGGGAGAGAGGAGGGGCATTTGAGAAGCCCTAAGGATGATAAAAACACATTTGGTCTCACATTGTGGGAGACGCCCAATTCAATTAAGGGAATAATCATGCAGCCATTCAATTATAACTAGAGGCACATTGCACTACACAATCAAATAAACTTTTTTTTTGAGTACATGGGACACAGATCAAGAACACAGAACTGGCAGTACAAGCTCAGAAATTGGAAAAACAAACCTAAACTTGAGATTCCAGCTCCACCGCAGCCGCCTCACCACGGTGACCGCCAGCCGCGCGCTGCCGCCGAACTCCTCGATCCGGCGATCTGCAACGAACCGCGGCCAGGAAGCCACCGACGAAGTCGCCGTCTTCAGTCCACCGCCTGGGTCTTGACGGAGAAGATGAGGCTGGCCGACCGCCAGAACACGCCATCGCCAAGATCCGACGCCGACGACGCCGCAGATCTGGACGACCCAGAAGATCTGGATCCCGGCCTCCTTCGCCACTTCACAAGCTCCACCGACGCCGGAGGAAGCCTCGGTTGAGCGAGGACGTACCTGCGGCCCACCAGCCCGCCGGAGACGACGCTGAAGGAGGGGAAGCCGCAGAGCACCACAGCGCGACGGCGCCGCCCTTCCCGCCATGGCCACGCCACCCGCACCCCTCAAGCTACACGCCGGAGCGCAGATCTGGGGATTTCCCAGCCTCCCGCCGCCGGAGCGACCGTCGGAGGGTGGGAAATCCACCAGATACGCCGGCGGCTTCGGACGGCGCGGAGTCGCCTCCTCGTCGCCTCTCTGCACTGTAGCACGAGGGGGGGTTTCCAGAAAAAGTGAATGGCTCAGTCCTACAATCAAATAAACTTTAGCATTAAGAACAAAAATATTTGCAGGTTGGTCACAACTAAAGGTGGGAAGGAGAATGGGATTGACTCAAAGCTTTAAGAAGGGCTCTTCGCTTAGAGAAGCAGGGATTGTTACACATAAAAAAAATCATACGTAGTCAAGGCAAAACGCTGATAAACAGGTCTTAGCTATCTTAGTGACAATCGAAGCACTCCTCATTTTCCGCTTTCAACCGACTGACACATCGCCATCACCCGACGCCTCGATCAATTGTGCTACATCCAGCGGCAGCTCCGGCAAACGCAAGCGCGACAGGGCCAGGCTCCCCTGCAATAGCACTAGTCTCAGCAGAGGCAGCTCCCGTACCGGAGGTGGAGGACCGGACGCACATATCTGACGTCGTGGCCAACCTCGAGAGGGCGCTCAATCTCGCTTGCAGCTAGCAATCGATGAGCAGTACAAAATATACTGGTAATTTGAAGAGAGAAAAAAACAGGCTCTCTTTTTTTACAGCCGGTGACTTTCAAAATCCAAACAGCGTTTGCTGTACAAGATTTACATTAAGCCTTTCGGGATCATATATATAAGAGACCTGCGAGTAAAATTCGAGCCTTGGCTTTTGGTCTACAAAACAGAGAACATTTTACTCCTGGAGGTAATCATACACAGTATGATGATATAATATCGAATCATCCTCCCTGTAGTGGAGGAGGTAGTAGCATTGCTTGCAGAAATAACAGGGGTTGTTCGGAGCCCATTTGTCGTCCACCGTCATCTTTGTTGCAAGGTAGATCTGGCACACCGAACACTTCTGGAAACGCTTCTGCATCTGGAATGTCATGAGAGGGTACTCCGCTTGGTTCTGTGTGTCATCCGGGTGGAGCAGCCTCATGTCTCTAATCACGAGCGTGTGCTTGCAGTTCCCCTGAAAATGTTGTGCGGGTCAGAGAGACAAGGGAAATCATGGGTTCTTTTTTTAGATGATATGCTGTTTTTGATGCGCAAGCTTATGCAGTTCAATGATATTGAGCATCACACAGTATTGAGTTCTAAGTTAACTGCTCATAGATTCTGCTGTAAACAACACGACAACAAACAGATAAATCACATTATAGATGCATGATATCAATATAGCCATCAGGACAATGGAGAGAATTAGAGACTAAACACCATTCGAAAGAAAATTGAATCGTGGGAAGATATAAAGAGAATACGATTGGAACCTGGTGGCAGTAGAGGTACCCAGCACCAAGCCGGAATTGCAGGTCTGAAAAGTGAGTACTTTGCATTTTTGCAGATTTAAACTCTGGTACATTCGAAATATTCAAACCCCTCAGCAAGTCCTTCTGTCGTTTCTTTAAAGCGCCAGAACTTATGGCATCCCACTTCTCTGCCACCTCATCACTGGAATCGTTAAGCCAGTCAAGTATAGGCTCACTGTAATCAACAGCAGAATAATGTCTCATGTCATTGTAGAACGTGTCCTGATAAAAAGTGTGGATATTAGCAAAGCTGCAACACTTCAGTAAGAACTTGTCACAAAGTTGCAAACAGAAATAAGAGAAAATATACCTCAATAAGAAAATAGCCAGAATGATCGTGTTGTTTGTTCACCTCCATCAACTTGTTAGTTAAACAGTAGATATTGTCCTTAAGATCTGTAAGGAGCTGACTTCCCAACACAAGAAATTCCTGGCTCTGCAAGGCACGGAGATCACCACAAAACTTAATCTACACATATTTAACATTACAGATAAGCACGTGTAACTAAAGTTCAAGATATTACTTTCACAGAGCTATGCCTCTGCTCATAAATCTCGACACAAAGAATTACTTCTGGATAGACTATAGGTACGTGTTCCTCAGATTTCGAAGCTTTGTGCTGTAAACAAAAGGTATGGTTGATAAGAGAAAATTTCTGAAGACAAAAAGGAGAGCTTGTGTAAAGAAATGTTGCAAGTGACAAAAACTATAACTGGCAACACAAACCTTCCAAGGTGCGCTGTTGTATGAAAGAGATTTTGCCACGTCAGTTTTCTCCGCACATGCCTTAGAACCTTTGGACATCACAGAATCACCACCACTGCACTCAAAGAATGATATCATATGAAAGGTTATGATAAGGAAAATAACAGATCAAACAAAACTATCCAGATTATGGTTTTAACTGGATAACTTAAGAAAATCACGGATGGTTTTAGTAAGTCTCTAGCGCAGTAATAACTGTGAGTGCAATATTCCTATGGGCAAAATATCATACAGTAAATGATGACGCCGTCATCAGGATCTACGTCCAAAAGGAGCTAGGTCTAACCTGACACAAAGACTAAGGCCAAGTTTCAGCCAGCAGGCAAATTTTAGTGCAAACATGAATCCAGCCTTATAGCTTGATCCAGCTGATATTTGAGTACCAAAAAAAAAAAATTGTTACATCTTGCACTATTTCTTTTTTCGAGAAAACGCAAAGGGCCTTTGCATTTCAGTTCACTGAAAAGGTAGAGTTTGGAGTTACAGTCCTTCTAGGAGGCAGGGTACAGAGCTAAATATAACATCAGTGGACGTCCCAAGTTGGTGGCAAGATGGCCCTCTGTTCCAACATAAATGTCCGTGGAATGAATTCACAATGTTTTGGCGATGTTTTCTACCTTGTGCCCTAATAATAGATTTTGATCTTGTGTGTTGCCAAGCTTCACAATATTGAAAGCAACCTTTTTCCGTGCAAAAGCTCATGTTTGGTCTACTCCTAGTATTCTACATCTCCACCTACGATGCTTTTAAAGGACTAGTTCATGTCACAAAGTCACCTTTCATCTAGTCCATCTGTATGCTCTGTTGGTACAGCTTTTGTACACTTGCATGCAAATTGCTGAATCTATGCATTCCGAAGTAACAGAAGTGTAACCAAGTTATGTAACTGCAGCTGACAGTCCTGTTTTACGTTTGCCTAAGGGGGAAAACCTATTTGATGTCTCACAAAACTACTGCCTTCAAATTTTCCTGACCAATAATGTACCGAGTGTAGGAAAGAAACAATTTAGCTCCACATTAACCAGCGCAAGAGGCCAAGTGCAACCAAATGCTCAAGGAGCACTGGTGCGGGGACAGGCCAAGATGCACACATGTCTGGATTGATGTTGGTGGAGTAACCGCAGGCAACATAGTAGCATGTGGAGTGGTTAGTTTCTTCCGAAGCTTTAATTCAAGGTAGAATGGTCAATTTTCAACTCAACTAATGGTCTTTTTGTCTGCACAAGGTGGGCTGAGGACATGTACAGTGAAAGAAAGGTACTATAATAGAAGGTTAGGTTATATAAAAGAGGATACAATGAAGCGGTTTAATTGATGTTAATCAGAGAACTCCCAAGGCTTGGACCATTCTGAGTTCAATTTCAGAGTCAGAACCAGGATGAACTCTGATTCTGCTTACTACTCCCTCAATTTCTCAAAATAAGGCGTTTAATTTTTTTCAGAAATCAAACGATGTAAAGTTTGACCATGTTTTTAGAAGAAAAAAAGATCAACAACTAAGATATTGTGATTGTGAAGATATCATATAAAATACTCCCTCCGTTCCAAATTACTTGACTTAGTTTTGTCTAAATACGGATGTATCTATACTTGTTTAGTGTCTAGATACATTCGTATTTAGACAAACCCAAGACAAGTAATTTGGAACGGAGGGAGTATATGTTAGGATGTATCAAATGATATTGATTTTATATTGGAGATGTTAATGGTTTTTCTAAATGCTTGGTCAAACTTTGTGTAGTTTGACTTCTGAAAAAAATTATAGGCCTTATTTTGAGGAATGGAGGTAGTACTTAGTAAAACTTCTCCAGCCACGTTTTCGTAAAAAAATTACAAACTGAGTCCTTCTACATGTAAGAGATTGAGGATGCCAGAAAGTTAAGTTAGTACCAATCTGTTATTTCGTCAAGCATTGTGCTCTACATCGTGCCTTGAATAATAAATTAATAACACCCCACTAATATTGGATAAAACCATAGTCCAAAAGGCAAAATGTATATAGCCACATCACAATCATAATATTGATGCCTAAATATAGAGGAACTAAGTTTTACCTGAACGAGTGCAGCCTGGCTTCACGTTTGTCTTCCTCTTGCTTGATCTTGATTTCTGACATCTTCTCTGCTTTAGTAAGATACCTCCCCTGATTATGGTGGCATCATGGAAACAATGTTATACAAAACCATGATCAGAGTTTGCAGACACTAAAAACAGATGCACTTCAACGACAAGAGAAATCACAGGTAGTAACAAACTAACATTCAGCTCTTACAAGGTACAGTAATCACTGAAACATGGGCCTAACTCGTTAAAGCCTAATTTTTAGAGGAAATGTTTTTAGATGGAATATTAAAGCCTAATTATAGAGGAGATTTTGCAGATATTCCAGCTATTCTATTATACTGGTAAATGTGTAATATATTTTGCCAAAATGGCCGAACCATGTATACCTTAGTTCCTAGCCTGAGACCTAAAGCAATACAAGATGAATATGTCCCCCAATGAATTGAAGCAACAATGGCACAAAGCAACTACACTGCTACACAGGACAAATTAATCAAAAACTGCATTAATAAAGCACATAGGCAACAAATGGAGTGACATACTTGTAAAATATGCGCTCGAACTTCCCTATCAAATTGTCTGCCTCTCTTTTTGACATTTCTATGTTTTGTTTGTGCATCTGCGCCTTCTGGGTCATGTGGAACAACTGACATATCCTCACTAGGTGATACAGGTTTTCCAATTTCAATTGATGAATTTGAAATGGTTCCATTTTTACCCTTTCTGCCTCTGGGTTTCCCCTTGCTTCCCTGTGGTCCGTACGGTAAAATTGCCATGTCAACAGGTGATCCAGCTGTCTCTCTTTCAGCTGTTGAATCATTATTTTCCTTTCTCTCTCTGTTTTTCCTCTTCTCACCTCTAGTTTTTCCATGGTTGCCATGTGGTTCAACCAGTCCAATTGCCACATCATCGAGAGGTGATATGGAACTCTGTGTTTCAACTGATGCGCTTGAGGTGACAGTCTCATTTCCAGGGGTGGAACTCGCTGTCATTCTGCATGTGCAAGACGAAATGAAGACATCAGATCCTATCAGCCACATAAGTCATAAAACACGAAGTAGTATACAAAAATATCGAGAATGCAGCTATGACAATATCAAAGTTCACATAAGTGCCACTACAACAGTAATTCGCAGGTGCGCTTGCTAAAGGTCCAACATGCACATCCCAACGTGTAAAATTTTACTACATCACACACCTTAGAAAGCCTTCCTTGGTAATTTTTTGATTGGCATGGAAGCTAAGTAGTAACTACCATGCCAACATTATCCAAGAATCCCCTGCTCGTGTCGAATCTAACCTGACTTGCCTAAACCATCATGACAAGACAAGAAATCAAACACACCAAAAGCGCACAACTAAGCTACAACCAAAGCAGACCGCTTACCCTCCGTCAAACATTTGATTCAATGGTTGTGACAGAGTGTCAGACCTTTGATCCACTGGTTCTGATGGAGTGCTAGACCTTTGATCCACGGTTCGTGATTGAGCGCCAGAGTCCCAGTCCTCCTACGAGCAGCAACAAATAATCTTACATCAAGATGCCGTTTACAGGCTCGGCGCACCAGGATAAGAGCAAGCAGATTATTAGCAGTAGAGAGGTCACCTCCATAGCCTCCCGGAGAGCGCGCTCCACAAGCTCTTCCTCGGAGAGCACCCTCAGCTCATCGACGCTGCGAAAAACACACACAAAGTACAACCCACATCATTTATTTCAAAGTGCACACACAGCAGGACAGAAAATGATTGTTCTGGTATAATAGGATGGGATCATGGGCTTACCAGAGCTCGTCCTCGAATTCGTCCCCGGGGTCGCCCAATTCGTCACACAGGGACTGCACGCGAACGAAAACGCGGTGTCATCGTACCGAAACTCTGGGGCGAATCGAAGAGCTAGGGTTGGAAGGGGGATTAGGCAGGCACCTGAACTTCGAGGAGTGTGGAGGACGTGAATTCGGGGACGGTGGAGACAGGGCCCACCATGAAGGGGACGAACACCGGGCCGCCCCGAGCGAAGGGCACGCGCGGCCGCTCTCCGGCGGCGGCGGATCTCTCCGGCTCCTCTCCAGCCGCCGCCATCGCTGCCACGGGTGGTTTCGCTGTCCTCCTCTGATTTTCGGCGCCAATACGGTGGGAGATGCACGTGGCGTTGGAAAGCCAACGTTTGGACTCCGATGCTATCCAGTATCCTGGACCAGCGGGTGCCGGACCGCGACGGAGGAGAACGGTGTGAAGGGTTCTGACCGTCGGGGGTGCCTGCGGGCAGGGGCGGGCTGCTGCTTCCGGGCTGCCGGCAACGACGGAGATCAGCGTGGCGGCGCCGGCGCGCGTCGGCAACGAGCGAGCGAGCAGGGTAAGGGTTCGACTCGGTCGTCGTTCGCTGCAGAAAATGGGCCAGGCAAAAAAGGCCGCACCTGGGCTGCGCCCTTGGCCAACTGAGTTTTCTATATTTGTAGTAGGCCGGGAATTTGTATCGGAACTGATTGATGAGGAGAAATGCTCATTCCTCGGCGCCCTACGCTGCAACGGCCTATATGGGCTCCCATATGGACCAAAGAGGCTGACATGCGTGTGAGCCGACATGTTCTGAAACCTGGGATGCATAAGAAATCTGACGAGCGGGAGCCCCTCACGGGCCGCATCGCTGGCCGATCATCCTATAGAATAATCCTTTGCATATGTACCCCTCCGTTCAAAAATAAGTGTCTCAAATTTGCCTAAAAGTGAATGTATCTATACATGAAACATGTCTAGATATATCCATTTTTTGACAAACTTGAGACACTTATTTTGGGATGGAGGGAGTATTTACTATTGCTTTTTCTTGAGTCATTAGGAACACCTCACTATTCCGAGGGGCATTCTTGATGATCTTGTTGGAGTTGAGCTAAAGAAGCCTTCATGAACTTCCTACCACACATATATACCTCCACCATTTGGAGATCGAGGAAAAGTATTTTTGGAAAATTAACTTTTGGAGCACTTTCTTGAAAGTCGATCAGCCGTCGGTCTGGCGGTCGGTCGACCGACCCTAAATGGTTATGCATAGGCACTACAGAGCCATTCAGGCGTCGGTGTGGCGGTCGGTTAACCGAGGTCG
The DNA here is from genome assembly GCA_947311845.1 of Poa pratensis. NCBI lineage: Eukaryota > Viridiplantae > Streptophyta > Magnoliopsida > Poales > Poaceae > Poa > Poa pratensis. The sequence goes on from CAMZMU010000071.1 coordinate 6,793,750, forward strand.
GTCCCAGGGTCGGGCCAACCGACTTTCCGACCGACGGTTCTAGGAATTTATCCAGTGATTGGATTTTCGATGGATCCTGTAAATACTTATCTTCTTCCTCCTTGGAGAGGTTACCCTTGCTCATATTCAGCTCATATCATCCTCTCTCTCACCTCCATTGTTGAGCAAACCAAAAGTTTGAGATCTCTCATTCACTCCACCCAAACTCAAATCCGTTTGAGAGGAAGTAAGAGGAGGTCTCGATCAACGTTTTCCACAGAGCCAAATGTGATCCCCCCCCCCCCCCTTGAGTTTATTGAGTTTCTTGTTATTTCTTGTGTTTTTTGGGAAACCCTAGGGTTACCCGGAAGATTCCGGATTGTGGATTGTGCTTTGGAAAAGTTTGTGAGAGTTTTGGAGGCCCTATCAAGGCTTACCACCAGTGGATTGAGCTCATTGTTCGTGGAGGAGGTTCAAGGAGAAGAAAGGCGAGCCTTCGTAGCGTACAGGTGTCCTTCGTCGTATCCGGCACCTCTCCAACGTGATGTAGTTTCCTCACAAGGAAACGAACACGGGTTACACCTTTGTCTCCGCGTGCATCGGTTATTTCTATCCGAATCATTTCATTATTATATCAACATTTTTGATAGATTTCAAGTTTAAAATATTGTACTACATCATATAGGGTGTTTCACTTAGTTGTTAGGCTCACCTTATTAATCCACATAGCCTAAAACTATTGAACCCCCCCCCCCCCCCCCCCCCAACCCACACACACACATTTAGGTTAGCATCTCTATCCTTTCAACCACAACACAACCTATCGAGATATTGACATTAATATGTCAACCCAATATAGCTACTTCTATGTTGACTAAGTCCCAATAACTCCTCACAAAAATAACAAGAAGACATCAAAATTATAATTTAGTTATACCAACTTTTGTACTATAACATGCTAGACAGTTTTGAGTACAACTTGCCCATGAGTCATTTTAAGCGATATTGAGGGCTTTTTAATTCAAAAGAATTTCCTATGGATTTTGGAGTTTTGTCATCCTTAGATTTTCTTTTTAGATTCTATGCAGGTTTTTTATTCGTTTGGATTGAATATATATAATTTCTTATCCCGTGGATTTCTTTACACTACTTTTCATATGAATATTTCCACCTCTGAAACCTCTTAAAGGTAATCATGTGATTTTCAAGTGTTGCAAATTACACAAAAATGGTGCAAACACAATTATATAAAAGTCGACTAGGAATGACCATTACAATCGTATGATCTCTTTGTTCCTGTTTTTTATTAAAAAAAAATCATGCAAAATCAAAAGAGGTCCGGAGTCTACCCTGCCAACGTCTTGGGGCCTCTTTGATCCGCGGGATTCCAATGGCACGCTATTGCAATGTCTATATCCAATTGATGAATTGAATCCTACATTATGTATTTATGTTGATTGCACCATACGGGAAAACAATGATTATTTTACTAGAGATTTGAGTGGATGGAAATAAAATCGTATGAAATATTGTGCAAACACAGAATGCATTACTAGGGGAATATTGGCACCAGTAGGAAAAGCATTACTACTACATTTCATCGCTTTTTATAGACGAAGTCGATCTACAATGTCTAGTCTACACTGAAATGCATCTAGGCTATAGCGAAGCCATTGTCAGTGCTCAGGAACTCAGCTTGACGACGGCGATGATCAGAGACCTACGATACGAAGCTGTCCTCCAGAATTGGGCGAACACGTCACATTGACCGTTCTGCACCCTGAACGTACGCAGCTTACTTGGGCGGCGGCGGCGGTGCGCCGTGGGGAAAGGAGGAGTAGTCCCACTCCCACGACCACAGCCGCAGCGGCTCGTCGTGGTCCGGCGACTCGGGCTCGAGGCTGGGCGGGAACATCCCGAGATCGAAGCGGATGAAATCGCAGGCGTCTTGCTCCATCACGTACCCGCCCACGTTGATGTACTCGATCATCCCGGCGTCGTGCGGAGCGGCGCTCCCGCTCGCCGGCTGGGGCTTCTCCTTGAGATCCTCCACCAACTCCTTCATCCACGCAGCGTCGTCGTCGTCGTCGCCCGGTGGCTGCTTCTGCGTTCTCTGCACCTCGTCGGCGTCCTGTGGCTGCTTCTGCCTCGCCTGCACCTCGACGCTCGCGTCCTCCTCGCCCGCCACATTGTTGTGCTCGATGTCGCACGGAGCGGCGTTCCCGTTCGCCGGCCCGGGCTTCTCCTTGAGATCCTCCATCGGCAGCCGCTTCATCCACGGAGAGTCTTCGACGCCGTCGCCCGGTAGCTGCTTCAGCTTCCCCATCACCTCGCCGCTCGCGGGAGTCGCGGCTTCCTCGCCCGCCACGGAGTTCTCCGCCACGCTCTCGTCGGGCTGGGGCTGCAGCTCCCGGATCCTGCTCCGCGTGGCCTTCTGGGACACCTCGATGGAAGCGAGCAGCTCCCGAAGCGCCTCCCCCGACATGCCGTCGAGCGCGCGCTCCCACGGGCCGAGCGCGGCGGCGATTCCGCCCTCCCGCACCTCGGACCTCTGAGCGTCGCGCAGGCCCTCGACCTCGCTGGCGTGACCCGCCGTGTTCCTGGTCTTCTCCGGGAGCTCGTGGAACAGCTCCGCCACCGCCCTCGCCGCCTCCACCGAGGGCCAGTGGTCCGCTCCGCCCAGCCCGTCGACGCCCGAGCAGACCACCGCGACGGCCGCCTCTTCCACCTCCGAGAGGTCCAGCGCCTTCTCCAGCAGCCCCGCCTTGCGCGCCTCGAACGCCGCTCGCCGCTCGTCGGCGACGGGGCTCGGCACAGCCCTCCCCCTGCCCGCCCGCCTCCCCCTCCCCCGCGCGCGCGTCATTGCTCTGCTCTGCTCTCTCTCTCTCTCTCTCTCTCTCTCTCTCTCCGGTGAGCCGGCGACTCGACGGGGACTAATTGGGCTTCCCTTCTTATATACACCGCGCGCCATGGAACGAACGGGCTCTGAGTTGGGCCCGAAACGCTCTTCCAAACTACCCGAGCCTTTCGGGCCCAGAAAGTGTTACTCCATTTCTGTTTCGGAAACTTCCAGAAGCGCCGCCGCCGCCGCCGCGACGACACGCTGCGGCACCGCCATGGCGCCGGCGTACCTGGCAACCTCCCCGGCGCTCCGGCGCGCGGCGCAGTGGGTCCCAGCGGCGCTGTTCTCGTCGGGCATCGTCGCCGGCGACAAGCCCGTTCTGGTAAGCGTCGAGGCATTTCCGGGCGCTCAGAGATCTCCCTGCTGCGGGCTGCTGCTTTGACAGGGGAGCCTCCCTCGCAGGTCCGGGATTTCGTCAAGTCAGCGCTGTACGATCCCGAGCACGGCTACTTCTCCAAGCGGTCGGGGCCCGTGGGCGTGCTCGACTCCGCCATCCGCTTCAACCAGCTCAAGGGTGCGTACTCTCCGGGTCATTGAGCTCCTTATTCTATCCCTCCTCCCGCTCCTGATGCGCGAGGTTTGATTTTATGTCCCGGCATTGCGATAATGGGATTTCTTCAGTGGTTTGCTGGGGCGGCATTTCCACGATCCTTGTTGTATGCGTGTGTCGTTCAAGCGGAACGGTTTTTGCTGAAGCTTGTAGAACCATTTGAGACCTGGAATGTTCTTTCCTAGATACTAAAACCCTAGTGATGTTTTCTGGATCAATGCTGTGTTACTATATGAGACATTTGATGCAAACAATTTCGTGTTATATCACACAGGGAGGAGTGCATACATGAAACATCTCGATCAGCTGTATAAGAAGCACGATATCTCTTGGTTTACTCCAGTGGAGCTTTTTAAGGTGCCCTTTTGTGCTTGAACTGTTACAGAGGATGTGACTTCTTTCCAATTTTGACTATTGATGCATGGTTTGCTTCTCTGGTGCAGCCTTGGTATGCCCATGCAATAGCTGCATCAATCCTGCGCACAGCTAATCTTTCAGTCCCACTGAAGGTGCATTGACAATATTCTTTCTCCACCTCGATGGCCAAAGCTCCAAATTCACTCTGCTTTGTCTCATATCATGACACATTATCATATTTATTTTCCTTTTGTACCCAACGTTGAAATCGATTCCTGTACTGGTCAGATATATGAAATTGGTGGTGGATCAGGGACATGCGCTAAGGGTGTACTTGATTACATGATGTTAAATGCTCCGCCAAGAGTCTACAATAATATGAAATACATGTAAGCAGCTCTTTTGTCACGCTGCTTACATAATTTAAGTTCCTCATCAAGAGTACAGAGTCCTATTTGTTTGGAAAGGCATAACAACGTGCTTCGGGCATGTGCCATATGAACATTCAAAATACTCTACATAATGCCTTGCATTCATCACTGCATATGCTTTGACCTTCCTTTCATCTTCATTTGCTAGCTCAGTAGAGATTAGCTCCTCCCTTGCTGAAAAGCAGTTGGAAACTGTTGGTGAAGTACAGAGCCATTTGTCAAAGTTTACAGTGGAGCATCGTGATGCAACTGACAGAACTGGATGGGGTAAGCTGGCTTCTTGTGCTAGCCATTGGTGCTGGAACTTTCTACATAATCCTTATCTCAGATCAGTTACCTGAGCTTTGATCATCATCTTACACTGTTTGAAGCCTGTAATAGCTCCTATCGTACTATATGTAAGTACTTAGACTTAGAAATACTCCAATGTTGTGCTGATAGATCTAATAAAGTGATTGTTGATTACACTGACTCCTTGCTTATATCTCTGTGCCACCATCACATTTATATCCACCAATTATTCCCGGGGTCTCAGTATTAACTACTACCACAGTATTTAAAACCACGACACGAATTATGAAACGGAGGGAGTAATACCTTTGAAATGATTGTGATCTCAATCTTCCTGTTCCCTTTGCAGGCTCCAAAGATCCCCAACCATGTTGGGTGCTCATGCTTGAGGTATGTACCGCTTGGACTTGCTCAGTTAAACAAACAAAGTGACATCATCATTTTCATGCAGTGTATCAGTAATAGGTTCAGAGTCGCTAAAAGGGCCTTTTAGTATGAAACTTCTTGAGTTTCATTATTGAAATGTTTGTAGGACTAGCTGACAGAAACTATTTCTCACTTTGGACATGATATTCCAAAAGGAACAATGCATTGGCACTTTTCTTGTTCCGTTCATCTTTCTTTTTATTTACATGATTTAACAGTTGAAAATAGGATCACAAGCCATGTCAGGCTTGCCATTGTTTCTATACTGGAGCTATAATTCTGGTTGCTATATTATTTGCATTGGTAATAATGGTTCTGAAGAAACTAAGCTAATCATAAGAAATTTTAGTATTGAGATCATATCTTAATGGAGATCCAACAACAGTTCTAATAGTAACTTTCTTTTTGCGGAATTTCAGGTACTTGACAATCTACCTCATGACCTTGTCTATGCACCAGATCAGGTCTCCCCATGGATGGAAGTGTGGATTGAGCAAGTAAACGGCAGGTTTCTAATTTTGTGTTTCAACTTTTAGATTCCTTGCAAGATATAGTTAGAACCTATGTTTTCTACCATATTTGAAGTATCTTGTTTGTTTTTATATTCAGTTATGTGAATCCTAGAATTGGCAAACACAATCTGAAATATCTTCTTCTCTTTTTGTTTGCTCTTAGATCCACTGTTTATATGAGGCCATAGTTGAATGAGATCCTACAGTTGTGAAGCCATTGTAAAATAATAATTAACTTATGATACCTGCTAGTTTTCCTTTAAATGATCCATGTATCAAGCCAATTAAGTATTTTTTGAATTCTCGTTCCCTGCTAGCTTAAGAATTTTGCTACTTATTGCTTGATTCTAATATACACCATGAATTGTTCATAGTGGTCGAAATATAGTTCTATACTAATATGCTTTCCATTCTCAGACTGAACTAGGAAAGTTTCATTGTGAAATAATACTATATAGGACTGTATTATTTTACACTTTGCTTGTTGGAATGGTGCTTTTTTTACTTGATTTAGATTGTGTAGTTTATTATTTTGGTCGATGTTATTGTTGAAGGGTCGCCTCCTTTTCCTTTTATAGTTATTTTACTAATAAATATTCCCTGTATGTCCACTATTTTTTTATTCCAGAAGGACCTCTTTTTACTATTATGGGAAATTATTTAGCTAATACCTACTCTGTCTCTTACTCTGTTTCATTAATATTTTTTCTTACTTTCTTTCTTAATAAAGTTCACAAGTCCGCGAGGTCTACAAACCATTACAAGACCCATTAGTTTCCCGCTGCAGTGAGATTGTTAGCATGAATGAACAGAATCCGTCTTTGGGACAAAAACTATCATTTGCTGCAAAAGGAATCTTCTCGAAAGTTTTTCCGAAGCCTCGAAGAGCTTGGTTACCAACTGGATGCTTGGTATGTATTCCGGGCCCTGTGCTGCAAAGTTAGATTATAAAGTACGGTTTTCCCGTTGATGTTAGATGCTGGTATATGTGACCAGCTTACGTCCAGATTTTCTTGTACTATGCAGAAACTACTGGATACTTTACATGAAGCTTTGCCAAGCATGTCCCTTATCGCTTCGGACTTCAGTTATCTTCCTGATGTTACCATACCTGGCGATAGAGCTCCATTGGTTTCTTCAAAGGTAACCGGATTTTACTTTTGACTATTTGGTGCATTTCCTTAACAAGGCAGTAAGTGTTGTCAATTTATATGCCCTGAGAATGGTAGAACACTATGTTCCTTGATATTGGTGTCCTTACACGTGATGTTCATGCAACTACCATCATATTTAGATATGAAGACCATGACCTTACTTCTGGATGTCTCATTCATCTTGTTTACTTCTTGTAGAAGGATGGGAAAACTTTGGATCATAACAACTATCTTGATGCAAAGGTTTGCATGGAACTAGCATTTTTTTTTTGTTCATGCATTGTTATGTCGTAAGCAGACAACCCAGTAAGCTGTTACTTGCCACTCTTCCAGGGTGATGCGGATATCTTCTTCCCAACCAATTTCTGGCTTTTGGAGCAGATCGACCATCACTGCTCTGGCTTTTCAAAGGACCAGAAGAATCGTGGCGCTTTTAAACCAGTGAAGGGTAGGAGAACGATCATAGTAAGTTCAGCCTGCTCATGCACAGAATTCCGATTTTGTTTATATCCCTGGCTAACTTGGGTACTGAAAAGTAAGTTGCCATTTGGCATTTATTTGTCATCAGCTTGATTCGGCTGCCTTCATGGAGGAGTTTGGGCTGCCACTGAAGACAAGGACCAAAGATGGGTATAATCCACTTCTTGATGATTTCAGGAACACGAAGTTCTATCTCAGTGTTCCGACCCACAACAAGATGTAGTCCAGCCTGAGCCTGTGTCGCTTCTTCTGTTTGCCCATCGAAGCTCCACATCAGAAGCTAGTGAATATTGGAATATGCAATAACCAGTCAGTAATCAGTCTGTGAGAACATTCTATAGATAGGATTTTGTTTGGACTGACTTGGGAAGTTCTTATTATAAATTTTAGTTCTCTGTTTGGTGTTGATACAGAAATGAATAGTGTCATTTGCAAAGCAAGTGAATAATGTCATGACTATGAAGAAATTTCATTTATTTATGATTTGTACCACTATGAAGAAATTTCAGAGAGAAGAGAAAGTCCTGTTATAAAAAAAGCTCTCAGAGAGAAGAGGAAGGGTATAATGCTTTTGTGATTTCTTCTGTATATGTCAAACCCTCCGAAGGACAAATCAGATGTGAAGTTGAAGCGAACTAACAGGAAATAGGTACACATACTGAGTTTGAAAAGAAAAGAATGCAAGAAAGAAACTCGGTACAACCTTTACTGAATTACAACTTTTACATATCCACCCCAACCCATAACGACAAACTATAAGATGGGAGGAAAGGATTCTTGGAGGCTATTCTGTTTGCTGTCAATACAATGTTGTACTAGCTCCCAGCATTTTCATTTCATTTTCTGTAGAAAAAAGAATGGTTACATCAAATGGTTCCAATATACAGCTTCTCACCATGCTATGACCAAAACCGGGGAAAAGGAAAAGGTATATAAATGAAGAGATATTATGGTATACTACTAAAACTTCATTTCCACTAGAGGAGTTTGCTGGTACGACGCTTTGGCCCTCCAGGGAAGAGCTTCATAATCCAGCCAAGCACCCGTTCGACAACCTAGATAGTATTATATGTCAGGGGCCGATACATAAACTGTTTCAGGCGATTCTGGATATTGTAACATGAAAGTATAGTTCACTGGATGCTTGATGATAAATCTGTATTACCTCGTCTCCTTCATCAGCATACATTGTTGCATCATTGATGGAGTGTGTGTCAATCGGTTTTGCAAGAACATTCTCGTTAGCCATCCTTTGGGAACTCAATAGTTCAAGTCTCTGTGTCTGAGTCTCCAGCTTTTGTGTTAGATCCCTGTTCAGCTCCTTTAAGACAAAATAATAACTTACATAAGATTGATGCACCGTAACTACAGGTGGATCTTTGATTGACATGTCAGATCAGTAAAAACAGTTTACAGGCCTGGTGTAAAAGTACATAGGGCTTAGTTATCGCATGTGGTACAGGCATCTTATCAATATAGAGGCTGGAAGAACCGAATAATGGAAACAAATGTGCATCATATAAGAATTAAGAACTGAACAATACCTTCAGGCTGGAGCAATTGGATGACTCAATCCTCAGTGCTCGCAGAAGCTCTTCTCTCTCTACTGCTAACTGCAGTTCGAAAGATAAGATTATAAGAACAGTAACATTTTGAGACAAAAATCAAGTTAGCCAAGTTGTTGAACAGTTGATTGATGCCACAAATTAGCCCTAAAAGCTTGAGAGGTTACCTCTGACATCAAGGAGTTGATATTGTCAATCATTCTAAGCTGGTCGTCTGGAATGCTGGAAGACGCCTCCTCAAATGAAGGAAAATCAGAAATATTACTGAACCGCGAAATAGATGTTCCAACATCTTGTAATTGGTCATTGGTACTAGGCAGTGTTTCTAATGAGGTGCTTTCCCCTGTATCCGAATAAACATATTTGGTGTCAGTCAAAAAAAGTAGTTGGCAGAGATGGGATGGGCATAAAAAGAGTGTAATACCACACCTAAATCCTCCGTCGCGGTTGATGCATCTCTTTTGTCGACTGGTTGTTTTTCTACAACATTTACCTTCTCACTCACAGGAATGTTCCTCGACTTAGACTGTAGGAGCTTCTTTTCTGTCCGAAAGTATTGATAGTAAAGTCAAATTGTGTGGCAACAATTGCATATATAGGTCATGGCTACACACTACCTGTCTTATTACAACTATACATATACTAGTTTAGTTTCTATTATTAGAGAGCAAAACAAACACAAGGGTGTATGAGGCTTAATTTTTATTATTAGAGAGCGAAATAAAAACAAAGTGTGTCTGATGCTAAAATACAAAGTACCTAGTGGTTTTCTAGGTTGACCAAAAACAAAAAAGTACAGTCAAAATGTGTCTGTATGTTTTAATCTACAGTAACCAGCTGATATACCTTCTTGAAGAGCCTCGACAGTAGATTGAAGATGCTGACGTTCCTTCTCTAGACTAGAAACTTTGCGCCTGTGTATAATAAGAGAAAAACTTACTGTCAGAATCCTTAACTAGCTCCATCCTTTCGCAAGTCAGCATATGAAAATTGGGGGCATGAGTGCTCATTTCCTAGAAAATAAGTCAGCCTATGATTATCATATTTATTCACAAAGAAATTTCCAAGCATCCATGTTTTTCTTTAGGTCATCATGAAAAACAGGAGAACTCCCCTACTCTGTATCCCTGAACGAAGGTGCATTTAAAAATTGCAGCAAGACGAATTAGCTCAAAACCACACCTGTATGAAGAAATCTCTGAATTTAAACTCTCCACTTCCTTTTCAAGTTTCAACTCATTTGACCTCAGCTTAAGAGCCTACAGAACATACAGATATATCAAATTGACAAGTGCTAAAGTTAACAATATTCATGTTGTGGGTGGAGGATGTCGGTCTTGGGCATAGGACCAGCCGGGCAGGACAGAAAGCAACAGTCGTACCTATCAATTAGTTAAAGGAAAACTATCATGTAGTTATGGATGCATTAGACAGTACCAATTAGAGATTGAGTTTTCTATCTCTAAACCTATACCAAGCCGACTATATATATGCTAGGCACTTGTTCCAATTATTGAAGCAACAAGAAACCAATCTAATTCTCCCCAACTTCATGTATATCACCTATGATCTAATCCCATCCCCTATCAAGCCGACTCCAACCGGCCATCCTCCGGATGGTATTTACTCCATTGTGCACCATGGTACACAACAGTTCTATTCGGGCAAAGTGCTGAAAACAAACCCTTGCTACGATGAACATAAGACTAAACAGACATATTGAGGCCAGATAGCATATGCAGTCAAAAATTTCCAGAAGCTACAGAAACTGGTAGTACTCAGTAAGATGGGATGAACCTGGCTACTAAGGTCAAGACTAGCAGACGTGGGTTTATGCGATGTTGGATTGGATACCTTTTATTACTTGAATCAGTCCACAATATGGCTGATAATAATGAATTATGAATATATGGGCATAACATGCTTCTACCAACATATGGAAGGTGAGGAATGATCTGATCTTCAACAAAGAACGAACCACGCTACGTGGCTGGCGGGTGAAATTTCAGAGTGATCTCCTGCTCCATCAACATAGAGTGAAGACTGCATTGGTGGCTCCTCTGGTGGCTTGGACTAGGAGTGTATCATCTTGAGCCTTATGTATACTTTTAAATTCTTCGACCCTCACTGATTTTTGATGCGCTTGTCACGAGGCAGTCACCACTTTGGTGACTACCTTGATTATGTTTCACCCTTTTATATATAATTGAAAATTACACCGTAGGGGATTCCCTACGGTAATGCGCTTCAAAAAAAAAAAAAAAACATGCTTCTACCAACTCATGATCCCAAATAGCATCAACCATAGTAGGGTACGACGACTTGCAAGATTAAATGGTAAAGCGCAGGAAGCAAATGAGGAGATAGCAAGGCACCTTATCTTCCAATAGAATGACTTCTGCTGCAAGTACTTTCCCCTCTCATCTGCAGCATTGCATTCTAGTTGGGCATTACCATATTCCGTTCTGATGGACTCAAGTGCCAGCTGTTGTCCAAATAGAATTAGAAAGAAATTGATAAGGATTCTTACAAGGTAGTAAGTTCAACTTTTAAGGGTTCAAAGGGGAGGAGAAAGCATCGTATCACAAATATAATACTGGCATATACTAGACGATGCACACAACCAGAGACCATCAAAAGTCAAACATAGCAGAAGCAACGCCATGCATTAAGTGACAAATGTATTTATAGCAAGTGAATGAGATTCTAATATCACAACACTTCATCAGCATATGTAGCTTGCCGGCCCGCCAAACACCAAATCCAAGCATATCATGCATCTTGTATAGAAACAGTGATAGAAGTAATTAGCGCTCTTGACCTTGATTCCCCATCAATGTTTAAAATATTTAAAACTTCAATCATTCCCCTAGCTCCTTTGGGCAAAATGCAGACACTCGTCGTGATTTCATGCTAACGTCAGTCTTTCCACTGAGGCACATTCTCACTGAAACTAATCGTTTCTAAATTAGCACATGCTATTACTGGACACAGAGAATAACAGCACACTAGCATGGCAGGATGTTTAGGCTGCAAAATCCTTAAAACTGGAATTACTTTCAAATACACATATTTAAAATGCTAGAAATGACAGAAGAGTCCTTACCAGTTGAGCTTGAATTTCATCCTGCAACCTCTCCATGTCAGATGTCAACTGGCTGATAACATGTGCCTGATATTTGCAAATGGAATAAATAATGCATACAATCCACTAATTAAAAATGATGATAATTAAATGATTATAAATATTCATGCCATGTTTACTGTCACTTAATTGAGAACTGTGATCCATTGATCAAGCAGCAGACTACAGTTAGGTTCGATCTTATTAATTTTCTTACATAATTCAATCGTTTCATGCCTAGCAATGTCTGTATGTGACTTAAATTTTTATTTTGCTTACAGCATGCCTTATGTCCCATTTTAATGGTAATTTTGTGCAAGAACTTTACTATAAAAATCTGAATCAAATTACATTGGTGTTCATCATACAGTAGATGAGAATTAGCAGGCAACCACTTCGCTGACAAATAGTGCTAGTGGAATTAAGATATCTGAACATGGAGGAACACTGGGACCACAATTCCAAATCTTGACATTAAATTCACCATGTCCTATCACAAGCTATTAACTGAATTATGTTAGCATTTATATTTTTTTATTACAACTATGATGTGAAAACGAACTCACTGTTAAGAGTTTTTTGCAATCATAAATGATAAATCTTCGTGAAGTGTGACGACAACATATCCAAGAAAATATCCACTCAAACCTTTGAATGCGCACATACCTGTTGGTTGAACTTATCTGTTAATGCTGAGTTATCTGTGGCTAAATTTTGCGCTAGTTCTTGAGATTTCTCTAGAGTCCTTTGTAAGGAGAATTTCTCTGTTGTCATATCCTCAATGAGCTGACAGCCAAACCAGAACAGCTATGAGAATTATGCTGAAGGGAATAAATAACAAATGTGCATGCTAAATTGCTAACTGAAAAAGAAGTACTTTGGACAAGCATCAATTCATTAACATCTAAATGATAGGTATGCCAGAAACTTCACGAAAGAAAATTAAATAGTCTAAAATGTACATGTCCAAGATTTAGGTTGTTAATCTGATTGAATATAGAGTGTCTCGTAACAAGATTCGGAAATCTGGACTACAGAAATACACAAGCTAAAATTTACGATATCACAAGATACAAATGAAGAAGTGATTGCATCGAATGTGCAAAGCCTATATGTGGTAAAGAAAACCATCTGGACAGATCATTGGTGGAAAGATAATCTGGCGTGCAATCTCTGGGTTCACTTTGAACAGAAAGTCAGAAACTATACCAAAAGTTCAACTAGTTACCACTTGGTGTTTCATGTGTAACTAGTTTCGGGTGTAACTGGCATTAAACCTAACAGTACCAAGTAAACATTTGTTTTTGTATATTAAAGGCTACACTTATATCATATCCGCTGTAAAATTTGCTAGGACAACTCTGGTCCATATATGAATATTCTATATCCTAAGGAAAGCACAGATCCTCACAAAATACAAGAGGAAAGTTAACAAAAAGATAGCGGTCGGTATTTCTCACCTGCTCTAGTGTTGCAAAACCATCATCTTTCTCATGAGTTGTGAAATTTTGGAACATTTGATTACCATACTGCAGACCTTTTTCATCTTTGGGAGGCAACGAATCAGGAGGTACAGAATTATCATATAGCACCTTTTCACTGGTATATTCTGGCCTTCCTGTTATAACAGAATTATCCACAACATTGCTATCTGTGGATTGTTGCTTTGGCTGCTGAAGAGAAGAACGTCCAGAATTTGAACTGCTGAATAGCATATTATTAGCTTTTGGAGGCTCCCCATATGGGGCTTCTGTTGGAAGAGCTCTTTGTACTCCAATAGAATCAAGAAAAGATGGCCGAGATCGATTGTAGGCAGTTGGATAAGCAGTTGACATAAAAGGATCCTGCTTATCAAAATTAGCAGGTGCAAAATCTGATGCATTCCGAAGTGTTCCAATATTTGCATCATGATCTACACCATCAGCAATCTTAGAACTACTGAAGGTACCACCATTATACGGGTTGCTGGCATATGCAGAGTGTTCTACTTGGGAAGAGTCTTTGGAGGTAGCTGCATAGAGGGAAAAACAAGGGTTAGAAGATCTGCATAGTCAAGGCAGTCATCAGGCACTGCAACGAAGAGAAATGAAACTAAAGCCGCCAATTTACCTCGGAAGCGGGCGAAGATATCATTTTCAGGGGTGTAACCCTGAGAGTAAGTGCTTCCGGACTTCCCAAAAAGGCTGCCAGATGAATATGAACTAGACTGGTCAGTACTATTATGTACTTGACTCAAAGAAGAATTTCCTCCCCAATTCGGCAAGACCTCGGCAGAATTAGAAGCACTGTAAGTGCTTCCAAATGCACTTAATTTAGATGCTAAAGGGGCATCCTTGTCAGGAATGGTATCTACCCTTTTACGGGCAGCATCGCCTCTCCAATCATCATGATGCCCATTAACCAGATCGGAGTAGCTCACGTTCCCATAAAACTTACTCCCTCCTTCACCACCAGCATCTTGCAGGGGGGTAACATTACTAACATTAGCTGACGCATTCACAACAGCAGTACCATTTGACAGAGATTCCACACTTCTGGAAGAACTCGTCGGACCATTCTCATAAGTAGCAGATGGCGCAGATGATGTGCTTGGTCCGTTCGAGTCCAAATCAGACACCAGAGCTTCTCCTGGGATGCCATTATTGGAATTTGGCAGAAGGTTCTCCACTGCACTGGGAGCAGCCGGCTCTGCCAGGTCTACAACAGTAGTGGCCTTCTTCGCTGCCTTCTTCTTCTTCTTACGGAACTCCTCTAGCTGGTTCAGAAAAACAGGACAGTATCATTCTAGAGCCAGCTTGTACTCAAAATATGCTGGATTGGCATTCAAGATAAGTTTGACACCGCAGTGTGGTCCTAATGCTATTTTGAATAATTTATGATGGGAGGTAAGTTCCATGCCATTTGGCTTCTCTACATTGAGCTAAAAATGACTGATTGAACTACAATTGTAACGCTAACTTGCTAAGTAATGCAAACACCTCTAATTCTCCTATGCCATCAGGCGTGTCCGGGCCCAAATGGTGTTGATTAGCGTCGTCAACAACTAGTTTTCCCCTCCCAAGCAACAGGCGACAAACCTACCGCTTTCTTCCCGGCCTGGCGACTCGCCTCCCGCGACGACGGGACGGCGGTGGAGGACGACGACGCCTGCGCCGACGCCATGGCCCCGGCTCCTCCCACCAGCCCAACCCAGGCCAAATCTCGGCGAGATCTCCTCCAACCGCCGGCCGGCCCGTCCGGCCTCCGCCGCCGCCGGCAGCGATCGGGCCCGGCGGAAGGGGCGAGATCTGGCGACGGGGTCGGATTCGGGATTGGGATCGGGGAGGGGGATTCGCGCTTCCGCTCGGCCCCCCCAAATATTTTTGGGCCTCGGCTTCGCCTTCCTCGTCTTCCAATCCCAGGCTTCTTTTTGGTGCGTGCTTCGTGCTGCTGGCCCTCGTGGCCGGTCTGTGTGGAGTCCGACCATCTTTCTTTTCTTTTTCTCCGACTTGCTTCTGTGCTGCCGTTGCGTCGTCGCTGTCGCACGCTTCGTGTTGGTGGCAAGCGGCCGGGGCTGGCTGGTCTGGTGGTTTCTTCTCGGCGACAACTCACTCAGGATGCCTTTGGCAGTAGAGTATTTTTGAAATTTTCTTGAAATACTACTCCCTCTGATCCATATTAATGGTCTCAACATTGTCTAGATACGGATGCATGACTAGATGCATCCGTATCTAGATAAAGTTGAGGCCATTAATATGGATCGGAGGTTGTACTAGGTTTTGAAAAAAAATATAACTAGTGAACGTGAGTTTTTAAATCCTTGGAACGAACGAGTTGTCAACCATCGGATCTTGGAAGGGACGGTGGATGGCAACTTCCATAAACCACGTTGCCACATAGCGATTCGTGACTGTATTACCGTTCTATTAAACTACTTGTAGTTTAACGTAGTTTGAGGTGTCCGAATTTAATAAATATTGCACTTTTGAAATCTAACATATTACTCTCAAAACTGTTGTATTTTTTGAATATTGGAAAAGGTGGTATGGTGCTCCTTTCCTAAAGCTGAGAAAGGAGAAAAATGAAGTATTAGTTAACCGGGCAGTCAAATGCTATGGTGTTGAAATACTTGGGTTTTGAAAAAAAAAACAAGGTCTTGCGATACTACATGTGTCGGGTTTCGCTTGCACCCATAACCCATGTTGGAAAATAAACTTGTATCCATAAATGGCAAGGAGACAACAAGGTTGCACCTCCTAACAAAAAGTTGTTGGGGATGCAAAAAAGTTGCAGACTGGATGATTAAATACTACTTATAAACATACATGTCACCGGAAAATGGGATGATATTAATGTGGGTAAACATGACTAAAAGTACATTGCTTGCATATGTTTGCCGATTTTTAGGTTGGTAATTTGTCCCTTGCGGAACTGAAACACGTTAATGTGAGTAAAAGCCATAATTTTTTTTCTAGTTGCCTTAATTGAATTTTCTATAATTTTATGCATAATAGTGTAATTAGCTTGAAGTGTATCTAGAATGTATTCTACATTCAAGATGGTGGTGGATGCAATAATTTAGTGATGTGTGATTCTTCTAATCCTACCTTGCATGTGCAACATAGTGTGTGGAACCTATTGTTTATTGTTAGTTTCTTGCAGGTACACAATTGTACTCATAGTAGCTTTGAATTGGCCAGACTTATACGAGGATCCATCTTTTATCACATCAGCGAAATGTCATGGGGAGAGTGCTAGATTCAGTAGCCCAGCCAGATACTTCTGGAATGAGCCGCTCCAGCTCGTTGCCTTAGTTATGTCTTCCGCTATCAGTTATAAATTGTGTCCCATGTCACACACGTATTGATGTTTTATGTTGAGACGACCTTGTAAAACATATGTATACCATTACGATGAGACGTTAAAGTGTATGGCCATATATCTTGGGATGACATATATACATGGGGGAAACCACCTTGGCACAGTGTTGCGGAGGTGGGGTGTTACATATATTCTCATCACTTTTCATGATAATGTAAAATTTGAATGCTCAGTCTCCACTCTCTCATCATCATCCTTCAAACCACACACTGAATATCACCTTGGTGATCACTTGATCTCCAAGTTTGCTCATCTAAGCCTTGGTTAACCATGGCTCAACACATTAGTCTCTCATGACCTAAGCCTTGGCCAACCATGGCTCAACACTTGATTGCATGATTTAAGCTCTGGTTAACCATGTCTCAACACATGACTCCATCATAACATCGACTTAGGACCATATATTTAATTCTTATATTGTAAAAAAATTAAACCAATGTCAAAAATCATAAGTTAGAGAAGACTTATTTTGAGTTCCACAGAAGAACAACATCTCCATGAACTTCAACTTCACTTTATTTCTCTTGATGACATCAAATGTATCTTTTCAAACCAATGATTTTTTATGTGAAACCTCAATGTACACATTTTCTTCATGGGATCTCACATTGAATCCAATAGATTGGCTTTAAACATTGCCTATGGAAAACCCTTAAAATGACTCAATGAAATCTGTATTGCATAAGAATTGTCATTCATTATCAAAATCACATATGGGGGCTCCATGCACTTTCCGAAGCTCCCTAATAGCCTAAGCGTAATTCCGTCACTCGTGTCCTCAAATTTTTTTCAAACTTCCTCATTGGTTTGTCCCTCCTCAAGACCTTTCTTCTCTTGGGGATGTAACGATCCTACTCAACGGGTATGAAGGTTGTAGGGACATGCATTATTTATCTACAACTAAGGTTTGTAAGAGGGTTTTCATTCTTGCATGTTGTTGCTTTTGTTCACTTTGCGGTACTTTCTTGTTTTATTTATGACATGGTGATACATTCAAGTCGCCGCCAATTTGCCATGGTCTTATTTTTCTTGGTGAAGTTTTTCTCGCCTTCCTCGAAGTAATCCCCTTCCAAGACTATGACCAATCATCGTCCAAGCTAGTACTCATCTTCGCATGAGTCCCACGAGAAAATAAAAAAAAATCCAGCAGAAGAAACAAAGAGCACGTCAAAATTAGCTATACTAGGTCAGACTATAGAATGATACATATTTTCTTGGTATATAGATCCAGTTATTGTCGATGTATATGCCCATAGTACCATTGGTCAACTCATAAGAGATATGGACATGCATTACAAATTTACCAGCTAATGAATGAGTAATGTATTGTGCTATGTAACGGACAAACAAAACAAGGATACAAATTATTGGTCATCTTTCTTAGAACCATGAATTACGGATCAAACGTGAACATTAAATGTGCATGTATAATATTGTTGTATTTTTTCTCACTAGTACAGAACATACAGTCAAATACACTAGCTTGTTGCATGTAACCGACATTCTCTTTTATCGCATGCAGTTAAAATAGGTGCCGAAAAATCCACATGTTACTTGTTGATCATGTTTTAAAGACATTTAGTTAAGTATTGACATTGGAAGTGCACAATTACATACGCATGACAATGTATTATGTATGTTGCTTGATGAATAATTGAACAACTCCATATTTGCTTAGAAACCAATCCCTTACACGAGTTCTGGTATGTTGGAATGACCGAATTAGCACACCACAATATGTTTAGATCTAACGTTGACTTTTGTCGCTCGCTCGTCAATGCATCAGTTGTCGAGGCATACCGCGCATGTTGGAGATGCTCTAAATGCCTACCATATGCACACTCAAATAATACATCAATGCATCAGTTACACTCATGATTCAAGCAAGCACAAAATTGAACAAATACAATGCCGGTGTAGAGAATGCTACCTACTACTACTTATATAAAAAACAAATAGTTCAATAAACAGATGCATTTCAAAGAACATGGTTAGAGTTTTATGTGCGAGTGGAAACTTGGATAAACAATAACCACAATATATATCTAATCATCTTGTGGTGTACCCTGCCCGTGTACCCTCGGTACAAAAGCTTCGACTGGCAACCATCTCAAATGGAAAATGATGAAATTAACACAAAATGCCACCTAATACTCAATCGGTTCTAGTTGGTATTTCATCATTGTGTTCACTCATATACAGAAATAAAATATTTATTGCGCGATGCTAAATCTCCAACCAAAAGTTAAGGAAAAACTACAAAATCATAATATCATCGACTATCACAGCGACAACCTACCGCGAATAAGCCAATGCCAACGCAGCACCGGCGTGAGGGAGCTAGGCGCATGGCCGAAGCGCCCGAGCGGCAGACGCAACACCTTGTGTGAGGCGGCCACGGTGGAGGCGGGGTGCTGATGGAGGTGTCCCGTTCGGAGCTGGACGACGGCGGCCGGGGCAAAACGACGGCGGCAGACGCGCAGAGGATGGCCGTTTCAGGCCGCCGCGCGTGAGGCCGCCTAGTTGGTGAAGAGCACACGTGAACGGTGGCCGTGTGGGCCGCAGCGTAGCGCGAGAGGCCGCCATGTCGGAGTAGAGGCGCGCGAGGGTCGACAACGGCAAGCGGGCGACGCAAACTGATCTTAGATCGAAAAACCAACAAAGGAAACGCCGATCAAAACGACCGGCGAGAGAGAAAACCCGGATCAAAGGATCGGGAAAAAAGACTCTCTAGGACAGCCGGTCAACATGACCGGTGGACGAACCCTAGGTACGGGCGGTGCGGCCCCGGCAGAGATCATGGAGATCGACCTCGCCGGGGGCGCGCGGTGCGGAAGCGACGGTGGCTAGGGTTTAGGATCGAGGTAAGGCTGATACCATGTAGAATAATAGAGAGTGATTGGTGAAATGTTGAGAATATAGGCAATTGTTCGATTAAATTAATCCAAGAATAAATCATGAACATGGCATACACAGTGCTAATGACATACTGAAACTTCATGATGAAACTACGTACTAGACAAATAGTAGAAACATCTACGCATATGACTAGTACTGCAAACATGGAAATAAACAGGAGAGGGATAAACATGTTATACCCTCCAGTAGGCCAGTTGGCCGTGGCAGCAGCGGAGGCTGCGGCGGCAGCGGCAGCAGCAGCGTTGGCAGTCTCTTGGGCGGCGGCCGCCGCAGCAGCTGCATTGGCGGCCGCAGCAGCAGTGGCGTCCTCGTTGGTCATGATGATGATGAAGGCGACGCAGATGTAGTGGACGAAGAGGAAGTAGACGACGTAGGGGACGAAGATTGGCGAGCAGTCGCGTAGGAGACGCTCCCCAAAAACCTAATCGCCCCTCTCCCGTACAGGAAACGGAGAGGCGGGGTTTCGGAGGCCTGCTCTCCCGTCGACCTTGTACGCGGCGGACGGGATGGGATCAGCGATGGCAGCGACAGCAAAGGAACGATGGTAGCGGCGCGTGGAGCAGATGATTTGTTCTGTGTTCGCAAGAGAGGAGCGACCTCTCCTTTATACACGCAGCGCAGGAGGCGAGAGGTCCAACAGAAACGCGTGCAATCAATTCCGTTAAGGCAAATGAATTCTGGAAACGGTCGTACTTAAGAGCACTTAAGACAGACGTTTCAACTTCGTATTCATTTCCATTAAGGAAAAACGTTTCATGACCGTTCACATTTTATTCCTGCGTGACAAAAAGAATACATCGGCTCGGCGAGATTCCCGCAACCCGCGGCGCGTCGTGACATGTCGTGACGAGGCGAGGCGTGGCGAGGCGGGCGGCGGAGGAGGAGGAGCGCGTGTGGTACACAGCCATTCTCCTAATACCTCACACCAACTCATACTAGTAGGAGAATGTCTCAGTATATAAGCTGATGCACATCTCACTAAACTAGCGGTATGGGACTAAACTCCCACCACATGCCATGACAACATGGGCCTTAGGGATTTTCAGAATTGTTAAATGGGCTAAATGGCCCAATATTTCAGCAATCCCCCACCAGATCCCAAAGACCCATGATGTTGTCATCTGTTCCAAACACTGTTTTGATATACCAGTATTTTCAGTAGAGACCCGTTAAGGTTGAACATCCACCTAGAGCAATCAGCTACACTCCTTCACAACTGACAATGGACTAGGCCTTGAATTGTCAGTTTGGCGTAAAGTAGTTTCACTGAATGTCTTACCAGTACTAGGCTGCCGAAGGCTGACCCCTCGGGTGGAGCATATTAGTCACTCCTGGCCTTTTCATGAACTTACTAGAGATCACCCTAATCTCATAGACTGTGACCAGCAGTCAGGTTCATATAGGTGTGTTCCTCCAAAGATCGCTCTGTAGGATAGCGTCTTGCTTATGCAAAGCTTTGGAACACATTAAGACATGTCAACCTGCCATACAGTTACCGAGAGTATTGCATCTCCAACGGAGTAGGTTAGTAAAAGTACTCTCCTCAGTTAACCATCAGCTTGTTTTCCCAGGTCCTACTTCACGGGATCTCCGATCACATAGGTTGGGTTACTACCATGGCTCATGTGGGTTTCATGATGCATTTTCTATCACAACACGTGATAGCCCTTTAGTAAAGGGATCTGCCAGATTCTTAGCCGACTGGATATAATCCAGCGCTATTACTCCGGAGTTTCTCAAATGTCTGACAGCTTTTAATCTCATTCTTATATGTTTGTTGGACTGCATGTTGTCCTTTGAACTCTTGACCTTGGTAATCACTGTCTGATTGTCACAGTTCATAAGGATAGCCGGAACTGGCTTTTCAACCACAGGCAAGTCCATCAACAGATCTCGAAGCCATCCTGCTTCGACACCAGATGTGTCCAATGCTGTTAATTCTGCTTCCATTGTCGATCTCGTCAGGATCGTTTGCTTGCAAGACTTCCAGGAAACAGCACCACCTCCAAGGGTAAACACATAACCCGTTGTGGCTTTCATCTCATCAGCATCAGAGATCCAATTCGCATCACAATACCCCTCAAGCACTGACGGGCTTCCAGAATAGTGAAGTCCGTAGTTTTCAGTACCTTTCAGATAGCGCATAATTCTTTCGACAGCATGCCAATGAACATCACCCGGATTGGAAACAAACCGGCTCAGTTTGCACACAGCAAACATGATGTCAGGCCTTGTAGCGCTTGCTAAGTACATGAGTGAACCAATGACTTGAGAGTACCTCAACTGATCCTTAGCTGTGCCTTTGAATTTTCGAATTTGCACACTAGGATCATATGGTGTTGGAGAAGTTTTGCAGTCCGAATATCCAAAACGACTCAAAATCTTCTCAACGTAATGAGATTGCAACAGAGTAATCCCACCCTCATTATCTCTCAATAGCTTGATGTTCAAAATAACATCAGCCACACCAAGGTCTTTCATCTCAAAGTTCTGAGACAGAAAAGATTTAACCTCCTCAATGACTTTGAGGTTGGTCCCAAATATCAGTATGTCATCAACATACAAGCACAGTATAACTCCTTCGCCCCCACCATGGCGATAATATACACATTTGTCAGCTTCATTAACAACAAAACCAGCAGAGGTTAAAGTTGTATTGAACTTCTCATGCCATTGCTTAGGTGCTTGTTTCAGGCCATATAATGATTTCAGTAACTTACACACCTTTCCTTCCTGACCATCTAATACAAAGCCATCTGGCTGTTGCATGTAGATTTCCTCGTCTAGCTCTCCGTTCAGGAAAGCCGTCTTAACATCCATCTGGTGGACGAGAAGACCATGCGAGGCTGCTAAAGAGAGTAATACTCGTATGGTGGTCAGTCTGGCCACAGGTGAATAAGTATCGAAGAAATCTTCCTCTTCTTTCTGGGAATAACCCTTGGCCACAAGTCTAGCCTTGTACTTTTCAATTGTACCATCGGGCCTAAGCTTCTTTTTGAACACCCACTTACATCCCAATGGTTTACAGCCATAGGGACGTTCAGTAATTTCCCATGTTCCGTTAGCCATGATGGAGTCCATCTCGCTACGAACCGCTTCTTTCCAGTAATCAGCATCCGGAGACGCATAAGCCTCTGAGATAGAAGTGGGAGTATCATCCACGAGGTATACAAGGAAATCATCACCAAAGGACTTTGCAGTCCTCTGTCTCTTGCCCCTACCAAGGGTTTCCTCATCATCCTCCTCAGGATTTTCATCATGTGTTTGTTCATAATATTCCATCGGAATGACAGGTTCAGGAGTCTCATTAGATTCCTGTCTAGAAGTGCTTTGCATATCTCTCATAGGAAAAATATCCTCAAAGAATGTAGCATCTTTAGACTCCATAATTGTACCGACCTTCACGTCAGGTACCTCGGATTTCACTACTAGAAATCTATAGCCGACGCTGTTCTTAGCGTAGCCCAAATTAACACAGTCCACGGTCTTTGGTCCAAGCTTACGCTTTTTGGGGATCGGCACATTGACTTTCGCCAAGCATCCCCAAGTACGCAAGTATGAGAGTGTCGTTTTTCTCTTCTCCCATTTTTCATAGGGAGTGATCTCACTGTCTTTTGTCGGAACTTTATTCAGGACATGACATGATGTCAATACAGCCTCCCCCCACCATGCCTTGGATAAACCCGATGTATCTAACATGGCGTTAACCAAATCTGTTAGAGTACGGTTTTTCCGTTCAGCAACCCCATTTGACTGGGGTGAATAGGGAGGCGTCCTCTCATGAATAATGCCGTGTTCCGCACAGAAAGAATCAAACTCATGTGAGAAGTACTCTCCACCACGATCTGACCGGACTCGTTTAATTTTCTTTTCAAGTTGATTCTCAACTTCTGCCTTATAGATTTTAAAGTAGTGTAGAGCCTCATCTTTAGTGCTTAACATATATATATAGCAAAATCTAGTGGAATCATCTATGAGTGTCATGAAATATCTTTTTCCACCTTTAGTCAGCACGCCATTCATCTCACAAAGATCAGAATGTATGAGTTCTAACGGTGCCAAGTGTCTCTCCGTCGCAGCTTTATGGGGCTTGCGAGGTTGTTTTGCTTGCACACACGAAAGGCACTTAGAACCTTTGGCTAAAGTGAAATTCGGGATTAAATTCAATTTTGCTAACCGCGTCATACAACCGAAACCAATGTGACAAAGACGTGAATGCCAAACTTCTGTTTCATTAACATTCGAATGAATATTGTTCACGACTTTATTACAAAAATCAGCGAGGGAAAAGCGGAACAAGCCTCCGCATTCATAACCTTTTCCAACAAATAGTCCATATTTCGTAATAACTACTTTATTAGACTCAAATACCAACTTAAACCCTTCTCTACATAGAAGGGAGCCACTAACGAGATTCTTCTTGATGGCGGGGACATGCTGCACGTTCTTGAGCTGCACGATCCTTCCCGAAGTAAACTTCAGATCGACCGTGCCAACACCAAGAACAGAAGCACTTGCGCCATTCCCCATCAGTACGGATCCGTTCCCTGTGACCTGATAAGAAGAAAACAATGAGATGTCAGCACATACATGTATATTTGCACCCGTGTCAATCCACCAATCGTTAGACTGAAAAACTGAAAATACAGTAAACAAATTACCGTACCCGGATGCACCATTCTCATTGTTGCTCACAACCATGTTGGCAGACTTGGAGTCCTGTCCTGGTTTCTTGAACTTCTTTGGGCACTTGGGAGCCCAATGTTCCTCTGAACCACATGTGAAGCAGGCTCCCTTCTTCTTATCCTTGTTGAAGGGCTTCTTACCCTTCTTCTTGAAGTCGGTATTCTGTTGGACACTAGGTCTTCCCTTGGGCTTGTGGTGGTTGGAGTTCTTCTGTACAAAATTGGCGACAGAAGATCCCTCGTTCCCTTTTCCGTTTGAGTCCTTTGCTCTCGAGTTCTGCTCCACACTCAGATGGCCGATGACATCCTCCACTGAGAATTCACGCCTCTGATGTTTCAGAGTAGTAGCAAAGTTCCTCCAGGAATTGGGCAGCTTAGCGATTATGCATCCCGCGACAAACTTGCCCGGTAACACACACTTCAGAAGCTCAAGCTCCTTAGCGATGCACTGTATCTCATGAGCTTGTTCCAATACAGAACGGTTTTCAACCATCTTGTAATCATGGAACTGCTCTATAGTGTACATCTCGCTTCCAGCATCAGTTGCGCCGAATTTAGATTCGAGCGCCTCCCACAAGTCCTTGGCAACCCGCACATGTAAATATGCATCAACCAACTTATCTCCGATCACGCTCAGAATGGCTCCAACAAAGACGACGGTGGCATCCCTGAACGCCTTCTCCTGTTCAGGAGCAATCGTTCCATTGGGAGTAACACCGGCGACCCAGAACACGTTCATTGCAGTGAGCCATAAGGTGGTTTTGGTTTGCCAACGCTTAAAATATGTCCCCGTAAACGGGGCTGGTTTCAGTGCAGCAGCAAAACCATTGACCGAAAATTGCCTACACAGATTAGGTTTTTGGATTGTTGAGAATATAGGCAATTGTTCGATTAAATTAATCCAAGAATAAATCATGAACATGGCATACACAGTGCTAATGACATACTGAAACTTCATGATGAAACTACGTACTAGACAAATAGTAGAAACATCTACGCATATGACTAGTACTGCAAACATGGAAATAAACAGGAGAGGGATAAACATGTTATACCCTCCAGTAGGCCAGTTGGCCGTGGCAGCAGCGGAGGCTGCGGCGGCAGCGGCAGCAGCAGCGTTGGCAGTCTCTTGGGCGGCGGGGCCGCAGCAGCAGCTGCATTGGCGGCCGCAGCAGCAGTGGCGTCCTCGTTGGTCATGATGATGATGAAGGCGACGCAGATGTAGTGGACGAAGAGGAAGTAGACGACGTAGGGGACGAAGATTGGCGAGCAGTCGCGTAGGAGACGCTCCCCAAAAACCTAATCGCCCCTCTCCCGTACAGGAAACGGAGAGGCGGGGTTTCGGAGGCCTGCTCTCCCGTCGACCTTGTACGCGGCGGACGGGATGGGATCAGCGATGGCAGCGACAGCAAAGGAACGATGGTAGCGGCGCGTGGAGCAGATGATTCTGTTCTGTGTTCGCAAGAGAGGAGCGACCTCTCCTTTATACACGCAGCGCAGGAGGCGAGAGGTCCAACAGAAACGCGTGCAATCAATTCCGTTAAGGCAAATGAATTCTGGAAACGGTCGTACTTAAGAGCACTTAAGACAGACGTTTCAACTTCGTATTCATTTCCATTAAGGAAAAACGTTTCATGACCGTTCACATTTTATTCCTGCGTGACAAAAAGAATACATCGGCTCGGCGAGATTCCCGCAACCCGCGGCGCGTCGTGACGTGTCGTGACGAGGCGAGGCGTGGCGAGGCGGGCGGCGGAGGAGGAGCGCGCGTGTGGTACACAGCCATTCTCCTAATACCTCACACCAACTCATACTAGTAGGAGAATGTCTCAGTATATAAGCTGATGCACATCTCACTAAACTAGCGGTATGGGACTAAACTCCCACCACATGCCATGACAACATGGGCCTTAGGGATTTTCAGAATTGTTAAATGGGCTAAATGGCCCAATATTTCAGCAATCCCCCACCAGATCCCAAAGACCCATGATGTTGTCATCTGTTCCAAACACTGTTTTGATATACCAGTATTTTCAGTGGAGACCCGTTAAGGTTGAACATCCACCTAGAGCAATCAGCTACACTCCTTCACAACTGACAATGGACTAGGCCTTGAATTGTCAGTTTGGCGTAAAGTAGTTTCACTGAATGTCTTACCAGTACTAGGCTGCCGAAGGCTGACCCCTCGGGTGGAGCATATTAGTCACTCCTGGCCTTTTCATGAACTTACTAGAGATCACCCTAATCTCATAGACTGTGACCAGCAGTCAGGTTCATATAGGTGTGTTCCTCCAAAGATCGCTCTGTAGGATAGCGTCTTGCTTATGCAAAGCTTTGGAACACATTAAGACATGTCAACCTGCCATACAGTTACCGAGAGTATTGCATCTCCAACGGAGTAGGTTAGTAAAAGTACTCTCCTCAGTTAACCATCAGCTTGTTTTCCCAGGTCCTACTTCACGGGATCTCCGATCACATAGGTTGGGTTACTACCATGGCAGCTCATGTGGGTTTCATCCCTATCTCCCTCGATGCATTTTCTATCACAACACGTGATAGCCCTTTAGTAAAGGGATCTGCCAGATTCTTAGCCGACTGGATATAATCCAGCGCTATTACTCCGGAGTTTCTCAAATGTCTGACAGCTTTTAATCTCATTCTTATATGTTTGTTGGACTGCATGTTGTCCTTTGAACTCTTGACCTTGGTAATCACTGTCTGATTGTCACAGTTCATAAGGATAGCCGGAACTGGCTTTTCAACCACAGGCAAGTCCATCAACAGATCTCGAAGCCATCCTGCTTCGACACCAGATGTGTCCAATGCTGTTAATTCTGCTTCCATTGTCGATCTCGTCAGGATCGTTTGCTTGCAAGACTTCCAGGAAACAGCACCACCTCCAAGGGTAAACACATAACCCGTTGTGGCTTTCATCTCATCAGCATCAGAGATCCAATTCGCATCACAATACCCCTCAAGCACTGACGGGCTTCCAGAATAGTGAAGTCCGTAGTTCTCAGTACCTTTCAGATAGCGCATAATTCTTTCGACAGCATGCCAATGAACATCACCCGGATTGGAAACAAACCGGCTCAGTTTGCACACAGCAAACATGATGTCAGGCCTTGTAGCGCTTGCTAAGTACATGAGTGAACCAATGACTTGAGAGTACCTCAACTGATCCTTAGCTGTGCCTTTGAATTTTCGAATTTGCACACTAGGATCATATGGTGTTGGAGAAGTTTTGCAGTCCGAATATCCAAAACGACTCAAAATCTTCTCAACGTAATGAGATTGCAACAGAGTAATCCCACCCTCATTATCTCTCAATAGCTTGATGTTCAAAATAACATCAGCCACACCAAGGTCTTTCATCTCAAAGTTCTGAGACAGAAAAGATTTAACCTCCTCAATGACTTTGAGGTTGGTCCCAAATATCAGTATGTCATCAACATACAAGCACAGTATAACTCCTTCGCCCCCACCATGGCGATAATATACACATTTGTCAGCTTCATTAACAACAAAACCAGCAGAGGTTAAAGTTGTATTGAACTTCTCATGCCATTGCTTAGGTGCTTGTTTCAGGCCATATAATGATTTCAGTAACTTACACACCTTTCCTTCCTGACCATCTAATACAAAGCCATCTGGCTGTTGCATGTAGATTTCCTCGTCTAGCTCTCCGTTCAGGAAAGCCGTCTTAACATCCATCTGGTGGACGAGAAGACCATGCGAGGCTGCCAAAGAGAGTAATACTCGTATGGTGGTCAGTCTGGCCACAGGTGAATAAGTATCGAAGAAATCTTCCTCTTCTTTCTGGGAATAACCCTTGGCCACAAGTCTAGCCTTGTACTTTTCAATTGTACCATCGGGCCTAAGCTTCTTTTTGAACACCCACTTACATCCCAATGGTTTACAGCCATAGGGACGTTCAGTAATTTCCCATGTTCCGTTAGCCATGATGGAGTCCATCTCGCTACGAACCGCTTCTTTCCAGTAATCAGCATCCGGAGACGCATAAGCCTCTGAGATAGAAGTGGGAGTATCATCCACGAGGTATACAAGGAAATCATCACCAAAGGACTTTGCAGTCCTCTGTCTCTTGCCCCTACCAAGGGTTTCCTCATCATCCTCCTCAGGATTTTCATCATGTGTTTGTTCATAATATTCCATCGGAATGACAGGTTCAGGAGTCTCATTAGATTCCTGTCTAGAAGTGCTTTGCATATCTCTCATAGGAAAAATATCCTCAAAGAATGTAGCATCTTTAGACTCCATAATTGTACCGACCTTCACGTCAGGTACCTCGGATTTCACTACTAGAAATCTATAGCCGACGCTGTTCTTAGCGTAGCCCAAATTAACACAGTCCACGGTCTTTGGTCCAAGCTTACGCTTTTTGGGGATCGGCACATTGACTTTCGCCAAGCATCCCCAAGTACGCAAGTATGAGAGTGTCGTTTTTCTCTTCTCCCATTTTTCATAGGGAGTGATCTCACTGTCTTTTGTCGGAACTTTATTCAGGACATGACATGATGTCAATACAGCCTCCCCCCACCATGCCTTGGATAAACCCGATGTATCTAACATGGCGTTAACCAAATCTGTTAGAGTACGGTTTTTCCGTTCAGCAACCCCATTTGACTGGGGTGAATAGGGAGGCGTCCTCTCATGAATAATGCCGTGTTCCGCACAGAAAGAATCAAACTCATGTGAGAAGTACTCTCCACCACGATCTGACCGGACTCGTTTAATTTTCTTTTCAAGTTGATTCTCAACTTCTGCCTTATAGATTTTAAAGTAGTGTAGAGCCTCATCTTTAGTGCTTAACATATATATATAGCAAAATCTAGTGGAATCATCTATGAGTGTCATGAAATATCTTTTTCCACCTTTAGTCAGCACGCCATTCATCTCACAAAGATCAGAATGTATGAGTTCTAACGGTGCCAAGTGTCTCTCCGTCGCAGCTTTATGGGGCTTGCGAGGTTGTTTTGCTTGCACACACGAAAGGCACTTAGAACCTTTGGCTAAAGTGAAATTCGGGATTAAATTCAATTTTGCTAACCGCGTCATACAACCGAAACCAATGTGACAAAGACGTGAATGCCAAACTTCTGTTTCATTAACA
Source organism: Poa pratensis (assembly GCA_947311845.1). NCBI lineage: Eukaryota > Viridiplantae > Streptophyta > Magnoliopsida > Poales > Poaceae > Poa > Poa pratensis. The sequence goes on from CAMZMU010000071.1 coordinate 6,823,119, forward strand.
TTCGAATGAATATTGTTCACGACTTTATTACAAAAATCAGCGAGGGAAAAGCGGAACAAGCCTCCGCATTCATAACCTTTTCCAACAAATAGTCCATATTTCGTAATAACTACTTTATTAGACTCAAATACCAACTTAAACCCTTCTCTACATAGAAGGGAGCCACTAACGAGATTCTTCTTGATGGCGGGGACATGCTGCACGTTCTTGAGCTGCACGATCCTTCCCGAAGTAAACTTCAGATCGACCGTGCCAACACCAAGAACAGAAGCACTTGCGCCATTCCCCATCAGTACGGATCCGTTCCCTGTGACCTGATAAGAAGAAAACAATGAGATGTCAGCACATACATGTATATTTGCACCCGTGTCAATCCACCAATCGTTAGACTGAAAAACTGAAAATACAGTAAACAAATTACCGTACCCGGATGCACCATTCTCATTGTTGCTCACAACCATGTTGGCAGACTTGGAGTCCTGTCCTGGTTTCTTGAACTTCTTTGGGCACTTGGGAGCCCAATGTTCCTCTGAACCACATGTGAAGCAGGCTCCCTTCTTCTTATCCTTGTTGAAGGGCTTCTTACCCTTCTTCTTGAAGTCGGTATTCTGTTGGACACTAGGTCTTCCCTTGGGCTTGTGGTGGTTGGAGTTCTTCTGTACAAAATTGGCGACAGAAGATCCCTCGTTCCCTTTTCCGTTTGAGTCCTTTGCTCTCGAGTTCTGCTCCACACTCAGATGGCCGATGACATCCTCCACTGAGAATTCACGCCTCTGATGTTTCAGAGTAGTAGCAAAGTTCCTCCAGGAATTGGGCAGCTTAGCGATTATGCATCCCGCGACAAATTTGCCCGGTAACACACACTTCAGAAGCTCAAGCTCCTTAGCGATGCACTGTATCTCATGAGCTTGTTCCAATACAGAACGGTTTTCAACCATCTTGTAATCATGGAACTGCTCTATAGTGTACATCTCGCTTCCAGCATCAGTTGCGCCGAATTTAGATTCGAGCGCCTCCCACAAGTCCTTGGCAACCCGCACATGTAAATATGCATCAACCAACTTATCTCCGATCACGCTCAGAATGGCTCCAACAAAGACGACGGTGGCATCCCTGAACGCCTTCTCCTGTTCAGGAGCAATCGTTCCATTGGGAGTAACACCGGCGACCCAGAACACGTTCATTGCAGTGAGCCATAAGGTGGTTTTGGTTTGCCAACGCTTAAAATATGTCCCCGTAAACGGGGCTGGTTTCAGTGCAGCAGCAAAACCATTGACCGAAAATTGCCTACACAGATTAGGTTTTTGGATTGTTGAGAATATAGGCAATTGTTCGATTAAATTAATCCAAGAATAAATCATGAACATGGCATACACAGTGCTAATGACATACTGAAACTTCATGATGAAACTACGTACTAGACAAATAGTAGAAACATCTACGCATATGACTAGTACTGCAAACATGGAAATAAACAGGAGAGGGATAAACATGTTATACCCTCCAGTAGGCCAGTTGGCCGTGGCAGCAGCGGAGGCTGCGGCGGCAGCGGCAGCAGCAGCGTTGGCAGTCTCTTGGGCGGCGGTGGCCGCAGCAGCAGTGGCGTCCTCGTTGGTCATGATGATGATGAAGGCGACGCAGATGTAGTGGACGAAGAGGAAGTAGACGACGTAGGGGACGAAGATTGGCGAGCAGTCGCGTAGGAGACGCTCCCCAAAAACCTAATCGCCCCTCTCCCGTACAGGAAACGGAGAGGCGGGTTTTCGGAGGCCTGCTCTCCCGTCGACCTTGTACGCGGCGGACGGGATGGGATCAGCGATGGCAGCGACAGCAAAGGAACGATGGTAGCGGCGCGTGGAGCAGATGATTCTGTTCTGTGTTCGCAAGAGAGGAGCGACCTCTCCTTTATACACGCAGCGCAGGAGGCGGGAGGTCCAACAGAAACGCGTGCAATCAATTCCGTTAAGGCAAATGAATTCTGAAAACGGTCGTACTTAAGAGCACTTAAGACAGACGTTTCAACTTCGTATTCATTTCCATTAAGGAAAAACGTTTCATGACCGTTGACATTTTATTCCTGCGTGACAAAAAGAATACATCGGCTCGGCGAGATTCCCGCAACCCGCGGCGCGTCGTGACGTGACGTGTCGTGACGAGGCGAGGCGTGGCGAGGCGGGCGGCGGAGGAGGAGGAGCGCGCGTGTGGTACACAGCCATTCTCCTAATACCTCACACCAACTCATACTAGTAGGAGAATGTCTCAGTATATAAGCTGATGCACATCTCACTAAACTAGTGGTATGAGACTAAACTCCCACCACATGCCATGACAACATGGGCCTTAGTGATTTTCAGAATTGTTAAATGGGCTAAATGACCCAATATTTCAGCATGAAATAGTTGATTGTATTGCTTGAGCCTCGTGCGCATATATATAGGAGTACATAATCTACTTGGAGTAAAAGTGTAGAATAAAATCCTAAACTATCCTATAAACAGACATGATACTCAACACAGTGGACTGATCAGGTCGTATCAGGCAGGCAGTCACTTTTGCCCAAGAAAGGTGAAAAGCCTCGATCGGGCGAGTCGCCGCTGCGTTGCACCGGGGATGGGTAGGAGAATCTTCGTCGCCATTGCCTGCCCAACTGCGAAATGTCTCGGGACGTCATTGTTCTTGGGCCTTTTGGAAACGAAAGAGGGGAAACAACAGATCTGTAGTAGGCTTTCGGCCACTGGTGAAGCCTCTGCCTACTGTTCTATTCTGGGCCGGACACTTTCAGGTACATATAACCTTTGTAGGCTTAGGATGTTTTATACAGCAAGGGGAATGGCTTGAGCAGACAGATATTGACTGTGTGATCGCTGCATGCGCAATGTCAACATTACAATTGACGCAGTCGACAAGCTGGAAGAAGTCAGATTCAAACTTACTGGTAAACAAAAAAAGGAAATCTTGGACAAGTAGTGGGCATGGAAGTCGTTTTATTGAATTTGGATGTAGGATAAAAAAATCATTACAGTAGTTCAGTTCTGAACCATGGGTCATAGAGTTACAGATTGCACTGATGAAAATGTTGGTATTACAGTTTAGTTTGTAAGTGAACGGGTTTGTTGAGAGTGAAATGCATGTATGGTCCCTGTACTTGTCGGCCATGACTAACCCAGTCCTTAAACTCACGAAATGCACCAATTCGGTCCCTATAGTCGTTCTACAGGTCCACATACAGTCCAATTACGGCTGCCATCCGTATTTCGCCGATGTGGCAATGTTTCGGCCAAAGCACCGTACTCTTGAACGCAGAAATTGCTAAATCGAGGTACTCTCCTGTTCCCCACATTGAAATCCCTAAATTGAGCCAATCCCCTACTCCCGCCGGCGATGCGCAGGCGACTGCTAGAGCCCGTCAGCATCACCAATGTGCATGGGACCACCCGCTACTACGTCTCCATCGTATTCCTGTCTTCTTCATGTCCGGCAATGGCCGGAGCTCGTCGGCAGGCATAGGCGGGTGCTGGAGCTCGTCGGCATTACCAACGCACAGTTGAACAACGACGCGCATGCGACCACCCCGTCCCCCCATCTCAGCTGTTCTCCTTTTCTTCATCATGTCCGGTAATGCCCGGAACGCCCGAGCTCATCAGGTCTGCAATCTTTCTTCTATGTTCTTCTCTTCTTTCCGCAACAGTGCTCTGAATTTTTGTGTGTATTTTCTTCAGCCGAATGATGTTGTGTCCCCTCACCCGTGCAAGATTCGTCTAACGGCAGCCTTCCTACTGCTCCTACACCACCGTCCAACAGTGTTGTCCTCACCGACGCCCCCGTGGTCTGGGTCTGTCCGCCGTAGTAGTATTGCACGTGGCCGGCGTCCCGGCTCGTTGAACACTAACTTGCAGCCGCGCCTCCCCTCGAACCGGCATCGCCGTCGCTCGCCAGGGGCGTTGAGCCACTAGGATCCCTGCTCGTACACCACGTCGCGACGCGCTGTGGCGTGTCCGCATGTACTCGACTTCCCAGTTGGCCGGCGAGAGATCGATGTTGCGCAGCCGTGGCGTGGCGGCGAGCATGTCGTGCACGGGGCGGAGGGTGTCGTCGGGTTGGAGGAAGATGTAGGGCTCATGGAGGGGGCGCACCTCGTCGGATGTCCACGGCTGCTGCTGCAGCTCGGGCTTCACACGGTCGGGGACGGCGGCGCGGAGCCGCCGGGAAGCGTGCTCGAAGATTACCGTGCAGCGGAGGTGCACGGACAAGACGGCGCCGCGCTCGTCGTGGAACTTGTTGAACCTGGGAGCGTCGGCGCGGATCGTCGTCTCCACTCCACCACCATGGCTGCCACGACTTTTTCTTCGACGTACGTCTCGCCGGCGCGCGTACGAAAAGGGGAAAAGAAGCGAGCCACTGGGCAATCCTGACACCACGTCAGCAAAATACGGTGGTCAATCCTACCGAGGACCGTATGTGGACATATAGAACAAGATTAAGGATTGTATTGATGCGTTTCTTGAGTTTGAGGACTGTTTTAGACATAGCCAACGGGTTTAGGGACTGTAGATGCATTTCACTCATGCACTTCCTGGCTGCGGTTGAGCAACCTCCACAGCCAATTATTGCGGACCACGTCATCCAAACCACATATGCCCCACCTCCACGTCACTGGAAACCGTCCGTGTAGGTTCGCAGCGTGCGCGGAGACGAACTGCGCCAACAGCTCTCGGGTCCGGTGGGAAGCCCACGAGCGTTGGATCTCGAAGGAGTCCAGATCGGACGGCAAGAAAACGACCCAGCGCGTACCGCCCCCGCGAGGGTGGAACGGCTACGCTCACCCGGCCCTGGTCCACGGGCCTAATGGCAGGTGGGCCCCACTCCCGTTGGACGACGTCACAGCAGGCGACGCTCGCTCTTTTGGTTTTCTCCGCAGCGGTCAAATTTAGCATGCGCCGAAGTCTCCCATCGACGCCTCCGGGACGTCGTCGCTGACATGTGGTCCCGCGTCACGCGGCCCCGCTGTCATCGCGCAGGACCATGCACCGTGCTCTGGATCGACGACTACTCGCTGAAGCTGGGCTCCGTGGTTGGTTGGTCCCACGGTCAGCGGGAGTGATGGAGCGTGAGCAAGGCATGAAAAGGAGGGCTGCCGAGGAGAGGCTGCGGTGGGCGGTGGTTCCCCGGCGGCCGCCACGTGCCGCATCTCGCCTCCCTCTCTCCCTTCCACCTCCTGCTTCTCCTGTTCATCTCTCCTCTGAGTAACTGCACCCACTCCCACACCTACACACAGAGAGCCAAACGCTTTGGCCGCACACAGACTCGCAAACCCACCTCTCTCTCCCCCCTCTCCGTGCCCTCCCTTTGCATGGACGCCTCCGCCGCCGCCTCGCCGCCGCAGAAGCAGCAGAGCCCGCCGAAGCAAGGTGGAGTTGGCCGTGGGAAGGCCCCGGCGGGGGAGATCCGGAAGGGAAAGGAGGCGGCGGCGGCGGATGACTTCATGTTCGCGGAAGATACCTTTCCACACCTCCCGGATTTCCCTTGCCTCTCCTCCCCGTCAAGCTCCTCCTTCTCGTCGTCCTCCTCCTCCAACTCATCAAGCACCTTCGCCGCCGCGGGGCGTTGCCGTCGCGCATCAGAGCGTGCGGCGGGGGAACCCTCCGAGCCAGCGAGGGCGGAGGAAGATGACGCGCTCGTCGACGACATTGACGAGCTCCTCGACTTCGCGACGCTCTCGGATTCCATGCCATGGGAGGACGAGCCGCTCTTCCCGGAAGAAGTCGGCATGATGATAGAGGACGACCAGCCGCCTACCACGGGACAAGGGCACGGCACGGCCGGGAACGCGGCATCGGAGGCCGCTGCTGGTGGTGGTGGACAGGATTCCTCGTCGGCGGCGGACGACCTGCCGCGGTTCTTCATGGAGTGGCTGACCAACAACCGCGACTGCATCTCGGCCGAGGACCTCCGCAGCATCCGCCTCCGCCGATCCACTATCGAGGCCGCGGCCGCACGGCTCGGTGGTGGGCGGCAGGGCACCATGCAGCTGCTCAAGCTCATCCTCACCTGGGTGCAGAACCACCACCTGCAGAAGAAGCGCCCCCGCGTCGACGGCACCATGGACGAGCTCCCCAGCCCTGGCGCCAACCCCGGCTACGAATTCCCCGCGGAGACGGGTGCCGGCGCCACATCCTGGCCGATGCCCTACCACCAAGCTTACGGCGGCGAGGCGATCTACCCGTTCCAGCAGAGCAGCAGCACGAGCAGCGTGGTTGTGAGTAGCCAGCCGTTCTCCCCACCGGCGCCGGGGGCTGACATGCAGGCAGCGAGCATGCCCTGGCCGCAGCAGTACGCGCCGTTCCCCGGCGGTGCATCGTATCCGATGCCACCCCCGCAGCCGTTGTCGGCGGCCGTTTCGGCGTCTGCCCGCAGCGCATGGCCGGGACGGAGCCGTCGGCGAGCAAGGAGGCCCGGAAGAAGCGGATGGCGAGGCAGCGCCGCCTGTCGTGCCTGCAGCAGCAACGGAGCCAGCAGCTGAATCTGGCCCAGATCCAGAGCGCCATGATCCAGACGCAGCAGGAGGCGTTCTCTCCTCGCTCCGCCCACTCGGCGCCAGTCACGCCCTCGTCGTCCGGCGGCTGGGGTGGGCTCTGGTCGCCGCCGGCCGTCCAATTCCAGGGCCAGGGCCAACTCATGGTCCAGGTCCCGAATCCGCTGTCCAAGTCCAGTTCCTCCTCGAGGCCGAAGCAGAAGCAGCAGAAACCCTCGCCGGACGCAGCGCCGTCGTCCGTCGCGCAGCAGGTGCATGCATGCACGAGCACTACTTCACATCGCTATCTCGCATAGAATCACGAAGCTAGAGCGCGAATTCTTCTGTTCCTCTCTCACAGACGCACATCGCTGTCCGGCGATAGGATTTGCGCGCGCATGCATCCACTTGCTTGTACCTCGGGTTACATTGGATCTCAACAGCGTCGTTCGTGTGCATGCGCGCAGGGTGCAAAGCCGGCGGGGGCAGACAAGAACCTGCGGTTCCTACTGCAGAAGGTGCTGAAGCAGAGCGACGTCGGGAACCTCGGCCGCATCGTGCTCCCCAAAGTGAGGCAGCAATCTCCCTCGTCTAGCTCCGTCAATCTCAATCCATGCATCCACACTTGCAAAGTGTAGCTCTAGCTCCATGAATCCACTTGCAAGACTTTGTTCTTCTTAGTTCGATCCCCTTTGATTAAATTAACAAGAGCTGGATTTGGTTGTGAATGGATGTTTATGAACGAATCCTTGAAGTAATTCTTTCTTGATCGGTTGGTACTAAAACGAGTCTTTTCTTCCATGGATCGTTTCAGAAGGAAGCGGAGACGCACCTGCCGGAGCTCAAGACGAGGGACGGCATCTCCATCCCCATGGAGGACATCGGCACGTCTCGGGTGTGGAGCATGCGGTACCGGTAAGCACAGAGGATTTGGGGATAAACCAGCAGCTGCATAATCTAAGTCCACTTTTGTCTTTGTTAATTAGGCTACCAAACTGGGCCAGATATAGTAAATGACATGAGTACCGCATCACGGTGGGACAGGCACGCTCCTTTCCCAATTGGGCAAGTGGGTCATATGAATACTTGATGGGAATCTGGGAGCCAAATAGTAGCATGCATTCATAGTGTTGCGTGTATGTGAGTACATAACAAGGGCATGCAGAAAATATGTTTCCATTGATCTATATTCATTGATTAGCTGCTAATTAACAATTTGCACATGCAGTAGATTACAAAAGAAAATAGTGGACATATACAGTAGATTATCATGACAATCAGGTGATGTTTATTCATGCAGGTTTTGGCCTAACAACAAGAGCAGGATGTATCTTCTTGAGAACACTGGTGAGAGGAAGATAATTCAAGTCTTAATAGTCCAATCTTGCAACCAAATGTGCATTTCTCTTATATATGTTCTCAAGCATTACCTTTGCATGAACTTGCAGCGGATTTTGTCAGCTATAACGAGCTGCAGGAAGGCGATTTCATCGTGATTTACTCAGATGTCAAGTCGGGCAAATATGTAATGTTCATAACTTTACCAATTTTAATTTCTATAACGTTCACATGCATGATCAATGGTTATCATTTTAAGACTGGTGGTATAAAATCAACACGTACAATCTATATCATCTTCATATGTTATTATTTTTATGGATGGTCAGTCAGTAGTACTATAGTTGACTCTTTTGTTCTTGTTGTGCGTACTTGCACTTTTTCTACAACACATCATTAACACAAAAGCTGTCTACCCCCAGCTGATACGCGGTGTCAAGGTAAGACCCATCCCACAAGATCAAGCCAAGCAGAAGCATGGCAGTCAAGAGAAATGCTGCTCGTCCGACTTGAACGCCAGCCCTGAAGAAGGGGGCGGCGGCGCTGACGCAGGCGGCTGCCGGTCTCGCCAGGAGGCTGCTTCCATGAACCAGATGGCAGTGAGCATCTGAAAGAAGAGCCTTCTCGATCCACCATTGAAGACTAAGCTAGCTAGCTCATGTATACATGATGTTGATGTTCAAGTCGATCTCCCGTTGTATGATGATCCGTGGTACTGTAGCCCTAGGGATGATGCATGATATTTAAAGTAGTTTTCTGTCTGATGTGACGCTAAAGAATGCATGGTTTGGTTAGTTAAACTCCTCTGTAACCCTGTACATGCATGAACATATGCCTTATTCGTTCGTGGCAATTCGTCTAACAAGCAGATTAAAACATACCGTACATGCATTATATTGGTGTTATGTTTACGGTTTTACATGGCTCTTGAATTGAATATGCATGTTAACCTAAGAAATAGAGCTTGGACGGTGTACTGACGCTGTTGTTGGCGTCTCCTTGTAACGTGCGAATTGCTTACAGAAGTACCAGAAACAGTCTTCAGACAATTGCAAGGAAAGAAGTAACAGTCTTCAGAGAATTGCAAGGAAAGAAGTAAAAATAGACGAGGTTAGAACAAATCTGAAATTCCCGTGAGACTAACATAGCATAGAATATTTATCGTTTGCATCAATCCTTCGAGGGTTTTTTTATTCGCAGGAGTTTAAATTATACGGATAGAAGATATGCAGGAATATAGTAAATTTAGTACCAAAACATAGGATTACAAAAGGTTAGTCCAAACAGAGGATTATAAGAAATATAGAGATATTCTAAAAAAAAATTGGCAGGCATAGGAAAGACATATGAGAGCTGCAAAGCAAAGTCAGATCATGGTTAAATCATATGCAGAAGTAGGATCACATTATTAATCAACCTATGTGTCTTTGACTTGCTCTCTATGCAAAGAAATGTAAAAAACAGGTTCAAGTGAAGCAGTGTTGTCCATTTAATTTATTTTCTTTCAAACTCAACACAAAGTAGAAGGTTCTACTTTTGTACGATTAATTCATTACTTTGAATCAAACGATGAGTCCCTGGCTTGTAAAATTCTAAAAAGACGTAGGAATATGAACACAATTGGTCAAACATTTATATATATGCATTAAGCGGCAAAAACCTTTTGATATCAAAAAGAAAGAAATGAGGATTTTTACCAAGAGGTTTAGGTGGTTATTTAAATTCTCAGAATTATTTTTAATGAAATTCCTATGAATCATTAAGATAAAGACCCTGGTAGTGTCACAAAGGAAAAAATTGGTGTTCTACATTTTTATTTTACCATTCAGATAAATCAAAGAGGCCCTGAACATATGCTCCCTAGGATGCATGCAAAGACCTTTGACCGTAAAAATTAGTTAGATTGAAAAACACCCTAGACCAATTTCCACTCGAAGACTAGTTTAGCGATCAGAAAAACAGTGATCCTGCTCTAGCTAGTTGGAGTACTTTCGCCGCTCAAACTTTGACCTAAGATATGGGCGCGGCCACAATAATTTGAACCCGAGAATAATATAAATACATGCACATACGCTTTGACTACATATATATATATGCACGCACAACACACACAGTCTCTCTGATTCCCGATGGCTAGATTCCTCATCTGAAATGGAACTCACGAGTTTGTGCTTGCGTACGCTTTTGCCTCTATTCTCGGCAGCGCCTCGACGTCGCCATGTGCGGCGTCGCCGGACGTGGAGGGACATGACGATATGGTGCGTCATCTGAAATGGTTCTTTATGCAACGAAACCACTAGTTTATTAATTCGGGGCTGATCGCCTACGTGCCCTAGCTTGGTAGTAGCGAGGATGGGAACTTTGCGGCGTGTTTTGATCCGAGCTTAATTTTTCATGGATGTGTGGGGCTCTGTGTGTTTTCCTTTTTTGTGCGGATCGAAAGAGGAAGTGATGAGGTGTGCGTTGGTGAAGGATAAGGCAATGATGCATGATCGGTGTCGTGCGTGCGTACGTGGTCCGCTGCCGATGAACGAGGGTTCGTATTTGGTGGCGTTCCGTTGCGCCAACTGACCGGATGCGGCAACATGCATCTGATCTGTATGATCCACGCTGCTTTCTTTAGCATTGTTTAATTTAACCTCCTGAGGCGATGGTGTTTTTTCTGTGCATTCGTCTGGTATCTTGGGAATTGGAGATATGGTTTTATCCGTAGTATATTCAAATAAAAATATATATCTCTCCGTTCCAAATTAGATGACTTTCATTTGTCTACATGCGGATGTATCTAGATGTGTAACAAGTGTAGATACATCCGTATCTTGACAAATGGAAGTCATCTATTTTGGAATGGAGGGAGTACATATCACGGGCACATAGAGTTAGCCATGAAATGGAAAAGAAATACACATACGGCCACATAAGGAGAATTGAGGTAGCGATGTCTTGCTTTCTTCCGTTTTATTCTTGCGACATCGTGCTCCTTTCTATATGGGCAGCAATGAAGTAGTGGTTTGACAGCTTGCCTTGCGAAGGGCGTGTCCTCCACGTATAACGATCACTTTACCTTATTGGATAACCATTGTGCCCTGGCCTACTTAAACCTTTAGAAATATGCAAACATGTTGCTGAAAATCAAGATCTATCTTGTTTTTCAAATATTTTTGTAGAGCAGTCAGCAGGAGCTCTGCCTTTTCATTAATGAGAGCGAACCCCAGCACTACATGTTAGAAGAGCAATCCTAAACGAGGTACAAAAAATCTGGTCGCCTTTGTACCAATCTGACAAAGAGTTTGGTTATGTGGTTTGCTCTCTCTTGCTGCTTGGGCGCTGTAGAACTCTGTTCTCGCGGATGGTTTCAATAAAATCGAGGGGGGGGGGGGGGGGTGAAGGGTGTGTCCTCGACAACCATCACTTTATCCTATTGGATAACCATTTCGATATTTGAATTAAGCCCCTTACTTCCACCTTTCAAATATGCAAACATCTTGCTAAAAATCAAGTTTTTCTTGTTTTCCGTATGTTTTCTTAGAGTAGCCGGAAGGAGGGATGTAAAAGTGAGGGAAAACTATACAAAAGGTGACCATGTTTTTTATTTACGAGGGAACATTTCTGTACTACTCAGTCGGAGGCGTATTTGATATTGTCAATTTGATCCAAGTGTAATATGCCCCTACTTTTGAGAGGGCAGATAGAATCCAAATATTAGATGTCAAAAGGGCAATCCTAAACGAGGTAGATAAAATCTAATCTCCTTTGTAGGTATCTGACAAAGAGTGCAGTTATAACTTTGGAATTGCATATTCTTTCTATTAGGTAGATTTCTGAAGTCCACTCTATGACTAGGGATGTAAATGAGCCAATAAATGGCGCCACATAATCCCGTATATTTAGGCTAGTTGTTAATTTTCCCAGGAAACAAAACACGATTTTGAACTGGTGACTAAAATAAGTGGGATTAAATGGCGCCATTTAAGCTCCCATTTACATCCCTATATATGACGAAGGACAAGTCAAAAGAAAACTTTATGTTTGAGTTAACGTGAGTGTTTTCGTAGCCATCGGTAGGGATCGAGTACTAATAGATAACTGATGCGATGCTTGTAAAAGGTCATGGAGGAGAAATTTCACGTGTTCTAGATGTAAATGATCTAGTGGTCATTTGCCTCAGTAACCTGAACTTGCTCAATTAGTTTAGATATAACAATAGGTACAGGTGGTACTTGACGTGATAAAGGCACACTACAGAGACGTAAACTATCTTGTACTAGGAATATATATTGGTATGAATAATATTGATGTTAAACAAAATATGAGGGTTAAGTGAACTCCATACTCAAGTTGTGTTGTGTATAGGAAATCATGCGAAAGAAACAACTGTGCCACCTATTCTAATATTACAATGAGCAATGTCTTTGAAGTACTCTAGGTGTGTAAAGTTGCCTTTTCACCAGAAGGAGCCAAGCAGCGTACCGTGCGGTGGTTCAGCGTTGTAATACTAATATTCCCAAAATAAATTCACCCCATGAAGATCATGTTTATTGAAGAACTAATGAAGATTTTTTTTTGCTATGAGTGCTTGTTATGAATTGAATCTTGAGCACACCTAACCGATCTGTGATCGATATTGGCTTGTAAACTTTGTTCCAGGACTCAAGCAAGGGATCTATGTCACCCACCCATGTTTTCTCCAAAAAAATGTCTGTGATCTTGTTAATTAGATACAAGACAACAACCGGTAACTCAAGGGTGCACATGAAAAATGCAGACATGGAAGATATAGATGGAACTTGTTAAATTAGTCATCATTTATGGAGGCACATTAATAGGTATAATTTATGATTCCACGTAATTTACTCTGAAAGCCATTGATGAATCAAACTAAATACATCAGTAGTTCCATATGGAGAAGAGAAAATTCCCTACATGACACTCTCTTAAAATTTTGTTCCTTATTTGACACCGGTAAAAAATTTCTTCCTATATGACCTCTCATCAAATTTTCTTTCCCCATATGACACTTTAGTTCATTTTCTTCACCAACGGCGTTAAAAGAGACTGAAAAAGACATTTCTACCCCTGGTGCATAACGTGACAAAAAATCGGTATGTGAGTATGTGACAATAGCTGCAGTACCATCACATACTAGCATAGTGCTCACGCGCTGTCACAGATCAGACATAAATTATTTTTTGTGCGCAAACTTGAAAAGAAATATAGTTCTACAGCTTAATGATCTTAACCATCCTGACATACAACAGCAGATAGTAGCGCCGGCTCCCTAACACTGATTTTTATACAACAGCAGATAGTAGCAGGAGCTAGCAGCAGTGCAGCACTGTCACCAAGTTGGGGAAGACGAGCAGTTCTGCTAAAGACGGCGGCGCCTGCACATCAACGAACGGATCGGTTCATCCCTGCCCTTTGCGCGTCAAAGCCGTCGCCATCCTCAAGCGCCCCCATCGTAGGCCCGTAGCACATCCTCCGCTGGAGGAGCTGGCCGCTTTCTTTCGCAGCGCAGCTCGCCGTAAGCCGCGCCGTGGTCCAGACCCGCATCCGCGCCATGGCATGTCCCCGCAGCCGAACCCTCCAGAGCCGTGCCGTTACCTCCGGCCGCCGTGCCTTGCATCCATTACCAGCCCCGTCTTGGCCGCCCTCCGCCGTTCCTGGGTCGCCGTCCGCCGCCGTCCGTAGAGCCTCAGCTGAAGCCCCGCCGGCCGCCGCCGAAGCGGGCCAGAATCCGCCGCCGCCGCCGAAGCGGGCCAGCAATCGCCGCCGCCGTCGCTAGGTCTTGGGTTGGGTGGGGACAGAGACAGACAGGGACGAGAGGATGAGAGGTCGAGATGGGCGTTCGGTCGGGTTCGTTTTTTTGTTCGATTCGATAGAATAGAGACGAGGGTATTTTTGTCCGACTGAATATTTTTTGACGGAACAGTGTAGTAGAGGGGCAGGTCTAGCTTGCGCGCGCGCAAGGATCGATCCCGTCACTCGGTTTCCGACCAGGTGTTATAGCTAATTAAGGCAAGGTTTCGTCCGCGCAGTTTACTAAATCAGGGCAGTCCTATTCCCTTTCCGTGCACGCGTTGCCAGGCTGGACATTTCGTGCGCGCACGGCAGACGGCTTATTCCCTTTTCTCTATTCACTTTTGGCGCGGACGAAACTAGATGGAAACAACGCAGAAGCAAACGATTGAAAATTTTGCTGGCGCACCAGATTTTTGAATTTCCATCGAAAATCTTGATGCAAAATCAATTCCCTTTTTGGGCAAAGGATATTTTAGGGTAAAACAAATGGGAGGGAGGTAATAAATTCCACTTCCAACTAGTACAATTTTTTATTGAAATAAAAAAGTCCACTTCCAACTAGTACAACCTATTCCCTTTTATGCTGAGATTTAGAGGAAACAATTTTTTTGAATTGGCATCAAAAATCTGGATGGAAAAATCAATTCCTTTTTGGGTAAAGGATATTTTATTGAAATAAAGAGGTCCACTACCAACTAGTACAAAACTATTCACTTTTTAAACTGACATTGAAAAACAGAAATAATGGGGGTAGATAAACAAAATTGCCACTTCATAAAAAAGGGTTCTCTGAAATTGATAAAAATTACTGTCATTTCCACAAAAGAAATGACTAAAAAAACACATCAAAGTGTTTCATATAAACTATAAAAACTTCCCAGCATCATTCAAAAACCTGATTACTTAATAGCACCACAGAAATTCACACGTTGTAGGCCCATAACTTATAAGTAGAACTGAAGTACTTGAAACCAAACAGTACCCTTAACATCCACCATGGAGTTCATAAAAAGGATAGGCATATTTTAGCAGTCCAGAAAAAAGGAATGATCATTCCTTAACATACTTAGCTTAGTTTCTCTACTTAGTGCATACTTAGTGGTATTCCAGTTGACACTTCACAGGAGTTCAATAGTGAGCTCCAGTTTATTTAAGTCTTGATGGGAGGAAGATGAACATATAGATCTGTTCTTCTGTCATCTTGAAATCATTAACAACTGCAGCCCATCCAGCAGAGAGCATAGCCTTCTTTGTTCGCTTACCTTTCTTCAGAGTAACCATGTGGTAATACTCACTTGTATTGCAATAAACCGGGATTTCAATTGCATCTTTTTGGATATACTTTAGCAGGCTCTTTTCAGTGAAGGCAGCACCAAAATCCTGCAGACATTTAGATATTTAAAAAGTTAGTAAGCATATTTTCCAGTACTGGTAAAAACAGAAAAACAAGATGTCGAATTCATGCATGATTAGGGCGCAATATTACCATCTTTGCTTTCTGAGGATGAACTGATGATTCTGTCATTTTGTACACATAGTACTTCTTAGTTGCTGCAGGATTATACTTGCATGTACTGTTGAGCCACTTGCATTGCTTAATGGTCAGCTTCATGTTATTTGCAAAGATGCAGTGCTTGTCGAAAAGGTAACTTCCTCGGTACATCGGGCCTGTAAGCAACAAATACAATTCAAGAAAATTATTTCACTTATTAAAAATTGCGCAATATGCAGAATTATCATGTAAAAAAGCTTATTAAAAAGGACAGAAGTATTGTAATGCTGCTCATACCTCTCCAGATAGGCATTGCCTGAGGCTCATTCTGCACAACTTCTTCACTTGAGGAAGAGTCAATGGAAATGCTATCACTGCTAGGACACGTCGACAACCTTTTTCCTGGGTATCATCTGCTTATCAAAATTGAAAAATGAAACTGATTGTTACAATCTCTAAATGTATATTGGGGAACAAAACTTAAATGTATTTTTTGAACGATGAACCGTAAGGTAAAAAACTTAAATGTATAAGTTTACTGATGCTTGTGCAAAAAAAAAAACAAAGGATCAAATCCTACTAGTAGCACAAGTATGTAGTCAACAAAAATCTTTGTGCTACAACAAGTATCTGCTCGGCAAAATTCTACTATTTTCACAAGTATCTAGTCAAAAAAATCCTTCTGCTATCAGTTTCATTTTGTAAGTACATGGCTATTAGTAATTGATAGTTACAATCCATTTTGTACTACATGGCTACTAGTACCACAAGTATCTAGTCAACAAAATCCTTGTTCTACAACAAGTATTTTCTCAGCAAAATGCTACTAGTTCCACAAGAATTTGAGCATTTTCCTAAGTACGAAAATGAAAAGTAGAAATTTTCCTGATGGCTACTAGGAAAATAACAATGAAAAGGATAAAAAAGAACAGGAAAATGTAGTACAAAATGAAGAAATCAAGAGTAGATGAAGTGAAAAAAAGAAGAAACAATCTTCCTACTCCTAACCATATTCAACCGCCATATTCAACCGAGAGACATCAGGGTGCTAAGACACACTAAAACCTATTGATCCAGTAAGAGTAACTACCAGATCGGAGTTAATAGGCCATAGATCAAACACAAGAGACGATTAGATCGGATAAATAAAAAAGGACATGTCTCAAATCACAAACCCTGTTTTCTCATAAAAAGAGTGTAGATTTACATGGAGGTTGCTGTCGACGGCGGTGAGGAACTGTACTAACCTTGGATGTCTCCTTGGTGGCGGCGCCGGAGGACTTTCTGCTAGATTTCTGCTAGATCGAGAGTCGAGTGCTTTCCCCTTTCTGCGGCGGCGAAACCCTAGCAAGTGGAGAGGAATGGGCAAGAGTGGGAGAGAAATGGTCAGGTTCTCTGCTTATATACTATGAACTTTGTCTTAATAGTCCTTTGTCAAAAACTATTTTAACAATGTGTCCCTCCACCTATTGCATTTTTCTATAAAACACCCTGACTTCTCTTCTGCTGACTTATTCTAAAAATTATTACCAAACGCATATGCATGAAGTTATCAACCATGCGATACACAAAAGGTTTATTAGCGATGTTGTACATACAAAGTTACCGAGCGTGATTTACTTAAACCAAAATGAAAAAAACTATAGCAAACATGTTACCAACGGGATATCTCCTCGTACTAGTTATCAGTCGCATGTTAGGTACATTGTCGGGGTTCGAAAACTTGTAGGTATTGTTACCAACCCCATAGGCTAAAACTTGCCAATCACATAGCTAGCAAGTTATTAGGGTGGGATCCTTGAAAAAAGCATTATTACCAGCACCCTGGACTAAAAGTTACCAATGATAAACAAGAAGTGCACATTGTTACCAGACACATATGCATAAAGTTATCGACCATGCAATACACATGATTTATTATCGATGTTGTACCATACAAGTTACCGAGCGTGTGGTTTACTTAAGCGAATATAACCAACCCTATAGCAAAAAAGTTACCAACAGGATATCCCCTCGTACTAGTTATCAGTCGCATGTCAGGTAGTTTGTCGGGGTTCGGACACTTGGAGGTATTGTTACCAACCACATAGACTAAAAGTTACCAATCACATAGCTAGCAAGTTATCAGGGTGGGATGTTTGAAAAAAGCATTATTACCAGCACCGTGGACTAAAAGTTACCAATGACAAACAAGAAGTGCACATTGTTAGCAGACACATATGCATAAAGTTATCGACCATGCAACACACATGATTTATTATCGATGTTGTACCATACAAGTTACCGAAGGTGTGGTTTACTTAAGCGAATATAACCAACCCTATAGCAAAAAAATTACCAACAGGATATCCCCTCGTACTAGTTATCAGTCGCATGTCAAGTAGGTTGTCGGGGTTCGGACACTTGGAGGTATTGTTACCAACCACATAGGCTAAAAGTTACCGATCACATAGCTAGCAAGTTATTACCAGCACCCTGGACTAAAAGTTACCAATGACAAACAAAGAAGTGCACATTGTTACCAGACACATATGCATAAAGTTATCGACCATGCAACACACATGATTTATTATCGATGTTGTACCATACAAGTTACCCGAGGGTGAGGTTTACTTAAGCGAATATAACCAACCCTATAGCAAACAAGTTACCAACAGAATATCTCCTCGTACTAGTTATCAGTCGCATGTCAGGTAAGTTGTCAGGGTTCAAACACTTGGAGGTAACCCCATATGCTAAAAGTTACCAATCACATCGCTATCAAGTTATAAGGGTGGGATGCTTGAAAAAAAACAATATTACCAGCACCCTGGACTAAAAGTTACCAATCACAAATAAGAACTACACATTGTTACCAGACACATATACCTAAAGTTATCGACCGTGCAACACACATGATTTATTACCGATGTTGTACCATACAAATTATCGAGCGTGTGGTTTACTTTAGTGAATATAACCAACCCTATAGCAAACCAGTTACCAACAGGATATCTCCTCATACTAGTTAAGAAAATGCATGTCAGGTTGGTAGTCGGGGTTCGGAAACTAGTAGGTATTGTTACCGACACCATAGGCTAAAAGTTACCAACCACGTATCTAGCAAGTTATCAGAGTGGGATGCTTGAAAAAAGAATTATTACCAGCACACTAGACTAAAAGTTACCAATGACAAACAAGAACTACACATTGTTACCAGGCACATATGCATAAAGTTATCGACCATGCAACACACATGATTTATCATCGATGTTGTACCATACAAGTTACCCGAGGGTGAGGTTTACTTAAGCGAATATAACCAACCCTATAGCAAACAAGTTACCAACAGATATCTACTCGTACTAGTTATCAGTCGCATGTCAGGTAGGTTGTCAGGGTTCAAACACTTGGAGAAAACCCCCATACGCTAAAAGTTACCAATCACATCGCTAGCAAGTTATCAGGGCGGGATGCTAAAAAAAAGCATTATTACCAGCACTCTGGACTAAAAGTTACCAATAACAAACAAGAACTACACATTGTTACCAGACACATATGCATAAAGTTATCGACCGTGCAACACACATGATTTATTACCGATGTTGTACCATACAAGTTACCGAGCTATGTGGGGAAAAGAAAAACACTAGCAAAATCTGAATCTGCTTCTATTGTGACATCCAAAATCTGATTTCCGTTGGGGGCTAAGCTAGCTAGCGCGCACGATCGAAGCCAATCGATCGATCGGTTTCCGATCGGTTTCAGCCTATCAATTCCACCAAGGGCCTACCAGTCACATAATATGTACTTAGGAAGCGTGTAGAAGTCCTGTTATTATATGAAGAACTCGTATAAATACTTTAACTACTGTTTGTGTTTCTACTGGAATTGATTACAGCAAGAACGACACAAATAAGTAAACAAGCTGAATTTGTGTGTTACAACTCCACATTCTTTTAAAATACATTCCCATATGACTTTGAAAAAGGATAGAAGTTCAATATTTATAATTCTTAATTACAGTAAACCTATACGAGCAAGAGAAATAACAGCTTTGCACTTGTGAAGCTGCAATCCTATGAGTGTACTGGGAACACAACTTACTTGCTTTCCATTGATGACATGGTTGTCCTTCATCAATTTATCAACAACAGCAGGGTCAGAATATGTGATGAAGCCAAAACCCCTTGGCTGAGACGTGTGCTTATTTTTCATTATCACCAAATAAACTATCTCTCCATAGATGCCAAAAATACTTCTGAAACATGGCTGTCGTCAAAAGTTCCAGCAACGAAATTAGTCCTACAAAGTTACAACTCAAAGAATCTGCTTTAATATCATGAATGAGAAGTTGTGTTGATAGACACACGTTATCATCTCTGACATGTATATCACCGAATGACAAACGTTCAGAATAGAACTAGAACAAACCTGCAATTATAAGAAAATATATGTCGCTGGGTTCAAAGTACAGGCATGAATATGGTGGTCCTTACGTTGATGCATGAATATGGTTCAAAGTACAGGCATGAATATGGTAAATAAATTATATTCACACTTTGCTCAAATATGTGATCAAGTCGAGCTATAACAGACCGCAGTAATAACCATACTGGAAGTAAAGAAGAATATGTCCGTTTAGTTACCAAAGAAGAGCACACTTGAATCTTGTTGTTTGAAAAGAGTTCCTCAACCAGTGACCTATCTCTATCATTTAGACCCGCATGGTGCAGATCTATTCCAAATTGAAGCGTATGTCACAAATTATTATCAGTGACTTGTGAAAGAATCATGTCTAGAGAGTTATCTGCTATGTTGAGGAACTGCCTTGGTTTCTCATCAGATGCCGCAAGCTGCAACATAGAGTACAGCCAGTGAGCAAACATACAAGATAATGGTCATTTGCATCTAACAACTTGCTTAGTGACAGAAATCCAAAGCAGCATTCTACTTGAATGAGACCGAGGGCTGTAAGTCTCATCTGTCGACGTGATGACACAAAAATGAGAACTGGATTATCAGGTGAATGAGTGCATATGGCTGCATATGCTGGTTTATTCATGCTATTCATTCTTGGGCAGTAGAACTTTCCAGATACCCTGTTCGTGGAAAAAAAAGGAATATGAGATATATCAGAACATTTAACAGTCAAATAAATATTGACTATCCACAAAGTAGATAACTAGAATTTTTTTCGCTCTTCTCTAAAGTAACAGAAACCTAACGTACATTGGGAAAAAGGAAAGGCATCCAAGAATGCACCAGAACTGATAAATATTTCAAAAAAGTAATGGTCTTGTGCATCTCCTTGGCTAAAGCTTGGCAAAACGTCATGAAGGAAGTGACTACTGGAGAATATGAGCATTAGTTGTGCTATTGATCCATACAGGGAATTTAAGGCAACAACTGGGATCACTTACCTGAATATGTACTTCAAGAGAAAGTATTACACAACTGTTGCCTAAACAAATTTAAATTATCTTTCAAACGGGCAAACCAGAATGCTACAACTGTTCTAAACTTGCAGGATAAGTGTTTATTGAATTTTCAGAGATGTAAAGCTTAAAAAGTTCAGACAACAATCAAAAGCTTTACTAGCAGTAACCATTTTTAGTGTCACACTATAATTTCTTAGTTAGATAGTTCGTCTTCGTTTCTCTGAGTCTCAACTCTCAAGACAAACAACACCAAAGATACATGGAGATAGATAATAAATCACAACTAGCAAAAATAAGGACAAATTGCCTAATTGTGGGACTATAAGAAGAGGATTATATTTGACCTTGCAATCGAAGATGTCCAAGTTAATCCATGAACAGCAATAGCCACCGTCACGTCGGTGTTCATGTTGGAAGGAAGGAACATGGCCGTGACCGAGCGGTCACCACCCGCGCCACCACCACATCGGAGAGCTGCACGAGGAGGGCGCGGAGGAGGGTGCGAAGCAGGGTTGTGCGAGTTCGGGAGGACGGAGCGGCGCTGGGGGAGGTCGTCGTGGAGGCGAGGAGGAGGGGTCGCCGCCGCGGCAGCTAGGATCCGCTCCTCCTCCTGACCCTGGACGGGCCCTGCTCGGAGGGGAGGTAGCCGTCAGGGAGGAGGGTTCTCCGGAGCGCCAGCCTAGGGCTCAGCTAATCCTTATCCTGGGCGGCCCAGATTAACGGCGGCGGGGGATGAGGGTGAAGGGAGGACGCCGGGGAGCAGGTCGCTGGGACGAGCGGCGCGGCGGGGAGGAGGTCGCTGGGGAGGAGCGGCGCGCGGCGACTTGGATTGCCGGGGATTGGAACTTGGAAGAAATGAAGAAAAAGAAAAGGGAATAGGGAATAGGGCGTGTCCGCCAGTTTCCGAAAAGGTAAAGTGGAGGTGAGCCCGACGCGCAATATCGAGCGAGGGCTCGCGCGCTCGACAACTAGCCGTTTCGGTAGTAGAGGTAACGGTGATGTTATGTAGGGAAAGAAATTTTGAGAAGAGGTCATATAGGGAAGAAAAATTTTACCGGTGTCAAATAAGGAACATGATTTTAAGGGAGTGTCATATAAGGAATTTTCTCTAGAGAATTGGACAAAACCGAATAGGAAGTCCCTGTAGCATGGAATGATTGAGGATGGATTGTAGAAAGTCAACGGTAAAACAAAGAGAAGTGGTAGCACCATTAGACGGGACAAAAGATGTATATTCATTGAAGCAATATTGGGCCATAACCTTTGAATGATATAAGAAATTAAATTGTGCCCTATTTTATCAAAAGCTTTTGCAAAGTCCAATGTTAAAACAATTCTTGCTCCGACTGCTTGGTGATCAATCTGCTTGGTGACATGAATGTTCTTTTTTGTGAACACACAAGAATGAACTGTTTATCATCATCTATATGCTTAGTTTCCTTGTTGTTATAGGAGTTTGATGTGATGGACCTTGAGGATGTATCTGCTATTCACCTCTGCATCATTCGAAGAAATGGAATTCTTCAAGAAGATTAAAAAAAGGATGATACTATCAATTGCATTGTCCGTTTTGATATTGTCTAAGACAAAGGTTTAGCAATGAGAACCTTTGCACGGTTTCGAGGACGGCATGATTCCAAGCTTGAGAAACATTCAAGGTCCCGATGATCAGACAAAAAAAATCAAATATTAATATTCATTCTTTGGTATATTTGTAGGTCACACGGAGTTCGTCCAGGGTTAACTACATGGTGTAAAAATGGGTATAGCAATCGAGAAAGTAGTTGCAGCCAACTACAACTGTCAAGTAAAAGAATTTGTTTAATTTTACTACAGTGAAAACCATTACCAGTCGTGATAGTAGTTATGTGTGAAGCAATACGTCCATGAAACACATAGGTCGGGTTAACATAGTTGTCGAACCAGTACGAGAAAGGCTCTAGGAGAGAGAGGCGATGGGGAGACGATTGTAAAAACCCATGTAGGGTTCCGTCCCTTTACCCCTCGCCCGCCGGCGACGCCATTCGTCCGCTCCGCCTTTGGTGGCCTTGGGGCCTTGGAGGAGTGGTGGACGAAGGCGTGTCGCCGGCTGGGAGGGTTCACGTTCTTTGTTTAGCCTATTTTCAGTGTCTTTTTCAAAAATGGTGAGGCGACGGCTACATCCAGAAGTGAGAATAAGGTCTTCCGCACCTTAATTATCATCACTTCGGTGGTGTGTACCGCTGGTGGAGGTCACGTTGAGTTGTGTGTCCAACAGATCTTCGGGGATCCAATCGACTTTCGTGTTCGTAGGCATTGTTTTAGGTCTGACTCTTCTGACTTGCGAGTTTCATCTTTGGTGATGGTGCTGATCTTGTGCATTGGTCCTTTGTGGACTTTAACATGATGACTTCTTGTTTTTGTACTACAACAAGCTCTAGTTAAACAAGTTTTGCCCGACTTCAGTGATGGAGGGACGAGGACGGTGGTGTGCCTTCGGCTTGTGCCAGTGTCTGTAGTCACGCTAGGTGGTCTACCGTCCTTTTTGTGATTTTTATTAATTTATGTTTTGATGCTTTTTGTATTTTTCGGTAAACTTTTTCCAAAAAAAAGCAATACATCCACGGCGCCACATCGTGCCTCGCCCTCTTGGTCTCTCCGAGAAGAGCCATTTGATCAGGTCGTCCAGGATCTATCCATGAGGACCATGACGTTCTCGTTCGGATTATTTTTTACGTGCTCGTTTAGGCAGCCTTGGCCCTTGGACGAGTTGCCGGCCTGCCGGCCGGCCCGTCTGTACAGCCGGACGGACCAGGTGTGCATCACCCACATGTGCCCTTCTTTCGACACCTAAAAAAACTCATATGCCGGACGCGGATTTTCGGAACATGCAGACAAGCGAGGATGGAATCCAAAGTTTCCTAGTGGCTTCGTGATTAGGAAACATAGTGTTAATGAGGTGGAAAAGCAGCCTTAAATAAAAAGACATGTGTATACAAAGAGGAATACGATGTCATTTAAGATAGGCATGCATGCTTGCACGAGAAAGTCAAAGAATCATAATAGTATTAAATGCTCTTTATTGCTGCATGGCTAAGTGAACTTATTTATGATTTAGAGTGATGGTCATTAGGCACACTGTCGTATAAAAAATGTTGAATTTGTTTTTTGGACATTTTAAAAATCTGATCAATTTTCAATTCTGAAATGTTTTCAATATTCTAAAAGTTTGAACATTTTAAGAAAAAAATAGTTGAATAAATAAATATTTTCCAAATATGTGAAATTTTCGAAAAAATAAATATTAATATTTATTAGAATTTGAACATTTTTAAATAGTAATAGTTAAAAATTGAAAAAAATGACATATTGTAAATTTAAATATTGTCTAAATATCTCCATTTTGTAAAACCAAAAATTAAATATTTTCAAAAAATTAAAAATCTGAATTTTTATAAAAATCTAAAATTTCTGAAAAACAAAATATTTAATAGGAATATATAGCGAATATTTATGAAACTTTAAATATTTAATTGGAAAAATATTTGTATTTTTTATGACAAATTGTATTTTTTTAGAAATGTCTAAAATTTCTAAAAAATAAATATTAATATTTATTAAAATTGTAACATTTTTAATATGATTTAAGTAGTATTTGGAAAAAATTAATTGGAAAAATAATTAATATTTATTAAAATATTTTCAAATTTGAAAATTTTAAAATATGAATATTTACCTAGTGTTTACGATATATTAATTGGAAAAATATTTGAAAAATTATGACATATTGTGAAATTAAATATTTTCTAAAATCTAAATTTCTGAAAAATGTAAATATTTTCAAATTTTGAATAGTTTTCAATTACGAAAACCTGATTTTTAATTTTTCGAACCATTTATTTATTACGAGAGCTAAATTTTCATTTTTGTGAAACATTTATTTATTTAAATTTGTTTTAGAAAATCAAAAATAAACATTATCATAAAAATGTCTGAGCAGTGAATGTTTGAGATTTGCGTATTTTTGACATACAAAAAATGTTGCTTTTGTCTACAAAAATAAACATTTGTATGAGAAGTATCAAGTGGAAATCTCTGTGTGAAAAGGTTAAGTTAAATCACATGTGTGCTTGCTTAACATTGATTGGAGGAGGGTTTGTTTAATTTAATATATATGCTTAGTGTATGCGTTGCATTTATTGAGCATGATGCATGCGTAGCATTTATTGAGCACGAAGGTGGGGGACCGTGCCTTTTATACGATAGAAATACAAAACTAGTATATAAAAAATAGACCATATTAAAAGGCATGTGGTTCGGTGGAGCAATTATGAACGTGGGTGCCCATGTGAAGTCAACGGTGAGATTCAAGGGGGTGGCGTCGTCGGGTTCTCCTGAGCATTTTCGCTCATATGCCCTCCTATATGGGTTTTTAAAGAAAATATCGTTCTATAGGTTTCATGCTTGCTGAATGTTTTGTTGGTAAGTTTAATGTTTCTATAACAAGATATGCGGTGAGTAACGTTTAGAAAAAATGCAGTGAGTACTTCGTACTATTAAACAATTGATGAGTACGAGATTATTGTAGATATAAACTTCGAGAAAATACAGAAGTAAGTACAGTATTACTAAAAAGCATGACGATGAATAGCAAAATGCAACAACACTATTTTGTGGACCGTGGTGTCTAGTATCTCGTGTTTGGAGATACCATCGCATGTACATTTCTTTAGGGTAGACGTTTCGTTACATTGATCCAGTTTGAAAAGTTTGAAGACGGAAGTCGCGGGCTACCTACGTTAGCTAGCGTAGATGAGAGACCGAGGTAGCTTATCACCAAACCCAGACGCAACTTTCCAGCCCAAGCTATCAAGTCGAATCACACAGTGCGCAGCACGCGCTTTGTTTACACGGGACAATTCCACCAGTTCCATATTCCGGTATTCCCCATTTGCAACAAGAAAAAAATATTCATGTATTCCTAGTTGGTTGAGGTTTAAATGTACTCCAATATAAATTGCCGTTTACACTTGGTGACATGCATGGCGCGATCGTACAAAATGATTTTGCAAATCGCACGAGTTCCTCAGAGCTTCAGAGAGCTTCGGTACTAGGGACCAAAATTGGACATGAAGAAAACTCAAAGATTTGAGATTGCTTCCAGTGCTTGCCGCTCTGTAAAACAGCCAAAACTCGCACTATACGGAGAAGACGTGCCATGGCCTTTTACGGGGCAGTTCGAGCGAGATGCCCTAATTTCTAGCCCAAGCCATCTTTTCCTGGTCACGTGCTTCTCGCACCAAGTCACTACGGGAAACCGTCAAAACGCCGACGGCCAAATGTCGGGGCCGTCGGCGTACAGCACGGGCTAGGGCAGACGACGAACAGGCCGTCGGCGTACGAAGCGCCGTCAGCGTAGAATTACATCCCCGACGGCTGCCGTCGGCGTTATAAATCTCGTCGGCGTACAAAAGTCGACATAACGGAACCGTCCAGCGTCGTTGATACGCCGACGGCTGCCGTCGGCGTTTAGTTGTTTTTTTTAATTTATTTTCGTATATAATATTCATTTATTTATTTCTCTACATAATATTTAATGTAGTTGTAATTTATATATATTGGACCTATAATTGCCCTCCCAATTTCAGTATCCCACCCCCGTAAAATAACGGTTTGAGTTTTCCGGAACCCAACCCTACAACATATACATGTAAAACAAATAAAAACTTTTCCTGGCTCACTAGAGAGAAAGTTATGCCGATGATGTCGGTCACACCTAGGAGTAGATTCTTGCACAGGTACAACAGACAACACACTTGTATACATATGGTATGTCACAAGCTAGATTTGGGTGGGGTTCCGACGCTCCGGGGCCCCGCTTCGGTGAAACCCTGAATCCGCTGGAAAAACCCTAACGTTTCCGTCTACCCCCAATGACGTGCGTCGAAAGGGGTAGCCCAGTGGACTTTTTTGCTTGGTTGTGTTATGTTAGGCCATAGGAACATGAGAAACCAAAGTCTACCCCAAATCGACACACGATTCCATCCGGTTCGCCCGAAAGGGGAGTTTTCACCTCTAAGTGCAGAAACTAACTAGAGAGAGTGAAGCCGGTGATGTCGGTCACACCTAGGAGTAGATTCTTGCACATTTACAACACGCAACACACTTGTATACATATGGTATGTCACAAGCTAGGTTTGGGTGGGGTTCCGACGCTCCGGGGCCCCGCTTCGGTGAAACCCTGAATCCGCTGGAAAAACCCTAACGTTTCCGTCTACCCCCATAGACGTGCGTCGAAAGGGGGTAGCCCAGTGGACTTTTTTGCTTGGTTGTGTTATGTTAGGCCATAGGAACATGAGAAACCAAAGTCTACCCCAAATCACACACGATTCCATCCGGTTCGCCCGAAAGGGGAGTTTTCACCTCTAAGTGCAGAAACTAACTAGAGAGAGTGAAGCCGGTGATGTCGGTCACACCTAGGAGTAGATTCTTGCACATTTACAACACACAACACACTTGTATACATATGGTATGTCACAAGCTAGGTTTGGGTGGGGTTCCGACGCTCCGGGGCCCCGCTTCGGTGAAACCCTGAATCCGCTGGAAAAACCCTAACGTTTCCGTCTACCCCCATAGACGTGCGTCGAAAGGGGGTAGCCCAGTGGACTTTTTTGCTTGGTTGTGTTATGTTAGGCCATAGGAACATGAGAAACCAAAGTCTACCCCAAATCGACACACGATTCCATCCGGTTCGCCCGAAAGGGGAGTTTTCACCTCTAAGTGCAGAAACTAACTAGAGAGAGTGAAGCCGGTGATTTCGGTCACACCTAGGAGTAGATTCTTGCACATTTACAACACACAACACACTTGTATACATATGGTATGTCACAAGCTAGGTTTGGGTGGGGTTCCGACGCTCCGGGGCCCCGCTTCGGTGAAACCCTGAATCCGCTGGAAAAACCCTAACGTTTCCGTCTACCCCCAATGACGTGCGTCGAAACGGGGTAGCCCAGTGGACTTTTTTGCTTGGTTGTGTTATGTTAGGCCATAGGAACATGAGAAACCAAAGTCTACCCCAAATCGACACACGATTCCATCCGGTTCGCCCGAAAGGGGAGTTTTCACCTCTAAGTGCAGAAACTAACTAGAGAGAGTGAAGCCGGTGATGTCGGTCACACCTAGGAGTAGATTCTTGCACATTTACAACACACAACACACTTGTATACATATGGTATGTCACAAGCTAGGTTTGGGTGGGGTTCCGACGCTCCGGGGCCCCGCTTCGGTGAAACCCTGAATCCGCTGGAAAAACCCTAACGTTTCCGTCTACCCCCATAGACGTGCGTCGAAAGGGGGTAGCCCAGTGGACTTTTTTGCTTGGTTGTGTTATGTTAGGCCATAGGAACATGAGAAACCAAAGTCTACCCCAAATCGACACACGATTCCATCCGGTTCGCCCGAAAGGGGAGTTTTCACCTCTAAGTGCAGAAACTAACTAGAGAGAGTGAAGCCGGTGATGTCGGTCACACCTAGGAGTAGATTCTTGCACATTTACAACACACTTGTATACATATGGTATGTCACAAGCTAGGTTTGGGTGGGGTTCCGACGCTCCGGGGCCCCGCTTCGGTGAAACCCTGAATCCGCTGGAAAAACCCTAACGTTTCCGTCTACCCCCATAGACGTGCGTCGAAAGGGGTAGCCCAGTGGACTTTTTTGCTTGGTTGTGTTATGTTAGGCCATAGGAACATGAGAAACCAAAGTCTACCCCAAATCGACACACGATTCCATCCGGTTCGCCCGAAAGGGGAGTTTTCACCTCTAAGTGCAGAAACTAACTAGAGAGAGTGAAGTCGGTGATGTCGGTCACACCTAGGAGTAGATTCTTGCACATTTACAACACACAACACACTTGTATACATATGGTATGTCACAAGCTAGGTTTGGGTGGGGTTCCGACGCTCCGGGGCCCCGCTTCGGTGAAACCCTGAATCCGCTGGAAAAACCCTAACGTTTCCGTCTACCCCCATAGACGTGCGTCGAAAGGGGTAGCCCAGTGGACTTTTTTGCTTGGTTGTGTTATGTTAGGCCATAGGAACATGAGAAACCAAAGTCTACCCCAAATCGACACACGATTCCATCCGGTTCGCCCGAAAGGGGAGTTTTCACCTCTAAGTGCAGAAACTCACTAGAGAGAAAGTGAAGCCGGTGATGTCGGTCACACCTAGGAGTAGATTCTTGCACATTTACAACACACAACACACTTGTATACATATGGTATGTCACAACTAGGTTTGGGTGGGGTTCCGACGCTCCGGGGCCCCGCTTCGGTGAAACCCTGAATCCGCTGGAAAAACCCTAACGTTTCCGTCTACCCCCATAGACGTGCGTCGAAAGGGGGTAGCCCAGTGGACTTTTTTGCTTGGTTGTGTTATGTTAGGCCATAGGAACATGAGAAACCAAAGTCTACCCCAAATCGACACACGATTCCATCCGGTTCGCCCGAAAGGGGAGTTTTCACCTCTAAGTGCAGAAACTCACTAGAGAGAAAGTGAAGCCGGTGATGTCGGTCACACCTAGGAGTAGATTCTTGCACATTTACAACACACAACACACTTGTATACATATGGTATGTCACAACCTAGGTTTGGGTGGGGTTCCGACGCTCCGGGGCCCCGCTTCGGTGAAACCCTGAATCCGCTGGAAAAACCCTAACGTTTCCTCAATTGCATCATTGTGCCCATCAATGCGTGCATATAACTTCCCTGATATGTGTCGCATAAAACAGGGCGGTTATTCACAGGGCGGTTATCCGACACATTAGCCTCTTTATCTAATCCACAACTAGCTTGTTCCTTGACAGGGAAGTTAACCTCTTTGGCTTCATCTGATGGAGTAACCTCTCTTGCATAACCTGTTGTCCTCTCTCTACTAAATTAGGGAATATATTGAGTAAAAAAAAAGAGGATACGCCGACGGCATTGCCGTCGGTGTAGTATTATCCACTTAACCCACCCACCACTACGCCGACGGCTGCCGTCGGCGTAGGTTTACCTTATCCATTTTTTAGGTCGCACCCGCACCCGCACCCGCACCTAGCCAGCCACCCATTTTCTCCATCGCACCCATCCTCTCGCCGCCGCCATCCCCAGTGCGTCGTCCTCCTCCGCCGGCCGCGCCCGCCACGCCGCCCATCTCCCCTCCCCAGGATCCGCCGCTCCCCTCCCCAGCTCGCCTCCCCAGCTCCCCTCCCCAGCTCGCGGCCGTGCTCCCCCTCCCCAGGATCCGCCGCGGCCGTGTCCCCTCCCCAGCTCGCGGCCGTGCTCCCCTCCCCAGCTCGCGGCCGTGTCCCACGCCGGACGCATCGAGCTCGGCGGCGACCTCCTCCACGCCGGCCGCGCCTCACGCCCCCACCTCGCACCTCCTCCACGCCGGACGCATCGAGCTCGGCGGCGACCTCCACGCCGGCCACACCTCACGCCCCCACCCCGCACCTCCTCCACGCCGGACGGCCAGCTCGCGGTCCTCCACCGGCCCCTACGCACTGCTCCCCCTCCCCAGCGCCGCGGCCTGTGCAACCGCAGGTGAGACAGTGGCATGTCAGCACGATGTAGAGGTGATGGGAGCAAGTTAGTATTTTGGAGCAAATTAGTATGGTAGAGCATGTTAGCATAATTTTGAGGTGAGAGCAAATGTTGCTAGTTAGATGTTCATCATTTTATTTCGTTTGCATGGCATTAGTTGTAGTTGATTTAGTTCTAGCTAAATGTATAGTCGGCAACATGGGCAAATTCATTTTAGTTCTAGCTAAATGTGTAGTTGATTTAGTTCTTTGTGTTCTTTTTTTTTATCTATGCTTCCTTGACTAACCCTGTATCAAATGCTTTTACTTAACTAAGTATCATGTCGGAGCCGGAGCGAAAGTTTCGTGGTGTTCACCGGAGACCCACGAAGATCCCGACTTGGGCAGCTCAGATCACAGTGGATCACAGGAAGATCCAGCTTGGTACTTTCAGGTGCCCGTGGCAGGCGGCCCGCGCCTACGACTGCGCGGCGGTCCAGCACTTTGGGGCGAGAGCGATCCTCAACTTTGAGGATGAGCGGAGCGCGGCGCACATGTTAGCGCCAGATGGCATGAGGATCGCGACGAAGGCCGAGGAGAGGGACACCGGCAGGCAGAGAGGCTGCTCAGGGCGCGCCACCAGCGCGAGGATGACCCCTTGGTCAAGGATCTCCTCCTTGATCCCCAGGTGATGGCGGTCCAGTACCAGGTCTTGAGCGAGAGCCGGCAGCAGCGCGGGCAGGGCGAGGCCGGCCCCTCCGGCACGCAGCAGCAGGGCGAGGACTCTAGCAGCAGCCTGTCCTCTTGTTGGGGCCGCTTGGACGACGTCACTGACACCGGCGCGAGTCGAGTTTAGGATGTCTATCATCCTACCTGTCGTACTACTAGACTTATCTTGCTACCTGTTGTACTGCTAGACTTATCATACATGCTACCTATGTATTATTGTGCTACTTGTCTATATGTGTTATGTTAAGCTAATATGGTTACATCGTTCTATGGTTTATTCTGTTTTATGTTTAATTATTAGGTAAAATGGAGGGATATTTGCTTATATATTTCGATTGTTTGTACTTTTCAGATGACGTAGCTTCCTCTCGGCCTTCTCCGGCCACCGATCACGCTTCGAGGGTATAAATCTTTCGCCTCTCTTGCTGCATAGGTTTATTTTGGTCTAGATCACCAAGTCAGTCGCGTAACCCGAGTCAGATCCCATCCGGAAGGGTTACAAATTTATAAATATGCAGGATTGTCCATCTTTGCATATTTATAACCGTAACACTTCCGGGTTGTCCTGTTGGACAGTCCGAGTACGTGTAGATCGGGTCGTGTTCCACGTTCTACCCCTTCCTGAGACGGAATTTCGGCAGCACCTCCCTGTTGTTCTTCGGATGCACACCCTCTCGGCTTGACAAGCTCGAGACGTGTATTCTGAAGAACAGCGGGGAGGTGCTGCCGAAATTCCGTCTCGGGTCGGGGTAGAACATGGGACACGACTCGATCTACACGTACTCGGGCGGGATAGGCCCCTACCTATTAGAAGTGTATGTGAACCCTTGCATGTTGTAAAAGATAAAATTTGGCCGTAATAAAATGGTGACATTGCATGCAAGAAAATAAAAATATGATGCATTTAATTTCATGTTATTATTATTTGGCTCACAGTAAAGCAGCAGAGGATGGCAGATAATGGGTGGATGTACAGTGGCCGAATTAGTTTGGTTGACAAAACAGATGAGTGGGTATGGAAGACGCATTTGTTAGTGAAGGAGTTAGCGCGTAAGGGTTCAGAGTCAGGCGCTCGTGGACAGTGCCCTTGCCCTCGTTGCAAGTTTCGTACACGTCAGGGAAAGGATGATATGATTAAACACCTCTTCTCTCGTGGGTATATGCCGAACTTCGTGACGACAGTCAACTTTGATGAGTACGAGCGCGAGAGTGGCAGGGTGATGCGGCAGCGGATCAATGGCAATGAAGATGATGGGATTAGAAACTGGCTAGATGATCTCCGTGCTGGCGACATGCCAGATTCGCCACCATCACAGGAGGAACCGGAGGAACCTCCAGAACCGGAGGAACCGCGTGAACCGGAGGACCCAGAGCCAACCGCGAAGGCCTTCTTTGCTATGATGGCCTCGTCTCAGAGGCCTCTGTACGAGGGTGCAAAAGTTTCTCAGCTCGATGCCATCTCGCAAGCACTAGCCAACAAGCTCCAGTATGGCAGCACCCGTTCATGCTTTGAAGCGCATCTGCAAGCAACTGGTAACCTGTTGCCTGAAGGGCATTGTCTGCCTCAAAGCATGTACGAAACGAAGAAAATCCTGCGAGATCTCAGCATGGATTATCAGAAGATAGATTGTTGTCCAAAAGGATGCCTTTTGTTTTGGAAACAGTTTGCCAATGACAAGTACTGTATCTTGTGTAAGGCCTCTAGGTATCATGTGGTAAAAGGACCCGATGGTACGAAGACGCAGTCAAATGTCGCCATTAAGATTCTTCGTTACCTCCCATTCATACAAAGAATCAAGCGGCTTTACATGAACAACGAGACTGCCACACAGATGCAATGGCACAAAACGGGGAAGAGATACAAGGATGAGCACGACCGGGAATTGATGGGACATCCATCTGATGGTACGGCATGGAAGAACTTTGATGCGAACCACCCCGATGAGGCAGCAGATGCTCGAAACGTGAGAATCGCGATAGCAACCGATGGATTCAATCCATATGGTTTGTCGACTACCGCGTACAGCTGCTGGCCCGTGTTTGTTATTCCGCTCAATCTCCCTCCTGGAGCCCTAATGCAAAAGAAGACCATGTTCCTCTCGCTGATCATTCCAGGTCCTGAATATCCGGGGAAGAATTTAAGTATGTACATGCAGCCAATTGTGGATGATCTGAACCACTCTTGGCACCACGGGACGTTGACATATGATCGTGCATCGAAGACAAACTTCTTGATGAAAGTTTGGTATCACAATTCCATGCATGACATGCCCGGGTACGCCCTATTCTGCGGATGGTGTACAGCTGGTAAGTGGCCATGCCCAGTGTGCAGGAACCGACTTGAGTTCATGTGGCTAACGGCGGGACGGAAGTATTCCGCGTTTGACACACATCGAAAGTTCCTCAAAAGAGGGCATCCGTTTAGAGAAGACAAAAAGAACTTCAAGAAGGGCAGAGTTGAGCATGAAGAAAAAGCGATACCAACTTTCGATGGTGCAGCTGTTGACGCCGAGCTAAGTGCTCTCGTGCCTGCTGGGAGAAAAGGCCCACGATATGTGGGATATGGTGTGTCGCACAACTGGACTCACGTGGCAGGCTTGACGCAACTCGAATATTACAAGGACCTCGAACTTCCCCATAGCATCGATGTGATGCACACCGAAAAGAATGTTGGAGAGTCCCTCTTTCACACAATCCTGAACATTACCCCGAAGTCGAAGGATAATGTTAAGGCTAGAGTTGATGTTAAGAAGCTCTGTGATAGGGAGAGAATGCACATGAAGCCTCCTGAAGGCCGTCAAAAGAACTGGTTCAAGCCGCATGCTGACTTCTGCCTTAATAGTATGCAAAGGTCTGAGGCATTCCATTGGCTCAAATTCGTCGTGATGTTCCCTGATGGCTATTGTTCGAATATAAGTAAGGGAGTCAATATACAAACGGCAAAAGTCACCGGGCTCAAGAGTCACGACTATCATATATGGATTGAGCGGCTGCTACCGGTGATGGTTCGAGGGTATCTCCCCGACCGTGTCTGGCGAGTGCTCGCGGAGTTGAGCCATTTCTTCCGCACGCTCTGTGCTAAGCAAGTATGTCCCCTGATTATTCAGAAGCTGCATGAACTAGTGCCGGAGTTGCTGTGCAACTTAGAGACGATATTTCCGCCAGGCTTCTTCACTCCGATGGCACATCTTGTTGTGCATCTTGCGAATGAGGTACTCTTGGGTGGACCGGTGCAGTTTCGTTGGCAGTTTTGTATTGAGAGAGAGTTTAAGTATATTCGAACCAAATGTGGAAACAAAAATAAGATTGAGTCATCCATAGCCGAGGCAACTATCCTTCAGGAGATGGCAGACGCCAGGCTAACGTACTACCCCGATGATGTTCCCACTATGCATAACCAGGCCTCTCGGTACAATGTCGACGAGCCCAAGCGAGACCCCAAGCTCGTCCTCTTCCAGTGTCCCGGTGGCAAGAGCGGTGGCGCAACAAGGTATAACTTGACCAATGATGAGCTGGAGTGCATAATGCTCTATGTGCTTATGAACATGAAGGAAGTGACCCACGACGAGCAGGGAGAAGAGGGCAGTTTCCTTAGGTAAAATGGGGAACAAATTACTTTGCAACTACTATCATGATTTCGTTCTAATACGTATTTTCTCCTTTCAGTCAATTCACGGATGAAATGTGGTCGGGAACATCAGATGGACCCAATGAAGCCGCGTTGGACACTCTTTTGAAAGAGCCTGCCCCCGGAAAGAAAAAATTCACGGTTTGGTTCAGGGAAAAGGTAATTTCAAACCTGTCCCTTCTACCTTGCAATTCGTGTATTATCCCTCTTACTAATGCACAAAACAATTTGTACTTGTAGGGAGCTGATCCCAACGTTGTGATGTCAGATGAGTTGAGATGTGTCTCCCAAGGTTGTAACCGTAGAGTCGAGAAGTATGAGAAGTATGATGTGAATGGGTACCGCTTCCATACAGAGCATCACCAGAACAGTCGGCCTAATGCAAAGACTATAAATACCGGGGTCTTCACCAAAGGAGCCGGTAATTATGATTACTACGGAAGGTTACAGAACGTATATGAGCTGACGTTCAATAACACGAACATATCACTCAAGCTTGTTGTGTTCAAATGCCACTGGTTCGACCCTGAGCATGGAACCAAAAGTACCCTTCCATTGGGTTAGTTGAAGTTAAGCCTTCAACCACCTACAATGGATCCGATGTCTTTGTTGTGGCTCACCAAGCCTTTCAAGTTTATTATTTGCCCTACCCATGCAAGAAAGAGGGACTCATTGGTTGGGAAGTCGTGTTCCATGTATCGCCACGTGGTAAGCTACCCATGCCCTCCGAAGACGATTACAACAACATTGACCCTAAAACATACGAGGGGATTTTCTATCAAGAGGAACAAACCTTTGGGGACTTTGGCATACAAGGTCTTGAGGACCGCGAGGACAATGCACAAACAGGTGGTGACGTAGTGGTGAATCTAAAGGATATAGATATGCTCAACAAGTTACAGAGTGATAGTGATGACGATGATGAGCCTCCACCGTGCGAGGAGGTTCCAATATACAACACTCGTGATAGTGATGTTGATAGTGATGATAGTGATGATGACAACCCAGGACTTAACTATGAGAGTGATGATTAGGGGTGAGGGTCTTTTATGTCCTTTTGCGTACTATTTACTTTTCAACATGCTTCTTCTTAATTGCATTACGTCTTTATTCTTATTTACTACATTTTTCAACATGCTTACAAGTTTATCCTTTCTCAATGCAGGTGATTGACCAAGATGTGCCAAGGCAAGGAATCATCGGCCTCGGGCTCTCGGGAGGTGTAGGATGTGTTCGGGTGTAGCGTGTGTGAATTCGAACTTGTTTGGAGTTTGTATGAATGCTTGGATGAATTTGAATCATGTTTGTGTCATTTGGATATGTATGTGATGTTTTATTTGATGTTTCTGTGATGTTTTATAATTTGTGCAATTTTAATTGTATTTAAAATGCGCCAGAAACCAGCAGCAAAAAATTTCAGAAACTGAAAATATGGTCAAGTCTACGCCGACGGCATTAGTATGCTGCGGGGACGCACAGGATGGCGCCACGTCGACGCTGGAGGACCATATGGTAACCTATACGCCGACGGCAATGCCGTCGGCGTAAGACTCCTCCCAGACGCACCAGATCAGCACACGTGGCAGACTAGGCCGACGGCACTGCCGTCGGCGTATAGGTGGAGCATACGGAGACAGTCAACGTTCCTTTTGTGGGTCCCACTTCAGATACGCCGACGGCGACGGATACGCCGACGGCATTGTTCGTACGCCGACAGCGTCCTACGCCGACGACGATACGCGACGGCGGCCGTCGGCGTAGGACTACGCCGACGGCGGACCGCCGTCGGCGTTTTGACTGTTTCCCGTAGTGAGTATACAGCGCACACACTCGTATTAAAAAGGAAGTCCACGATTTGTTTACGCGGGACAATTCCTGGAGTTCCATATTCCCAGTTGTTTGAGGTGAAAATGTACTCAGTAAAGACTGTACCAAGACCTACCCCTGGCCATCCTCCGCCACTGCCGCTAGCCTTGCCGTGGTGGCGGCGGCAATGGCCTCCAACGGGGAAAGCTCGCGGTGGACACGCGGGGCGGCACGACCCTTCTCTCGCGGCGGCGGCGATGCGGTACGATGGCGACGCTGCGACTTCGGCGTCTCCGACGATGCACAAATCGACGACGGCATGGTGAAGGTGATCGTGAGCGTGGGGCTGGGCGGTGGTTTCCTTTGCGGCCACTTCTTCCCTCGTGCGTGGATGGATGCCGGCGGTCAGGTTCGGAGGCTCGTCCTCTAGCACTGTGGCCCGCGTATTGTCCTGGCGACCGGCGTTTTCCATCACCTCCTGGCGCCCTCCCTCGCAACGTCTTCTACGGCGTACGCCTCTCGGCCATCGCCCGGTGCGGCGACATGAGCAGGCCTTCCTGCTCGGCGTGACGGGGCGGGTGCCCCCCCCCCCCCCCCCCTCTTCGTGGTGGGTGTGGACCGGTGAGATTTTCTCAAGCTTCTTCCTTTGAGCGGCATACGATGTCCTGCAGGGTGGTCCGGCGGGGAAGATTTTCTGCGGCGCGGGTCTTGCGCATCTCCTCTTCGGAGCTCATCATCAGAATCGGAGTTGTCTACCTCTGCGTGAAGAGTCATATGTTTGGCATAGCCCGACCGATGTGGGCTTCTCGACGCCGCTCCGGCAGTGGTCTCCTTGGTGATTTTCTTGTGAAGTTAGAGTCGCTGTAGAATGATGACGACAACATGGGGGTGGGGGACCTCAACGACTCTAGCTGCAGTGTTGTTTCAATTTTAGGCCGGTTTTCCGCTAATTAACTGATAATTCCCACTTCTTTTTAATTAATAAAAATGGCAGTCTTTTGTCTCGGTTAAAAAAGTTGCCGTTTACACTTGGTGGCATGGCGCGATCGTACAAAACGATTTTGCAAATCGCACGAGTTCCTCAGAGCTTGTGGCACTAGGGACCAAGTGAAGAAAGCAGCCAAAACTCGCATATACCGCCACGTGGTTCACGGCCACCGGCAGCAGGAAAGAAAGAAGCCGAGAACTCTGCTGTACACCGTTTGCATGGCTCCTTCCCCGCGTAATAACCCAATCTGCTCACGATTATTCTCGACCAGAAAATTTCAAGAGAAACTCGACCAGAGTCTCTTCCAAAAATATCCCCGGAAATTCCAGCGCCACAGCCCCGGCGGCCAAGCGTGCACGCAATTTCCCGGCAGACACAACACAAGAGAGTCGGAGAAAAATGGATTAACAAGGAGCACACACGACGAGAAAGTGGGAACAAAAAGATTTTTAAAAAACACGGGGAAGGGCAGCGGCGCTGCGTGGGCATTGCACGGAAACCCAACCCGTCCAAAACTCCGGCGAGGTCGCCCGTCTCCTCCTCCTTCTCTTCCTCGTTCAAATCCCTAGCTACAACCGCAGAGTGAATCTAGTTCCGAATCGGATCGCGCGCGAGGGAGGGGAGGGAGAATGCCGCCCCCGGCCGCGCTGCTCTTGGTGGCGACCTTCGGCTCGACTCCGGCGCGGCTGTCGCTGAGCCGCCTCGCGCCCAGGCCGCCGCTCCGCCTGCGGCGGGCGCCCGCGCGCCGGATCCGTCCGGCGAGGATCCGCGCCGCGACGGCCGTCGGCGGCGAGTTCGGCAGCCTCGGCAGGCGCCGCGAGTTCATCGGCCGCCTGCGGAACGTGCTCCCGGGGGGCCGCTGGTGGCGCCTCGAGGACGAGGAGGACGGCGCGGGCGGGCGCGCCGAGGCCAGCGGGGCCACGGCCGCCGACGCGCTCAGGCGGATGTGGGCCCTCGTCGCCGCCGACCGCTGGGTCGTCTTCCTCGGCTTCGCCTCCCTCGTCTGCGCCGCGGTAATGCCATGTGTCGGATAGTTTGGCCCGGTGGTTCGGATAGGTTTTGTTTGGTGGGTGTGGCGCTGACTGATGTGCTGTGTGTGTGGTCGTGGTTGCAGCTCTCGGAGATCGCTATACCCCATCTGCTCGCGGCGTCCATCTTCTCGGCGCAGAATGGAGGGGCCGTGTTCTACCGGAATGCCAAGCTACTGGTTGTTCTATGTTTGATTTCCGGAGTGTTCAGGTCAGTTACTTCAGACCAACCAGTCCAAAGCTTATATCGTTCGTAGGATCACAACACAAGCCATGCGACTATCTGGTTAGGTTTGATCGCATTGGACTGAAATAGCTGCCTACCATGCTTACCGTCACTTACACGATGGGTGGTCTAGTTCAGATTGCAAAAAACTTGAAATGTGCTGGTAGCCAACAATCTAGGATTGGGGAAAAGTTTTGGACTGTCATGAGCTTGGAAACTGAGATGCTTCCAGTTGGATGAAGGATAGAATATTTAGGATTACTGTGAAATGAGAACTTAAATTTCTACATTGTCAATGCTGTGGTAGAATTGATACGATCACTGTGAAACACAAACTTAAATTTCTGCAATGTACATTGGGGGCAATCGCACATGCATGGACAAGTGTGCACACATGAAAATGAATAGTTTTGTGAGATAATCTGCACAGAACTAAAATTGTTCGCCATAATCATGGTTTTCCGAGATTTCTTTAGGTTTCTTATCTAGCTCGTGTCCCCCTTTTGCAGTGGTGTGCGAAGCTGCTGTTTTGGTATTGCCAACATGATATTGGTAAAACTATGTTATACTTCATGTAATTTAACAAGCCTAGTACTTTCGTGTTGCCCTTTGGTTTGATCAGTCTCTTACAATCATTATCTTAACTTTTGTCTTAGGTCAAACGAATGAGAGAAATGCTGTTTGATTCCATCCTTTCTCAGGTAAAAACATAAAAGGGAAAAATACGTCTGCCGGCAGAAAATTGACTAGTGCCCATAATATTTTCTGTTATTTTAGTTTTGGTTGGAATTGCTGCGAAGTTTCTTAACTGCGTTGTGTATTTTGCTAGGATATTGCTTTTTTCGATGAAGAAACTGTCGGTGATTTGACAAGTAGACTTGGTTCTGACTGCCAGCAAGTGTCTCGAGTTATTGGCAATGATCTTAATTTGATTTCACGCAATTTGCTTCAGGTGAGAACGTTGTTTAGTATCTGACTATACGATAGTGAACAGTAGATTGAAAAGCGCGTTTATCATGTTGTCACTTTGTCTCAGGGTATAGGTGCACTGATTTATCTTCTAATCTTATCATGGCCTCTTGGACTGTGCACTATGCTTACTTGTGGGACATTGTCAACAATAATGCTGGTTCATGGACGGTAAATGATTATTCTCACTTCTCGTGTAGTTTATGTCTCCCTTTCTCTACTTTCTCTTTCCCCTGTTATATTACTAGCTTGCAGCAATATCAAGTAAATGCTAAATACTACCTCCTCCAGGTTTTCTTATTTTCTTGCTTCGAATCTTTGGTCCATGTGAAAGATCATCATGATACCTTTGTTTGTTAGGTATCAGAAAAAGGCAGCTAAATTCGCACAAGAGTTCACTGCAAGTGCCAATAATGTTAGTTTATGTCCTCTAGTTGGAAGCTATTTGACAAGGCAAATTCATATCTCAGTGCTTTTCCTCATGTTTATATTATTAATCTAAATCAGGTTGCTCAAGAAGCGATAACATTGGTTAGGACAGTGCGGGTTTATGGGACGGAAAAGCAAGAGATCAAAAGGTTATCACTCTGATCTCATGTCTCTCTTATGTAGCATATTTTTTAACACTCTGCACATGTCATGAACCCTGTTGTACTTTTCTAGGTATGCAAAGTGGCTGGAGAAGCTGTATGATGTAAGCTTTCGACAGACAATGGCTTATGGAGGCTGGAGCTTGAGCTTGAACTATCTATACCATGCTACTCAGGTATTTGATATTACTGTTCAGAAATATAAGGCTCTGGGTATTGACTTTTCAATGCTCATTGCACTACTGATGAAGAATTCTTCCAAATAAGCTTTGTGTAGGTCGTTGCAGTTTTGATTGGAGGAATATATATTATGTCCGGGAAGTTAAGTGCTGAGCAACTGACAAAATTTACACTGTATGCCGAGTGGCTAATTTTGTCTACCTGGTGGATTGGTGATAACTGGTCCTCCTTGATGCAATCTGTTGGAGCAAGCGAAAAAGTCTTACGCTTGATGGATCTCTTGCCTAGCAAGCACCTTACCACTAAAGGCAAGGCTGTAGGGTGCATGCTGGTGTCTAGTTTAGAGTCTTTGTTCTTGGATATTTTAATTGTGAGACTGTACATTGTTAAAGTAGCCTAATGCATTTCATTGTTGCAGGCCTCAGGTTACAAAAGTTGGAAGGGCGAATTCAGTATGAAGATGTAGCATTTTCATATCCGTCAAGACCTTCAGTATGTTAACACCACCCCTTTTGGATGTTTATCTTTGATGAGCAAACACAAGCAAGCATGTGTAGTAGGGGTTTTATCAATTTGCGTTTTCTTTGATTATTGTGTAAGTTTGGGTATTTGTGTTACCAATCTACTACGTGGCTCTTAATTTGCAGGTACCAATTTTGAATAGACTGAATCTAACGCTCAATCCCGGTGAAGTAGTTGCCATTGTAAGACATACAGAATGATGCTTTCATAGATCTGAATTCTCACAAGTATTGCAAATGCAACCTTTGACATATAATCCTACTGCTCATGTATGGTTTAAAACTTTAAAGGTTGGTCTTAGTGGAAGTGGCAAGAGTACTATAGTTAACCTTCTACTTCAGCTATATGAACCTACAAATGGGCAAGTAAGTTATTTCTACGTCTTGCAATTGTTTTTGTCCCTCCTTCCACAGGAGCTATTATTGCTAACATGACCATATGGAGTCACTTCAAAAGCAAACCAGTTACTGGTCTGAAGTTATGTTTGTGACTTGTGCAGATATTAGTAGATGGTGTCCCTCTCAGCAAGATTGATACCAGATGGTTTAGGGAAAGAATTGGTTTTGTGGGGCAGGTTAAGATCTACTTAAAACAAATTATTGTACCATATGCAACTGTGTTGTATTGTTATTTAACATGTATACTTGGTAAATGCAGGAGCCTAAGCTATTCCGAATGGATGTTAGTGCCAATATTAGGTATGGCTGCCCAAGAGAAGTTAGCCAGGAAGAAGTGGAGTGGGCTGCTAAACAGGCTTATGCTCACGATTTCATAATGGCTCTTCCCGAAGGTTATAACACCACTGTTGATGACGCTCTTCTTAGTGGAGGCCAAAAGCAACGTGTTGCTATTGCAAGGGCCCTTCTGAGGGATCCGGCCATCTTAGTACTTGACGAAGCCACGAGTGCACTTGATGCTGAGAGTGAACATTATGTGAAGGTAAACTATTTGGCGAAGAAATGAGTAGCCTGTTAATTATTGTTTTTCTGCCCTGCTGTAGAGTGTACAGAGTAATATTACCATGTGCCTATGAATAGCCTGTTAATTATTATTTTCCTGCCTTGTTGTAGAGTGTCATCACAGAAGTTAGCACCGACTCTAAGGCTGGAAGAACCGTTATCATCATAGCTCACAGGTAATGTATTTCTAGACTAAATTTCCTGTTATTGCGAATAAGAAGTAAGCTGACACTGTTTTTTGTATAGGTTATCCACCATACAAGCAGCTGATAGGATTATTGTGATGGAGAATGGTCATATTGTGGAGGTAAAGATTTTGATTCCTGTCATTTAATCGCTGCAAACATGTATTGTGAAGTCGACTTATTGGCCAATGGGCAGATTGCACCTACATTCTTATTATACACAGACATTTCCAGGCACTTATGTGTTTTTTAGATAACTCTCATATATGGTTGTGCAGGACGGACCACATAGTGAACTTATCAAGCAAGATGGTTTGTATTCAAGATTAGCTCGGCGACAAAATGATGCTCTCCCGTAGCCCTGGATCACAGAAGGTGGTTCAGTCCACACTGGGGTTTTCCAAGTGGAACGGCAGGTCAGGCAGGAGTCGTCTGTCAGTGGTGTATTCTTTACAACTGACGTGGCCCGGTTGATCAGATAATTGAGGTCGCCGCAAAGTTCCGGATTCTAATGATTCACAGATGCCAACTAACCAAACTATATTAAAACGCTTTCCCTGCAAAAAAAAGATCAATACATTCGGTATCCAGCGACAGCAGTATATGGAGGATTCGGGAAATTTAGTCCGTACACGATTCATTTAGTCACACATTGTCAGATGCAACATGTAACTATATATATATAATATAATATATATATCAATATAATATGCATTCTTCAGATCATCAATACCCTGTAATTAGTTGTATAAGAAAAATTACTACAGTTCTATGGGATGACAAGATTGTATAAGATCATCAATACCCTGTAATTAGTTCCATGCATTTACTCCAATTTTGTATAAGAAAAATCACTACAGTTATATATTCAAAGGTTTTTTCCATAACGACAAGATTTCAGTGATGCAACTGCTTCGTTATGTCAAAAACGCATGTCCTGGTTCTCAGAGCGGGAAGGTTTGCCACGTTATATGATTCTTTAGTTCATGTGCGTCTCGTCCAAAAAAATGCAGCCATCACATTTCAGCTATCCGCAAGACCCCTTTCTATAAGGATATGATATTATTAATTCTATCATTAAAAAACAAGTCTATTTAGTAAACCATCAGTGCATCATACATGAAAGTGAGGTCCTACTACTTTTCTAGTTCCAGGATTCTTAGCACTCGCTACAAAATGGAACACAGTTGTCCCGTAGAAACTCAAGTTGCTCAAGAAAACTTATGGTCAGGACAGAATCCAAGCAACTGCAGCCACTCGAAAATCAGAAACTTTTGTTGGTATCTTCCGCTCAAGCAGTCTTTTGTTTCGTCGTCGTCGCTGCAAGATAAGATAGGGCCCTATGGCCGACGAACACAAGGAATACGGCGAGGAATCCGAGATACTTCAGAGTTGTGAAAAGATCCAGCTGTTCCAAGGGGAGAATGAACATGAGCAAAGGTTTGGCTAGTGCAATTATATTTTACTGCAAGGAGGGTGCTAACCTTAACCCAGAAGAGAACATAGAGCAGCAGAACTGCTCCGATCCCGGCATGGAAAAGTGATGCGAATGCAGCTGGTACTGGCAGGGACGGGAAGTTCTTCAAGTTGACTCCCAGACGCATAAGCTGCAAGTAAAAGCCAGAAGCACATTAGCATATTCTCAACAACTTCGTGATAGCAAATGAAGATATACAACGAGAGTAGGAATCGTTGACTCACCCCAATCAAGAACCCAATAAAAGGCAAAAGTGTGATGCCAGTAAATGCTAGTGAGACTTCCTTAGGTGGCCTCTTCTCTGGGGAACGGAATATGTGTGATATCTCCTTCTGCGGCCCAAACTTTGCTAATGGGTCAACAGCTGGCGCAGGAGGTCGTGGGGCCTTTTCTGAGGCCTCCGGCAAGTCCAACTCTAGATGGCCAAGGGCTCGTAGGAATGAATTCTCCTGCAGCAGACCAAGAAAAATCAGCAAGGCTGAACCAAACAGGACCGTAGAATTATAAATGTGGCAACATACCATTGAAGCATCACCAACTGAAAGTTCGAGGTCATATGTACCAGAAAGGTAGTAAAATTTCTCCACCAAACCAAGAAAATCCTAAAATAGATTGAAAAGGCGCATAAGAAATCTTGTTACTAAAACAACATATAGAATTTATAACTCTTCTGGAACCCTCGAGCGCTGAAGGCAGCAGAACCATGCAAATTAAGATATGTCAAGTGCTCTTGAGGCACTGCATCTCTACATTTGGTTACATTAACAGCATAAGCATCTGTTTATATGGTAGCCCAAGAACTCCAAATTCATGAACAAAAAGAAGATGCATCCATTATCTTCATTATATTATGTATGTTTTGCAACCTGGGTCATCTTTTTTTTCAAACCTCATGTTGTCATAAAAATGCCAACAGGGTTCCTTCCTAAAGTTCCTATACGCTTCTAAAAAGATTGTTGATTTGTAGGATTAGAAAGCATAGAACTCTCTTATGTGCCACTTTGTACTCATTTCCAA
Source organism: Poa pratensis (assembly GCA_947311845.1). Taxonomy (NCBI): domain Eukaryota; kingdom Viridiplantae; phylum Streptophyta; class Magnoliopsida; order Poales; family Poaceae; genus Poa; species Poa pratensis. The sequence continues at coordinate 6,867,527 of CAMZMU010000071.1, forward strand.
ACGAATTACATCGAGTCTAACCTCTTTAAAAATTCATGAGTTCCTATTATTTTCCTATGATGTAATCAAACACACTTTGGTGTCAATTCTTATGGTTTCAACCCCGTGGGATTCAAGGGACATGCCACCATAATCCTGCGATAAAAATCCTGTGAATTGAAGAGCTTTTGTGCCACTTTGTAGTTTGTACTCATTTCCAAACAAAAATTTCCATTGAGTCTAACCTCTTTAAAAATTCATGAGTTCCTATTGTTTTCCTATGATGTAATCAAACAAACTTTGGTGTCAATTCTTATGGTTTCAACCCCGTGAGATTCAAGGGACATGCCACCATAATCCTACGATAAAAATCCTGTGAATTTAAGAGCTCCTGAAACAAGTTGCAAGGCCTAACTAGTACCTTCTACAAAAACCTGAATCAGCGCATAGTGTATATGCGTTTTCTGGATAATATAACGAACAGCCTTAAACAGATTCATTGACAGAAAAAATGCAGAATATGCGGTTTCTGGATAATATAATGTATGGCATAAAAACTAGCAGACTCGTTGCCAAAAGAATAAACAGGCACCACAAAATTGAGTAAAACAAACTCTGGAGAAGGTATACTCAACTAGAACGATTTTGAATTGCCTCCCAGAACTTGGCACCACAAATAAGTGTTCAACTTTACTTTCATGCTTCAACTTCAAGAATACCTGAGTATAAATTTGCTAAATAAGTCAGGAAAACAACAAGTACTGCGACATTGGAAAAGGAAACTTGATTTGAATGCAACCTGGTGAGGCTTAAATGTACGCCCAAGGGGTGTAGCTAGCTGAAAAGATAAACGTAACTTCTGCAGATGGTTCGCCGAGAGAGAAACTTTAGTATCTTTCAGTAGATCTAACCTGTATTGAACCGCGTGGAGAGTGAGACATGCTGAATAAGTTGTATTGCTACAAAATTAGAATCGAAAACCCCATGCCAATTTTCACACAATTTAATTATATATGATCCACTATCACAACACGGCAAGGATAAGTGATTTCAATAATGCAGGATATGCTCTCAAGTATCAAACAGATGTTGAAGTGAAGAAAACTAAATACTACAAAGTTACGATGTACAATTTCAGATGAGAATGAGCTCTTTGAAAGCGATCGTGATTATGGAGGCCGTGATTACTTAGGTGTTGGTGTCAAGACAAAGTTATCTTCAAACTGTTGAGGTAAAATATTAATTCTGAAATGGCATTGAATCAAATGTCTCAAAGAGTTTACTTTTCGACAGACTCCGAAGTCCCAGCATCGTTCTCAGCAATTTCAATTTCTGCCTTTTCAATTTTGATCAGTCCTGTGACAACAATAGTTTCAGCATTTCTCCCTCCAGTAGTGTATACAGTTTCGTGCTCTGGATCCTGAACAGAAATCTTGAAGATAGAAAGGGCAAAAACATTAAGAATGTCAATTATTATACTATTACGTAATATAAGAAGCAGATTGATAAAGTTTACAGGTACCTCAAAAACTAGTGAGTACTTCCCAACATCTATTTTCAACGGAGTAATGTCCAAGTAATGAACATTGTTGTCAAGGTCAAACTGAAGTTCCTGATACCACAAGAAAAAAGATGTTAGGGAATGGCAGCCCAAACACAGACAAGATTGATAAACTAATATAACGAAAAATAAGTTCTAAGAGGTAAACACCAATCTAACTATGTACCTTGCTGTCAGTGGTGATGACCTTGGAGTCAGATCCCAAGACTTGAACAAGATTCACTTTGAGCGGAGGTGCAGCAGATCCAAACACTGTGGTGACTTCAACCTGAAAATCATATATATCAGTGCTTGCAAGAGACATGGGGAGTTCCTCGCAGTAACAGTCATTACTGCAATCTAATACTATTTTGCACCACAACACAGAAAAGGTAAATGCAGAACCAAAGCCAGATTAACATTATATATCAGGCAAAACGAAATAGAATAGCGTGTGATGATCACCTTAACAGTCATTACTGCAATCTAACACTATTTTGCACCACAACACAGAAAAGGTAAATGCAGAACCAAAGCCAGATTAACATTATATATCAGGCAAAATGAAAGAGAATAGCGTGTGATGATCACCTTAAGCTGGTCTTTGGAGGTCAGCGAAAGTACTTTGGAAGGAAGTGAAAGGATCAAAGGAACAAAGACCCTGCAAATTGCAGAAATGAATAAGCATCAAAATAGTGTTGGATGCAAGTTCTTTGAGGATGGCAGGAAAAAGGGGAACTTGCCTATTGTTCTCCAGGAGTGACAGAGATTCGATCTGATTGAAGCAATCCTTTGCACTACCTGGGATCCCTATGCCAAGAAAGAACTTGGCCAAGCCTAGTATTTTCTCACTAGGGATCTGTAGGTTGAGTGTTGTTGGTTACGAAAGGTGCTTAACATAAATTCAATGAAAAGGCACCAAACTCAAATGAAAAAACTCACATTCAATTTCCCAGAAACAACATTTGCGAATGAGGTGAAACCCCGTACTACTGAAGCAGAAGTTGTTATAGGGCCCTTGTATTCGGAAGCATCAATATTCTTCTCATCGAAGTAAAAAGTTCCATCATCTGAGGAAACACATACCATAAGCAACTATCAGCAGTAGGAATATTTTCACTTGGAAGTGGTTGTTTCGTAATGGAGAAGCATCAAAGTTAAGTGTTCAAAAAATTGGGTGATTAAGGCCCTGTTCTTTTGCCAGCTTAAAAAAAGCTGCCCCCTCCACATCTTTAACCATAAGCCGCCCAGTTTACTACTTGCGGCTTCTAAATTAGTCATGCCATAACTATATTAGAAGTCGAGTAATAAGCTGTGCGGCTTATTGTAAAAGCTAGGGAGGGGGCGCTTAATTTTTAAGCTGACAAAAGAACTGAGCCTAAGTGGTTTAGCCGTTTAATCGCTACTCAGTGGGTGACCGATTCACGGACTAACTGGATTAATTGGCCAATTCGCCTATTAATCCCTAATCACCAGCTGACCTAGCAGTAATCGATAAAGGATTTCCTCAACATTGTCAAAGTACCACAGGTAAATAGCTTCAGCACTGTCTGGAGAGAAAAAATGACTGTCATACTATAGCCAGTGGCGGAGCTGCATGTAAGCTGTGGGGTCAGAAATTTGCTGCAAAACCCATTTAGTACTTAAGATGTTTGACTCCACACTTTTTGTCACTGGCTTCGCCACTGAGTACAGTTATCTAAACCTACAATTCAGTATATGCCATAGGTTTAGCAATTTGGTAACTAAGTTCCTATGAGATGTCAACCAAGCACCTTGACTCATGGAGAACTCTGGCCAAACTTAAGTTGATAGTACTCCCTCCGTTCACTTTTATAAGGCATTCTAGATATTTCAATATGGACTAGATACGGATCAGAATGAGTGAACCTACACACTAAATATGTCTAGATATATTTTCGAAAAAAGTTAGAATGCCTTATAAAAGTGAACGCAAGGAGTATTAAATATCTCTGGTCTACCAGCGTCTTCTCTTAAAGCCAATTGATCAAATGTTCACCTACTGCAAGAACAAAGGCTAGAGAACATACCATAGCTCTTGATTGTGCCAAATAGCTTCACGATGTCATTTTTAACGACTCCGATCTGATAGCATAATACTAAAAATTAAGATCCACAATAATAACAAACTTCAAATAATATGCATTTGTAAATCAGATGGATAGGGGTTGTGGTGCATAATTTAGAATGCTATAAGCAGAGAGATAAATGACTTGTTATATATGTCTTATTTGCACCTAAGTCAATCCCTTCCTATTTTCAAGACTTCATAACATAGTGTTTAAATGTATATGTTACACTACACATACATCCTTATTGCTTATATAGAGGAAGATAACAGGCTCATGTATAAGGTTTTCAATTGCTTTCAGTTGTGGCCTTTCCGCAATAGAAGCCTTTGTGACATAGCAGATGCTATATATAGTTGTCCGTACTTCTTTATCAATTACATCCAAGGAACATATCACACAGAAAGTTAATCAAGTACAAGCAAAGAGCATATACACACCATGGATGGATCAACCTCAGCATTGGACAGTGAAACAACTCCTGCTAATGCTTCTAGTGCGATACCTGTTGCAGTACATTTTTCCTAAACATTAGTGCCTGAAGCTATGCCTTTGATTTGCAATAAAAAACATCGAGGTGGAGAGAAACAAGCTTCACAAAGACATGCACAACTAAACTGAATATAAGTTCAAACTATGTGACCACCTAATAAGAATGTCCCGAGCTAGACATCTAGTCATAACAAGTAGCAACCAGTTCATCCCAAATGCAAGTGCAGTTCAACATAAAATTTATTTAAGGTCAACTGTGTAGCAGCCCAAAAACGCAAAAAATGTTACCAGCAGCGAATGTGCTAGATTCAGCACTGTTGGTGTCATAACGCCATCTACCATCGCTTTGGCTAAGTGCCTACACATACAAAGATATAGATCAGGCAACTATATTTTGAACCGGAGAAGATTGCAAAAAATACAAAAGGAAACAATCGCATAGCATATTGTGCTGCAGTCACCTTAATTGCATGAAATGTGCTATCGGCATCAGACAAAACAACGCTGTGGCCTTGTTCCTGCAAAAACAACACGACTTTGTCAACCGCCACATTAAATTCACACAACCACCTATCACTGGTCTAGTGCTGAACAAAACAAACATCAACAGGAGAGTGGAACAGAGGGTTTAACCTTGAGGCTAAGCAGCCCTCCCACGGAATAGTAGAATTCCAGCAGGGAGTTGGTGTCCTTGATCACTGCCTTAAGCCTCGACGCGACGTCCTGCCACGAATAACGAATCTCAGAATACCATCAAACAAGCGCATCCCGGTAGCAACGGACAGCAAGATCCACAGAGCCAAAACCCACGTCGTAAACGCCGGCATCAATGCTGCACCCGAGGACGCCGCCGATCCGGGCCGCGTGGAACAGATCCTTCGCGGATGAGGACGAGGAAGACAGCGTGTCGGCGGCGAGCTTGCACGCCTTACCGGCGAGGCTCGTGTCCTTCTGCACCCCGAGTGTCTTGAACGTGCTGACCGCCTCGTACGTCGTCTCCAAACTGCACAGCGCGCACATACAAAACCAGCGCTTAGAACATGAGCGGGTCTGAGATTTCAAGCAGGCGGCGAGATGAGGATCGATCTGGACCAGACCAGTTTCGTAATTGCGTGCTCAGGGAACGAACGCTGGAGATCAGGAGAGACGGCTACGCTGGCGAGTGTTCAGGGAACTTACTCGCCGAGGGATCCGTCGGTGGAAGCGGCGAAGAGCTCGGCGGCAGCGGATCTGTGCGCGTCGGAGACCGGGCGGACGGCGGAGGAGAAGGGCGCGACGACCGCGGCGATGAGGAGAAGGAGGACGGCCAGGGGCGGGGGCGTCCAGGCCATGGCTGAGGTGGCGGGCGGCGCCGGCCGGAGATGGGAGGGGGAGAGGAGAGGGGTTTAGGAGACTGGGCGGATGGGAGTGGCCAGATCTGCGTGAGGTCGAGGGAAGGGGACGACTAGAAATATTTTCCGCTCGTTCAGGTTCGGAGGTCAGCACTCAGCAGCCTCGACGTCTGGACTCCGGAAGTGTGAACTGCTTTGAGATTCGTGGTGGTTCCATCTGATTTTAACTCAGTTTTTCCAAGTGTTGTTGGCCATTTCAGCCATTGTTGCTGACTGGCTGGTTATCTCGTCCATTGCCACGGCGTCCAATAAAAAGATATATAGAGATGCAAGTTGATTATAAGTTAATTTGTGAACACACTCATGGTGCATGTATAATTTTTCGGTTATGCTGCGACAAACAAAACCTGACCCGGTTCCTTTCTCTCAGTCGAACATGTAAATATCAATCTCACCCTCTTAAGAAGACCACAAACGCTTCATGTCGTGGTATAATACACGGCAGTGCCATAGGGGATGGCTAAGAGTGAGTGAGGCCAAGTGACGAACGACGGCGCACGCTCGGGATTGAGCACGAGCACGGTAGCACCGAGACGTACTCAGGTTCGGGGCCCTCGTGAGGAGGTAATACCCCTACTTCCTGCACTGATCTGTATATGATGATCACCAGGTCTACAACGGTGCTCCTCGAGCTGTATGCGATGCTCTCAGAGCTCAGGCGGACGATGAGTAAAGTGAGGCGAGTCGAATGAATCCAACCTCTTCCATGGGGTGATCGGCCTTCCTTATATAGGACTGGGGACCGGTTACAAGTTCGTGTGCCGGGTAGCTGGCTTGCCGAGTAGCGGGCGGGGCCCGAACCAACGGTCACCCACAGTGTTACGTACTGTGGGAGACGTCAGCCACGCCGGTCAGCGGTATGGCGTGTCAACTCCACGTCTTGTCGGTATTGACGGTTGTCCACTGTAGACTGTGCACTGTGGGTGTCGTCACGTAGTTGACTCCAGGAAACCCGGCAGGTACTCCTGCCCATGCCGCCCTGTCTTCTTGTCTCTGTCTTGTCGAAGAGGGATCCAAGGTGCCGGCTGCGGGGCTTAGCGGGGACTCGACTCCGGGTCGCCGCCTTCAGCGCCTAACCGGCAGCTCGGTTCCGGCAGTTCGGCCACCCGGGGATTATTCCCCTGACAGTAGCCCCCGAGCTCAGGGAGGCTTCGACGTCGGCACGGCTAGAAGTCTGCGGGAGCTCCTAAGTTTTTGTTGTTGTAGATGACGAGGTCGTGGTGAAGAATTTTGAACGCCGGAGTCGGTGTCCGGTGCCGGCTCCGGGTTCCCGTCCGTCTCGAACGCTCCGCGGCTGACGTCAAGGATGACGCAAGCCACGATGCGCTGCTCAGTGCGCAGGGCGTCTCTTCGGTTTCCGTGTGGGATCTTCTGTGGCAACCGCCCGTGCGCCGGATCTTTTGTGCCAACCGACCGTTAAGTGGAGATCGTGGCCTACAGTTATCGCGCGCGTGGCGATCGTGGGCTTCGGTTACGGGACTCGTGGCACGATCGTGGGGAGTTGTCGTTTCCTCCTCCCCCCTTAAATATTCATTGCCGCTGGGGAGAGGAGAGTTACTCGCACTTTTTGCCTTTTCGTTTTTCCTCTTCTTCTTCCTCGCGCTCTCCACCTCCCACCGCGAATCCAGCATATGGCACAGGCAGTCCTTGCCGGCCGCCGCCAAGGAGAAGCTGTCGGAGATGACGGAGAGGGGCACGTGGGGTCCGTCGACGGCGAAGGAGTCAAACTTGCGCCGCTTCCGGACCATGGGCTTGCTGCCATCGGAGAAGGAGCTTACTTGGCGCCTCCCAGACCCGAAGGAGATGATGCCGCACCCGAAAGCCGGCGAGCGGGTGTGCTTCACCCACCATATCGAGCGGGGGTTTGGGCTTCCGGCGAGCCCGTTCCTCCGCTCTTTTCTGCAGTTCTATGGCCTCCAGATGCACCATCTGGGGGCCAACTCCGTCATGACGCTCTCCTACTTCGTCTCGCTTTGCGAGGCGTACTTCGGAGTGTGGCCCTCCGTCGAGCTCTTCCGTGATTTCTTCTCCCTCAAGGCGCAGACGGAGCAGAGCGGCGGGGACTTGGTCGAGTGCGGCTCGACATCGATCGTGCGCCGGAAGAGCGACCTTCCCGAGCTCACCACGCTCGAGTCTGCGCGGAATTGGCAGTTCAGCTGGTTCTACGTGAAGAACGTGACGAAGACGGACGTCATCAAGCTGGTGCCGTTCCGGAACTCCATCCCGCCACGGACCAACTGGGGCGCGCCGCGGCTAGCCTGCCACCCGGAACGCGCCAAGTTCCGGACGCGGGTCACGGAGCTGGTTCGCGAAGGGCTGACTAGCCGGGACCTAGCGCTGGCCTGGATGTCGCAGCGCTTGGTGCCGCTGCAGGAGCGCGCTCACAAGATGTGCTTCGTCAGTGGGAACCGGGACCTGATGTCTACGCACACTTCTATTCTTGTAGACAGTGTTGGGCCTCCAAGTGCAGAGGTTTGTAGAACAGCAGCAAGTTTCCCTTAAGTGAATAACCCAAGGTTTATCGAACTCAGAGAAGTAGAGGTAAAGATATCCCTCTCAAGCAACCCTGCAATTAAGATACAAGAAGTCTCTTGTGTCCCCAACACACTTAATACACTTGTCAGATGTATAGGTGCACTAGTTCGGCGAAGAGATATTAAAATACAAGTGATATGGATGATTATAAGTGGTAATTGCAATCTGAAATAAAAATGGCAGCAAGCAAACATGTAGCAGAACTGGTTGTAAACGGTGTTTCAACGCTTAGAAACAAGGCCTAGGGATCATACTTTCACTAGTGGACACTCTCAACAATAATAATATAATTGAATACATAGATATTTCCTCTTCACTATGCTACTCTGAGTTATTCTCTCGTTGGATAACGAACACCAATCCACCGCGTAGGGCTATAAAGCACACCTTAAAGTCGCATTCCCATGTCTAGTTAACCCCACACTGTCAACTTGAGCGCCCTAGAAGGTACTAGACAAACACCGCAATTTCATAGAGACATCCAACGCAAATAATAACTCATGATAAGTATTCCTGTTATCTTTAGCCTAAGAGCCACACACGGGGCGCACACTGTCAACTTCGCACCGTGGGACAAAGGTGACTCCGGAGATTACATTAATAAAACCACTTGAGTAGCATATAAGATAATGAAGAGTACATATGGATTCAACTAGATTACAAAGTCATGATCACATAAAGATCACACCATGGGAGAGAGAGATAAACCACATAGCTACCGGTAGAGCCCTCAGCCCCGAGGGAGAACTACTCCCTCCTCATCATGGGAGGCAGCAACGACGATGATGGAGGCGGTGGCGTCGATGGAGATGGCTCCGGGGGCAATTCCCCGTCCGGCAAGGTGCCGGAATAGAGACTTTGTCCCCCGAAACGGAGTTTCGTGGCGGCGGAGCACGGAGATGTATTCGGGAGTTTCGTCAATTGTGTTAGGGTTTACTCCGCGGGGGCTATTTATGGTCCAAAGGGCAGCTTCAGAAGGTCCCCGAGGCAGCCACACGTGGCCTCGCGCGGGTCAGGGTTTTCCTGGCCGAGCCGACTTGTCGGGCCTGCACAGGCCGCATACGAACTCGATGGAGATGAACCTTTTGTATAAAACGTGCGGCGGAAAATTCCCAGCAACTTTCGCGACTAGACTTTTTCCATTTGACGTCGTCTTCAGGCCCGAACGTGACGATCTTTGAAAATAGTTTTCAGACAGATTTCTGGAAAGTCCCAATTTGACTCCAACAAGGTTTCTTTGCCCAATTTTGATAATTTCTACACATCAAAGTGTAAAACAAGAACATTGTGCACTTTGGCAACTATTAGTAGGTTAGTCCAATAAATGTCATAATATGATATAAAGTGCATATAAAACATGTGACAATTGATATAAAACATGCATGGAACATCAAAAATTATAGATACGTTTGAGACGTATCAGCATCCCCAAGCTTAGTTCCTACTCGTCCTCGAGTAGGTAAACGATAAAACAATAATTTTTGAAGTGACATGCTACCAACATAATCTTGATCTAATAATGATGTAATGGTAAGTGAGCTGAGATCAAATCATTCAAAGCAAATGTCTATAATTGATATTAAATAAGAGATAATAAAGCAAGATAGTTAAACAAGCTAAAAGTTTTCATGAATGACGGCCTTTAAGACATGAAACCGTACAAGGTTCATTATAGATGTTTTAAGTATCCAGTGTAGGAGTTCTATCCTTCAATTCCAAGCATCAAGCAATTTTTCATAACATAGAGAACGGATCCAGTCAAGTAAAAGTAAACATGAACGTCATGAATCCACTGTTTCGAGGTCTACTCAACCGGTGAGCGTAAGCATTTAGTATCGGCACCAGGATGTTATGGCAAAGAGAACGTTAATGGGGGTTTGGAAGGCCAATGGAAGAAAGTCTCACAAAGCTATAAGTGATCATTAGACAAGAGGAAGTCTTATAATCGAAGCTATGCAAGGAGTAGTGATTGCCATGCAACGGATGCACATAGAGCTATATGTGTATGAAAGCTCTCCAATGGAACTAGTGGGGGTGCATCCAACTCGGTTGCTCACGAAGACCTAGAGCACTTTTGAGGAAGCTCATCATTGGAATATACAACCCAAGTTCTATAATGTAATATTCCCCACATAGTTATACTAGTAAAGCATGAAAACTCTCTCAAATGGAGCATAGGTGCTAAACATGAGCACAAATGATGACTATGAATACTGCAAGTGCTAAACATGAGCACAACTTTGATAAAGGATAGTAGTGTTGCCCCCCTTTTCTTTATTCTTTTTTTTCTTTTTTTCTTTTTTTTTTTTTTTTTCTTTTTCTGTTTCTCTTTTCGATGGCCTCCATGGCTCTTTTCTAGCAGGGGCAACACTCTAATATGATTACAAACTTTTTGGTACAAATAACTCATAATGAACAAAACATGATGTATAAAACTGTATGCCTCTGCCAGTGTAGCAGGATGTGCAATGATCTAGCGTAACATGGGTAAACCACACATCAGCTGTATAGAATCATGCAAAGCAATATATAAATGATAAATGACAACAAGTCATGTAATGTAAAATGGAAGTTGCATGGCAATATATCTCGGAACAGCTATGGAAATGCTGTGATAGGTAGGTATGGTGGCTGTTTTGAGGAAGATGTATGGGTTTATGTGTAGGAGAACAAGAGGAAGTCCTCCCACGGGTTTTGGATGTACTGGCGAAGTATGCACAACTCTCAATGTGAGAAAAGGGCAATGCACAGCACCGAAGAGGCTAGCAAATTTGGATGGTGGAAGTGCCAAAACCGTAGCTTAACATTAGTCAAAAAGAACTCACAAGTTTATTGCAAACAACTAGCAGGTTCAACATTAAGCGCATGGTTAACATTTACCCCAAGGAGGGCCGTTCACGGCGGCACAAGTACCCCGTTAGATCCCTCGACCTTCACACACAACCTAGTTATTACGAACCACTTTTCAGACATGGAAAGCTATCAAGTCCAACTACACCTTCAACAATTTTAGTAGAGTTTGTAGTACGGTACAAGCTTAAAGACAATAATCCACTAATGATTTTAACTTAATTAACCAGCAAGCTTTACCATCTATTACTTAATACCTCAAAACGTTTGCAAGGAATCAGGTTATCAAAGTTCAATGATCTACAAGATTATGCAAGTTTTCATTATACCACTACCACACGCAACATTTTCTGAACCAACATATTAACCAAGCAACTCTCCAAACAAATATAAGTGAAGCAAGAGAGTACTTTCTACAAAAGAACTAATAGCTCTGACAAGAGGTACATGAAAACCAAGAGCTAGAAGCTAAACAGCGCGAAAATTGAATACTCAACAGATATAAGTGAAGAACAAGAGTATTCCAAGAAAAAGCGGAGCGTGTCTCTCTCCCAATCAAGAATGTTGTGATCAAGCTTATTGCAAAAATAAAAGTACAATACTGAAAATAAAAGCACACAGACGCTCCAAGAACAGCACATATGATGTGAAAGAATTAAAATATAGTTTCACTAGAGATGACCTGATAATTTTGCCGATGAAGAAGGGGATGCCTTGGGCATCCCCAAGCTTAGACGCTTGAGTCTTCTTGAAATATGCTGGGGAGATCCATGGGAGCCTCCCCAAGCTTAAGCTCTTCACTCTTCTTGATCCTATTATATCATCCTTCTCTCTTGACCCTTGAAAACTTCCGTCACACCAAACTCAAAGTAATCTCATTAGAGGGTTAGTGCATAATCAAAAATTCACATGTTCTATAAAGACGCAATATGACTTGTTACTTTAAACATTAGCTACAGCCACTGATGTTATGTGAAGCTCTTCCACCCAAAAAAGAATTTCACTCAACACTAGTAAAAGAGAGAATGCAAAATAAAAAGGCATAATCTGTCTAAAACAGAACAGTCCGCAAAGACGAATTTTTTCAAGGCACTTACGACGCTCAGATCGAAAAACTCTAGACTAATGAAAGTTTCAGACATTCATAAAGATTACGCACAAAAATTTCAGATTTAATTAACAATCTGGTGATTTTAGGAATTTCGTACAGTGAACAGCAAAAATCTGTTTCTGCGCAGCAATCAAAATTAAGCATCATCTTAACATTAGAGGCTACTCTTGGCACAACAATGCGAGAAAATAAAGATACAAAGGAGTTGCTACAGAAGTAAACAAGCACCTTGACTCAAATAAAGAAAAATGCAGAATAAAAATAATGGGTTGTCTCCCACAAGCGCTTTTCTTTAAAGCCTTTTAGCTAGGCATGATAATTTTGATGATGCTCTCATATGTATAAGAGTTGAATATGAAAGAGCATAAAAAGCAAATACCAAACACATTTAAGTCTAACCCACTTCCTATGCAAAGGAATCTTGTAAGAAAATAAATCAACGAAGCACAAAGTGACTAGCATAGGAAGGCAAAACAATTGCAACTTCAAGGCTTTCAACATAAAGAGAGGAGACTTAATATTATTGTGATATGTGAAGCCATGTCTCCCTCTCTCATAATGACCAGTAGGTTTTAAAGTACCCATCAAATAAAAGCAAATCAAGAGAAAGCTCAAAACCTTCGTCATAAAGAGAGGTGTTTTAGTAACATGAAAATTTCTACAACCATATTTTCCTCTCTCATAATAATTTTCAGTAGCATCATGAACAAAATTAACAATATAGCTATCACATAAAACATTCTTACATGATCCACATGCACAAAAGTATCATTACTCTCCACATAAGTATAATCAATTTATTAGTAATAGTGAGAGTAAAACTATCACAACCATCATTGTATTCATCATAAATTGCAGGCACAGTATAATCATAATAAACTTTATCCTCCATAGTAGGTGGCACCAAAATACCACTATCATTATAATCATCATAAGTTGGAGGCAAAGTATCATCAAAGAAAATTTTCTCCTCAAAACTTGGGGGACTAAAAATATCATATTCATCAAAACCAGCTTCCCCAAGTTAGACTTTTCCATAGCATTAGCAATAATGGTATTCAAAGCATTTATAGTAATAACATTGCTACCATCATGCAAATAATTTTCCATAGGTTTTTTAATTTTCTCTTCAAAAACATCATGTCCTAATTCAAGATAAATTTCATAGAGCTCTCTAATTTTTTGTTGTTTTCCATTAAGCCTAACTAGTGAAATAAAAACAAGAAACAAAAAGATATAATTGCAGATCTAAATGAAATACCTTCGAGCACTCACACGTCAGCAACAGTGCTAGAAAATAGCTAAGTAGGTGGAGGATGTGAGTACCTTTTACCTTACCTCCCCGGCAACGGCGCCAGAAAATAGCTTGATGTCTACGCACGCTTCTATTCTTTTAGACAGTGTTGGGCCTCCAAGTTCAGAAGTTTGTTGAATAGCAGCAAGTTTCCCTTAAATGAATAACCCAAGGTTTATCGAACTCAGGGAAGTAGAGGTCAAAGATATCCCTCTCAAGCAACCCTGCAATTAAGATACAAGAAGTCTCTTGTGTCCCCAACACACCTAATACACTTGTCAGATGTATAGGTGCACTAGTTCGGCGAAGAGATATTAAAATACAAGTGATATGGATGATCCCGGGCCAGAAAATCCCGTTTATTCTTTAACAATATTTATATTTTGCTAGGTTAACCAATACCATTGGTGAGATCACACCGGCTCGGGGGCAGTGTAGATCAGTCCATGGTGATGGCTATAACCATATATGTGTGAACTATTGATTGTCATGCATTTCATACACGCATAAGAAATTTGAAGTTGAGTAAATCCGAAACCGTTACACTATGAAACAAATAAAAAGAGAATAATGCAAGTGAATAAAAGTGCCACTAGTTAATTATCACTCTCGTTGCTTGAGCACTCTGTGTTTGGAATTAGTTGGGAGCACTCAGTGTTTGGAATTAGTTGGTGCCCGGAAAGGAAAATTATTTTGGATGTGGGCATCGAGAGAGTGAGTACGCTCGAGACCGAGGTTTCTGAAAATCTAATTTTCTATATAATACCACTTCCGAGAAACGCTAGTTTCCTATATAAATGATTTCGTCGCTTAACTAGCAAAAATAGTCGCGGCGGCAAATGGATACTGAGTGAGGAACGATAATAATTTAATTTGAAAGAATCATAAATAACTTAATTTCTTTTGTAAGAACTTCCTAGTAAAACTAATTTTGTTACCTACGCAATTTCAGTAGTGCTTAAAACAATTATTCCATCGATGGAAATAACTAACAGCTCACATGTCCTGCTATGTGCACGTACTAGTCCATCAATGAGAGAAAATATATGTTATATACCATGCACTGTAGCAGTCAGAATGTTTGTCCCTTCATCTTTCAACCAAAGCCTATCCGCACCGTCTTAGGCAAAACTACCATCGCAGATGTCAGGCAGAGGAGAGCCACCGCAGCACACTGGGACACATCATGATCTCACTTGAAGTGCAAGGTTGAGAAAATCGACTGAAGCACGTCTCCGCTGTAGCTTCTCCACAGTTCCTTCTTTCTCTCTCTCTGTAGTATTTCCCCACCAAAGCCATACCTGTTACTCTGGATAAGGATTTCCACAAAAACCAGCCATGGCCGTGACCTTGAAGATAGAAGGTGAACCACCAGGTCACAGGTAGGAGGACCGGACATATTCCTGGAGGTGAATCGCCGTTCAGATTGAGTGTGGCCAGTTCCATGGCTGTTTATCTGCGGCGACAGGCAGCGGTGGATTTACGGTGGTGGCAACTCCGCGAGCATCTGTTGGCGGCGGTGGTGGCATGATTCTGAGGTTGACGGCAGCGGCAACTCGACGGCGCAAGCGGAAGCTGGGACGAGGTGGAGGACCTGAGTTACAAGAGGCGCATCACCAGACTGCATGGTCAGCACCGTCGCTCAGGAGCATGACGAGCCTGTCGGCACCGCAGGTCCATCCTGATGTTGGTGAGGGGAAATTATTCTGAGTTGAGGCGACCAAGTTCCTTTCTTGGCAGATTATTATTATGTCTCAAATCCTCAACCATCAGGTATAACTCCACACTTTGGTGCACCAAGGATCTCAATGATATGCTTTCTATTCCACTTGTGATGCATAGAGTAATCAGGTTCAGAATGTCGTCCATGCCATCTAGTACAGATTTCAAGACTTCTATCCATCAATAGTAGTAGCTGCTGGTCCATGTGCATACGAGTAATGATTTAACAAGATGAGAACTACATGTTTATCTCCGAAAATATAGTAGCTCATGTCCTGAAAGTCGAAAGAACTGTAGCTTGCTCTGTACGTGTTTGCCTTACTGCTTGTTTGCAAATCTAAATGGAAGGTCAATCTTGTTATACAAATAAATTCTAAACTGAAGCTTTATCATTTGAATCCATCAGCAACAAAACAAAGGTTGTAGTATTTAGATTCCAGAGTAGCAGCTGTACCACTGTACCACAATTTAGCTACACTAGAGAACTAATATTCAGAGAGTTTCTGTAGCGTTTCGACAACCAAACTTAGCTTCAGGAAACCTTCAGGCAATCAGCTTTGGAGTAGTTCTTTTAGCATAAACCAAGTATCGTGAGAGTTCGGACATTCCGGTGAGGCATCGTAGTATGCAGCCATCATGTACCTATGTTGGTAGCCCAGGCTAATATTCAGTATCTCACAATCTATATTTAATCATTTCTGTAGCATTAGAACCAGTGGGTTATGTCTAATCAGTAATGGAATACATAGCTCCAAGTTTCCGTCATTACTGGAACTTGTAGTTCTGGAGCTCTGTTCTTCAATTATTTCCTCTTCACACTGAAGATCGTTAGAAGCCTGTGAATGACTTAATCAATTAGTTTGCTGAACCATGTGAACTAAAATCCATGCTTGAGATGAAATCAAATTTGAGTGATGTAAATAAGAATAATCGGAGATCATTAACATCTGACATATGTATCCTTACAAATAAATCTGGGAATCAATTATTCTTCATTCTTTGGTTATGAACTGCCACAACTCGCTCAAGAACAAATCTAAATTCATGTCTTGTATCGCTAGTAAGTTCTACATAGAAATCTTGTCCATTGCCTGTTGGAATACATCAACCAAGAGTGCCCTAAGTGAATCACCCACACTTCAGTGCTGTTAAGTGCAACTGTAGCCTACATGTGCATCATACCATTTGCTGTGAACTGTTGTGTGTTAGTGTTGATTGGAATTCGTTTGCCTTTTCCAGCTTGGATCTTATTTGGAATTCTTATGGGATGAAATTGAATCTTTGGTGTTGTGCTAACTTCCGGATATCTCAGGCAAGTTCAGCTCATGTCCGCTTGATTATTTTTATCAAAGTATTTGCAACTTATTATCTGTGATATCACTTGCATCAAAAGAAAATATATGTTCTGAATAATATGATATGGAACTTGTTGATCGACTGATGGAGCAGTCGGTGAACTGTTATGGCTGGTAGTTCGAACCCTTGTGTGGAGGCTGTCAAGCCATTGGAAGCGGGTTCGACTACATGGGATATCACCCTAGGATTAATAACAATTGCCTTCTTGGGTTCAAGCGCCGTAGCGACAGCGTTGACCACACGACCTGTATGGGCGAGGCTGAGCTGGAGAAATACCACCTTATAAGGCATGTCACCCAGGGATGACAGTTTGGGAGTGGCCTATTTGGCGACCAACTGTCGCAGTTTGGGAGTGGCCTATTTGGCGACCAACTGCAAGAGGGCTCTACTGTAGCCATGTTATGGACGGGTAGCTGGTTCTGCCAGCTGCGATGCGAGGCATGTCAAACAAGGGGGTGAAACAGCTTTGTGATCCAAAGTCCGGCAGTGAGTGCAGGGCACGGTCACCCGAATTGCGGATTGTCTGTGGGTAAAGTAACGCACCTCTGCAGAGTGTATCAAATTGTGGCATGTCACTCCCTGTTCCGGGAAGGAGCTGCGAACGTGGCGAGAAAGGAATCCACAGGGGATTCTAGCAGCTCGTGAGGCAAGAAGGTCATAGATTTCATAAATAAAACTTGACTTTTCCTACAAATGTTTCCAAAAATCATTATACTTCTGGACCATTGGTCCTAATAGATGATAGTGCATCAAACACATTTATCTGGACTTGTTGAGTACCTCCGTGTACTCATACGTAAATTCCTCCCCCTGCTTAGGTTGTGAGCCGTACCTAGAGATTGAAAGTCGAGGAGTTCGAGGAGCCGGCAACCGTTAAAGGAGAAGGAGACGTCAACTATTATTTTGACTTCAATGAAGATTGTAGCATCTAGGTCATTGTTCTTGTAAATGCTTGTAAGAGATGAGTTGTAATTTGATTTGTAAAAGTAATTCAAATGTTTATTTATCGAATCCACTGCCGTGCTTCTGTTATGTTACTCTGATGGGCGAGATGTTGGTAAAGTGATGCTTTACTCATGTCGAGCCAACGATGTGCACTTGCTACACAAGTGGTGGCAGGTGTGGGTCGCTTCAATAAGTCAGATCCCAGCAAACACAACATGTAGCATTATAATAAGATGATCTTGATCATGATAGGCAGCTCACAAGATCTAAACATGATGGCACAAGTGGAGAAGACAACCATCTAGCTACTGCTATGGACCCATAGTCCAAGGATGAACTACTCACGCATCACTTCGGAGGCGGGCATGGCGATGTAGAGCCCTCCGGTGATGATTCCCCTCTCCGGCAGGGTGCCGGGAAGAGCTTCAGAACCCCCGAGTTAGGGTTGACGACGGCGGCGGCAGCGAATATGTTCTGGATGAAAGGCTCGGTGTTTTAGGGTTTTCACGTCTCGGGGAATAAATAGGCGAAGGGGCGATGTCGGCGGACACCCGAGGGGCCCAAACAACCAGGTGGCGCGGCTGGGCCCACTGCCGCGCCAGCCTGTGGTTTGGCCACGGGCCCAGCCGCGCCAGCCTGTGGTTTGGCCACCTCGTGGCTCTCCTTCGTCTCTCCTTCGGACTCCGTGTACGTGTTGGAAAAATAGGGACTTGGCCTTTTGTTTCGTGCAATTCCGAGAATATTTCCAGAAGTAACTTTCTGAAACCAAAAACAGCAGAAAACAGGGAACTGACACTGTGGCATCTTGTTAATAGGTTAGTCTCAGAAAATGCATAAAAGTGATATGAAGTGTACATAAAACATGTAGCAAATGGTATAATATAAGCATGAAACAACAGAAATTATGGATACGTTGGAGACGTATCAAGCATCCCCAAGCTTAGTTCTACTCGTCCTCGAGTAGGTAAAACGATAACAACAAATAATTTCTGAGGAGACATGCTTTCACACAATCTTAATCAATATATTGCAAGGCTCATGTCATGAATGAAGTGACTCAAAGCAATGGTCTATAGTTTGCTAACAAATAGATAAAAAGTAAACAATGAATCATATAAGCAAAAACTTTTCATGAATAGTACTTTCAAGACAAGCATCAAAAAGTTTTGCATAAGAGGTAACTCATAAAGCAATAGATTCAAAGTAAAAGGCATTGAAACAACACAAAGGATGATTAAGTTTCAGCATTTGCTTTCAACTTGTAACATGTATATCTCATGGATAGTTGTCAACATAAAGCAATATAACAAGTGCAATAAGTAAACATGTAAGAATCAATGCACACAAAGTTGACACAAGTGTTTGCTTCTAAGATAGAAAGGAGTAGGTAAACTGACTCAACATAAAGTAAAAGATAGACCCTTCGCAGAGGGAAACAGGGATTAAATCATGTGCTAGAGCTTTTTAAGTTTTTGAAAGCATATAGAGAGCACAAAATAAGTATTTGAGAGGTGTTTGTTGTTGTCAACGAATGGTAGTGGGCACTCTAACCCCCTTGTCAACCAGACTTTCAAGAGCGGCTCCCATGAAGGACGTTATCTCTACCAGCAAGGTAGATCATCCCTCTTCTCTTTTGTTTATACATGTATTTTAGTTTCTTTATAGATGACACTCCTCCTAACCTTTTGCTTACACAAGCCATGGCTAACCGAATCCTCGGGTGACTTCCAACATTCACATACCATGGAGGAGTGTCTATTTGCAAATTAAGTTGCTTACTGATAAATCAGGGCAAAACATGTGAAGAGAATTATTAATGAAAGTTGTAATTAATTGGGGCTGGGAACCCCGTTGCCAGCTCTTTTTGCAAATTATTGGATAAGCGGATGTATATGCCACTAGTCCATTGGTTGAAAGTATGTCAGAAGTAAATGACAAGATTGAAAGATAAAACACCACATACTTCCTCATGAGTTATAAAACATTGACACAATTAAGGAGTAATAAAGTTTTGAATAGTTTAAAGGTAGCACATGAAATATTTACTTGGAATGGCAGGAAATACCACATAGTAGGTAGGTATGGTGGACACAAAAGGCATGGGTTTTGGCTCAAGTTTTGGATGCACGAGAAGCATTCCCTTTCAGTACAGAGTTTAGACTAGCAAGGTTGTTTGAAGCAAACACAAGTATAAACCGGTACAGCAAGAATCACATAAAAACATATTGCAAGTATTATAAGACTCTACACTGTCTTCCTTGTTGCTCAAACATTTTACCAGAAAATATCTAAACCTTAGAGAGAACAAATATGCATCCCAAGTCTCAACAAGCTCTACGATAGTTCTCCATTACTAGGCTTTAACTACATGATGCAAGAGCTTAAACATGATCTACTTGAGAGCTCAAAACAATTGCAAAGCATCAAATCGAAACAAGACAATGATCTACAAGAATGCATATGTCTTTTCCAATACCAACTACTACATGTAGCATTTTCTTTCTTCCAAACAAACACCAATAAATTTATTTAAACATAAACTCTCCAAATAATAATATAATGCAGCAAGAGAGTATTTATAAACAAGTGCTAACAGTTCGAAGAGATGCATGAAAAACAGGAGCTAAAAGCACTGCAGTAGCTAGTTAAGAATACTCAACAAATATAAGTGAAGAACATGAGTATTCATATGAAAAAGCGGAGCGTGTCTCTCTCCCACACAAGGATTGCTAGGATCCGAATTTATTCAAACAAAAACAAAATAAAAGCACACAGACGCTCCAAGTAAAGCGCATAAAATGTGAAAGAATTAAAATATAGTTTCACTAGAGATGACCTGATAAGTTTGTTGATGAAGAAGGATCAGCCTTGGGCATCCCCAAGCTTAGACGCTTGAGACTCTCTGAATATGGTTGGGATGAACCACGGGGGCAACCCCAAGCTTAGGCTTTTCACTCTTCTTGATCACATAATATCATCCTTCTCGCTTGATCCTTGAAAACTTCCTTCTTACCTTGAGGAGCTCTTTCGGTGTGCCATTCGGAATAGTTGATCATCATATCATCAATTAGCTTTGTTGCTGCACCTAAAGTGATGGACATAAAGGTTCCTCCAGAGGCCGAATCTAATAAGTTTCTTGAGGAAAAATTTAATCCTGCATAAAAGGTTTGGATGATCATCCAAGTAGTCAGTCCATGAGTGGGACAATTCTTCACCAAAGATTTCATTCTTTCCCAAGCTTGAGCAACATGTTCATTATCAAGTTGTTTAAAATTCATAATGCTACTTCTCAAGGATATAATCTTAGCAGGAGGATAATATTTCCCAATGAAAGCATCTTTGCATTTTGTCCAAAATCAATACTATTTCTAGGCAAAGAAAGCAACCATTCTTTAGCTCTTCCTCCCAAGGAGAAAGGAAAAAGTTTCAGTTTTATAATATCCCCATCCATATCCTTATACTTTTGCATTTCACAAAGTTCAACAAAGTTATTAAGGTGGGCAGCAGCATCATCAGTACTAACACCAGAAAATTGCTCTTTCATAACAAGATTTAATAGAGCAGGTTTAATTTCATAAAATTCTGCTTTAGAAGCAGCTGGAGCAATAGGAGTGCATATGAAATCATTGTTGTTTGTGCTAGTGAAGTCACACAACTTAGTGTTCTCAGGAGTACTCATTTTGAAAAATAAAATTAAACTGAATTAAACAAGTAACTAATTTTTTGTGTGTTTTTGATAAAGAGAGCAAACAAGACTAAATAAAAATAAACTAAGCAAGACAAATAACAAAGTAAAGAGATTGGGTGTGAGAGACTCCCCTTGCAGAAGCAATTCGGTTTTCCCCGGCAACGGCGCCAGAAAACGTGTTGCTAGCTCTAAGTTGACGAGGGAATATCTCCCCGGCAACAGTGCCAGAAACAATGCTTGTACGTCACACGTCAGTTGGGAACCCCAAGAGGAAGGTATGATGAGTGCAGCAGCAAGTTTTTCCTCAGTATGAAACCAAGGTTTAATCGAACCAGTAGGAAAACGAGGTTTGCTTCGAAGGTGTTGGTGAAGGAGTGTAGTGCGGCGCAACACCAGGGATTCCGGTGCCTACGTGGAACCTGCACAACACAATCAAATTACTTTGCCCCAACTTAACAGTGAGGTTGTCAATCTCACCGGCTTGCTGAAAACAAAGGGTTAAACGTATCGAATGGAAGATGATGTTTGTTTGCATAAAACAGTAGAGAACAATGATTGCAGTAGATTGTATTTCAGATGTAAAAGAATGGACCGGGGTCCACAGTTCACTAGTGGTGTCTCTCCAATAAGATAACTAACATGCTGGGTAAACAAATTACAGCTGGGCAATTGACAATTGATAAGTGCATATAACATGCATGTGTGAGCTGTGGTGTCTACTATGAGATTCATTTGGGCATTACGACAAAGTACATAGACCGCTATCCAACATGCATCTATGCCTAAATAGTCCACTTTCCGGTTAACATCCGTACCCCTTCCAGTATTAAGTTGCAAGCAACAGACAATTGCATTAAGTAATGTGCGTAATGTAAACAATACATTCATCCTTGAATAAAGCATTGCTGTTTTACCCCTAGTGGCAACAACACATCTACAACCTTATAACTTGCTGTCACTATCACAGGTTAAATAGAGGTTGAACCCAACTATCATGCATAAATACCCCCTTTAGAGTTACAAGTATTCACTTGGCCAAGGCTTCAACAAGTAACGGAGAGCATGCAAGATCACAAATGACATAGACATGATAATATAATATTCAGCTCCACATAGGTATCAATATAAGTCAGATCTCAGCAAACACAACATGTAGCATTACAATAAGATGATCTTGATCATGATAGGCAGCTCACAAGATCTAAACATGATGGCACAAGTGGAGAAGACAACCATCTGGCTACTGCTATGGACCCATAGTCCAAGGATGAACTACTCACGCATCACTCCGGAGGCGGGCATGGCGATGTAGAGCCCTCCGGTGATGATTCCCCTCTCCGGCAGGGTGCCGGGAAGAGCTTCAGAACCCCCCGAGTTAGGGTTGACGACGGCGGCGGCAACGAATATGTTCTGGATGAAAGGTTCGGTGTTTTAGGGTTTTCACGTCTCGGGGAATAAATAGGCGAAGGGGCGATGTCGGCGGACCCCCGAGGGGCCCAAACCACCAGGTGGCGCGGCTGGGCCCACTGCCGCGCCAGCCTGTGGTTTGGCCACCTCGTGGCTCTCCTTCGTCTCTCCTTCGGACTCCGTGTACGTGTTGGAAAAATAGGGATTTGGCCTTTTGTTTCGTGCAATTCCGAGAATATTTCCAGAAGTAACTTTCTGAAACCAAAAACAGCAGAAAACAGGGAACTGGCACTGTGGCATCTTGTTAACAGGTTAGTCCCAGAAAATGCATAAAAGTGATATGAAGTGTACATAAAACATGTAGCAAATGGTATAATATAAGCATGGAACAGCAGAAATTATGGATACGTTGGAGACGTATCACGGGGCTCCGAGAGATGGTAACACGGATGCGTCCCTCGGCGATGGACGATGGTGGTGGACGGCACCGCCGTGACGAAGGTCGGCGCGGTGGAGATCACGCAGCAGGCGGATGACGGCGTCGAGTGTGCCGGCGATGCGACGGTCGGGGCTGACGCCAAAACCGTTGAGCAGACGCCGGTGACGGCGGTGATGGTGGAGCAAGTGGTGAGAGCCACGGCTGGAGGCGGGGCTCAGGCCTCGCCCTTGGGCAAAACCCTGGCTCCGGCCGCGACGCTGATGCTGGATCTTCAGCCGACCGAGCCCATGGCGGTTCTCGCCAGGATGGAGAAGGCCTTCGAGGTCGGGTCGGCGGGTGTTCGTCTTCTCCGGGAGTCGGTAGAGGTACGTGTCGAGTAAACGTGTTCAGCGCATAGAGCCGGTTGTCGGGTAACCGGTAGTCGCGTAGGCCTTTTGCTAACTTATTTTTCTTTTTAGCGCGGAGCCCGGACCCAGCGGCTGGAGGAAGAGGTGCAGCTTCTGAAGCAGCAACTCGGCAACGCCCAAAGTAAGTGTTATTGTCTTTATAACTTGTCTTCATCTTGCTCCCATCGCTTACTGGCACCTTCTGCGCCGGTAGGGGAATTGGTCATGGCTGAGGCCAAGAGTAAATACTCTCTCCCTGCAGCTCTGATGGCGGAGAAGCTCGACGCCAAGGCGAAGGAGTTTGAGGACGTGACATGGGATCTCCGCCTCCACGCAGAACATGCTGATCAGCTGAAGGCCAAGGTCGAGAAGCTACAAAAGTCCAACTCTGAGTGGAGTACGACAAGCTCGTCAGGTGGAAGGAGAACTTGGAGCAGCAGATGGACGAGGTGAAGAAGGAGAAAAGCGAGATCAGGTCCATGACGGCCTGCAGAGGGACGTCGGCCGGGAGAAGAAGCAGCGAAAGAAGCTAGAGGCCAAGCTGGCCCAACTCGACCAGGCCGTCGTCCGTAAGTTCCTGACTTCCCATTTTTTCGTTACTCGGGCATCTTGTTCCTCTGTCTTAACTTCTTTTCTTTGACTCTAGAATTTTACACGGATATCGGCGAGACCGCGCCTGATGGGTCGACGGCGGAGAAGGTCGCCGCGTTGGGTAAGCTCACCGAGGCTTTCCTCCAAGCCGGGGCCACCGTCTGCGACGCATTATGGCCAAATGCAGAGCCTGACAGCGCTGCTCGGGGAGGTGTGGAGACGACGCTGACGCTGCTGCTCTCCTGGTACAAAGAGGTCAACATCGCGCTGCTTACTCACGGATGGCGGGAAGGCACCGACTTCAAGGAGTTGCGCAAGGTGCCTGACGTTGCGCGGGTGGCCAGCCAGATCATGGAGATGGTCGACTTCACCGACATCTGCGCCTTGGTGAAGGAGGTGAAGAAGGAGAAGATCGCCGCGCAGGCTCGGGAGTCTGCGGGTGCGGCCGAGCGGAGCTTGGAGCCGACGAAGACCGCTGAGGCCAGCCAGGAAACGGCGAAGGTCGCCGAGCCATCGAAGACTGCTGCCACTGACATGGAGCCGGCGGGGACCACCGACCTTGTTCCAGAGCCGGCAAAGGCCACCGATCCTGCTGCTTGAGCTTGATCCCTGGGATGTCGGGTGTATTTGTATAAAGACTTGATTTTCTTGGCGTAGAACTCATGGTTTATCTTTTGTGAACTTCAGTATGGGGCTTCATCTCCTCGTAATGCATTTGCTTTTGGACTTGTGATTTTTTTCTTTGCTTGGTTTTGTTTGTCTTGATCGGGTGAAAATGAGTTCACTGGGTTCCCCCAGCCCCCGAGTTTCGGGTTGGTTCGCTGAAGGGGAGCCGGGTCGAATCTCCTTCTTGTTCTTGCGCGTAGCTTGCTAGCCGGGACTCGGCGTTCCGAGCGCCGGGTTGCGGCATGATGATTTGCCAAGCGGCTATCTTTTTCTTTTGTGTTGAGCGGCAAACCGGGACTCGGTACTCTGAGTGCCGGAGTGCGGCGTGGCGTATTTGCCAAGTGCGGGCTCTTCATGACGGTAGGCGTAGCGTCGAAACCCCCAGCCCCGAGTTTTGGGTTGACTCACCGAAGGGGAGCCGGGTCGAAATTATGTCGTTGTCTTTGTTTTTGTATGGAGCTCGCAAGCCGGGACTCGGGGCTCCGAGCGCCGGGTTACGGTCGTGGCGTTTTTTGCCAGATGTTTTAATTTTGTCTGAGGCTTGCAAGCCAGGGCTCGGCGTCCCGAGCACCGGGTTGCAGTTATAGCGTTTTTGCCATAACTTAGCCAGTGCGTGACCCCAGCCCCTGTCGAGGTATTGGTAACGCGGAACTACTATATGGATTCATACGTACCGTAGAAGTGGTGGGGAAGAACGTAGAGGGTTCCAGTGACGGGATTGCACACACGATCTTACCCAGCTTCGGATCTCACGACGGTGACGAGATCCTACGTGCTGCTATAATTCACTCAAGGAGAATATGTGTACAGGTTACAATGAGATTGTATGCGTGCCCTAAGGCTGCTGGAAGGCTGGCTTATAAAGACGCCAAGCCTTCCCCTACAAGGAAAGCCTTAACCGACATAGATCACGAGTCCTAGACTAACACGGTAACAAACCCTAACTTGCTCCCTAAGGCGAACGCAGCCTGGCCTTCGTCTTGGACTTCACTAAGCCAGCCCAGAGCTTATCCTTGCGCCTAAGCCCATGAGGCCTTCTCCATTAAGCCCTTCGGCTTTATCTGATGGGCCTCCTTGGTGGGCCAGGTTTTATCCACCGTGGCAGGTATACCCGTTCGGCATAACCTCCACAGTAGTCCCCGGAAAGGTTTAAGTTCTTCGTTTGTCGTCTTTGTGAAACACGGGCTTTCGCCTTTGCGCAAGACGGACAGAAGAGCTTGGAGCATTCCAAAATGAGGCATTCAGTCTGCCTTAAGGATTAAGCCGAACTCTCCTGCACTTTGAACAATCTGGCAAAAAGATTCTGTCAGCGTCGAGTCTTGTCATGACGTCACCGCAGTCAAAGCCAGTCTACGACAGTTTGGATAAGCAAAGAGACGTTGTGACACCATTACTGCTATTTTTCCGCACACGATCTCCGAGGCGTGCGGGAGAAGATGCCCATTATCTGACCGTTGCGGGACGCGTGGCGAAAATTGCGCGGACGTTATCTCACCGCACTAATCGCGGCGCACGGCCCCCATAAAAGGGGAACTGGTTTTCTCCATCTGGTTCATTTCCCTGTTCATCGTCCTCCTCGCGCCCATCCCATCTGAACTTCGACGAGCTCCACCACCACCACCTGCGCACCCACCCATGGAGAGCTCCGATGCGACCGCGGGAGCGGCAACGGCGGCGGCGTCGGCGGCGACGGCGGGACAAGATCTGGCCATGAAGGGATCGAGCACTGCGGATGCATCTGCATCTCGCGCGGCAGCGGCGACAAGTTCTGCGGCCACCTCCATCGAAGCAGAGAAGAATGCCCAGCCCTCCGACGAGGGCGATGCGGCGGAAGCAGAGGAGGAGGGAGAGGAAGCATCATCCCGCAACTGGGCAGCTTCCACCATCACCGACGCGGACCTCACGCAGCTGCAAAAGGAGGGCATCCTCCCAGCAAAGGAGAACTGCCACTAGCGGTCAGCGTACGGCCACCCTGCTCCAGATCCCGCCGGTTGCTGGCCGAGGCCAGGCAGCAGTTCGATATGGAGCAGAAGGAGTACAATGCTGCACATGGTATAGAGGATGGTTTTACTCCGGTTGTGCGGCGTAAGAAAGCTGCTCTGTTCAACCGAGGCAAGGACCTCTATGAGGAGATGGTTAGGGCTGCAGTCTCGGGCTCGAGTAAGGCAACAAGTAGCAGGTCGGCTACTGGTAGGCCGGTGTATAGTTCACCAGCTAAGAACCTTAGAGCAGCCGAAGCAGTAAGGGCCGGGCTATCGGAGTTGACCGGAGATGCATGGCGTGAGCAGCAGAAGCGGCTCAATGAGTTAGTGCATGTGGCCAGCAAGCAAAATGAAGCCCTCCGCAAGGCCGGGCTTGGCGGTTCGCAGGCGGTCCATTCGATTAGGCCAGTTAGCCAGGGTCCAAGGGGCAAGCCTCGTCTCCACACGTCGGAGGAGCCGATCGTGCCCGGAGTGTCACTTCAGGTCGGAACAAGGAGATGCAGCTGCAAGTGTACGATCCGGTGTTAGCTGGGAAGCAAAAGGTCGGCACGCTAGCCGAGCCAATGGAGACCCCGGCCCAGGTGATGCAAGCCGAGCTAAAGGCCGTTCAGCTCAGGGAAATCAGAACGGTGGGCAAGCAGCGTCGGCTGGCCGAGGTAAACCACCTCAGCCCCCGAGGCATCAGCAGCAACCCCGGCCGCAGGAGCAGTATCAGCAAGAGCCGGAGTATGTTCCGCAGCCGAAGAACGTCGGTCGAGGTGGCGACCGATATGATGATGGAAATTCAGCCATGGAGCGGGCTGGATTCTATAGAGTGGATGGTGCATTGGGAGAGCGTATCGGAGCTCGGACGTTGCCTACAGGTGATGCGCGCTACAAGCTAGATCGGATTTACATGTCCGAGAAGTTGGAGAGGAAGGCCCTCCTGGTCCGGCGTGTTTTGGACCTCGGATCATGAAGGAACCACCTCCACCAGTGTCTCAGTTTCAGTTGGGTCGGAGTACCAGGCCGTACAATGGGAGCACCAAGCCGCAAGATTGGCTAGCTGATTATGTTTCAGCAGTATACATTGCGGGGGGCAATCGCCGATGGGCGGTCCGGTATCTCCCGCACATGTTGGAAGGTCCTGCTCGGATCTGGCTGAACAATTGCCGGAGAATAGCATCGATTGCTGGCTGGATTTAGAGGAGGCATTCAATAGCAACTTCGCCAGCACTTACAGAGGCCAAACCGACCTCAGCTTTTGCAGGCGTGCAAGCAGGAGGACAATGAGACTGACCGAGAATTCTTGACTCGGTGGAGCAATGTTCGGAACTCCTGTGAGGGAGTTATCGAAGCACAGGCTATAGCGTGGTTTGCTGATGGATGTCGGTATGGTAGCATGTTGTGGCAGAGGCTCCAGAGAGATATGCCAAAGACTCTGGCCGAGACGATTCGGATAGCTGATTCCTATGCCCTTGGCGATCCGATGCAGCCTCTGCTGGATGGGAATGCCCGGAACAGGAGGAATCCGATGAACAACCGCAACAACGGACCGAGGTTTGATAACCGTCAAGAGTTCGGGCAGAAGAGGAGAGAACCAGATTTCCAAGTCAATGCTGTAAACCCAAGTCAGTCCGGACCTGGAGGCGCCCAGAAACCGAAGACTGAGGGTCAGGCGTGGACTCCGAACCAGAACCAGAATCAGGGAGGTGGTGCGAAGCAGTGGCAGGAGGCCGGACCACCTGTGACTTACGAGTCATTGGTGAATGGACCATGTATCTATCATGGCAGGAATGGCAAACACCCAACCATACCACTCTGCAGTGTAGTTTTCATCACCGAACCGCTGCAGAAGGGGCGAAAGCTGGGGCAAACCGGAGTGGGCCACCGAACCAATGGCGTAGACCTCAATATCCGAACGCAGCAGCAGCATAAGCCGACCATAGCGGCGCAGAATCAGAGCTTAACCGGAGCAAATTCAACCCCGGTGCATGCGGCCCAAAACCAGAAGACGGTGCAGGCGAAACCGGTGAATGCAGTGAGTGCCCAGGGCAACAACAACAACGGTGGTGCCGGCCAAAGCCAAACGTGGTCCTTTGAGAATCAGAGGTATGAGAACCCCGGTAATGATTATAGGGAAGTACATCAGAGCTACGTGGTGTTTGTGACTGAGTCAACTGATAAGAAGAGTATGCTGAGGCGTGCCAAGGAGGTGAATGCAGTAACTC
The DNA here is from genome assembly GCA_947311845.1 of Poa pratensis. Taxonomy (NCBI): domain Eukaryota; kingdom Viridiplantae; phylum Streptophyta; class Magnoliopsida; order Poales; family Poaceae; genus Poa; species Poa pratensis. The sequence goes on from CAMZMU010000071.1 coordinate 6,896,201, forward strand.
CGGCGGTGGTGAAATACATGAACTGGTCCGAGCAAGAGATCACTTGGAGCAGGCAAGATACACCTCGGATCATGCCGAGCCCTGGAAACTATGCACTGGTGGTGGATCCGACGTTTTGTGGGCCGACCAACAATGTGAGATTCACCCGAGTCTTGGTGGACAATGGGAGTGCCATAAATATCATGTACCGAGACACAATGGTCAAGCTGGGATACTCACCGAACCAGTTGCAGCCTAGCAGCTGTACATTTCACGGTATTGTGCCCGGGGTCTCTTGTGCACCTATGGGAAAGATTTGGGTCGACGTGGGTTTTGGTACCCGAGATAACAGCCGAGTTGAAAGTCTTGAGTTCGAGGTTGTGGACTTGCAGAGCCCTTACCATGCCTTGCTGGGAAGGCCAGCCTTGGCCAAGTTCATGATCTCCACTCATGTGGCTACCTAAAGATGAAAATGCCGGGGCCCAAGGGAATAATAACCATTTCTGGTGACTACAAGAAGGCTATGCAATGTGCCTCGGCGGGATCTAGTTTAGCCGAGTCCTTGGTGATCGCGGCGGAGAAGAAGCAACTTCAGAAGGTGGTGGCAATGGCGCAGTCTACTCAGCTCGGCATGTCCGGACTAATTACTCCGGACATGAGCGCTTCATTCGAGGTGCCCAAGGAGACCAAGAAAATCCCGCTGGACTCGGAGAACCCGGAGCGTTTCGCCATCATTGGTACTGGCATGGACGAGAAATAGGAAAGCGCGCTCTGTCACTTCCTCCGTGAGAATCGGGACATTTTTGCATGGTCGGCTAAAGACCTGCCAGGTGTTCCGAGGGAGTTGGCAGAGCACTCTTTGTTTGTTCGGCCAGAGGTGAAACCAGTGCGTCAACCGACGCGGCGGCTCTCAGATGACCGAAGAAAGGTGGTACTCGAAGAACTGGCGAAGTTACTGGCTGCAGGCTTCATCATGGAAGTGCTGCATCCGGACTGGATATCTAATCCAGTCCTCGTGGAGAAAAAGAAGGACGGGTAGTCAAGGTGTGGCGCATGTGCATTGACTTCACCAACCTGAACAAGGCGTGCCCGAAGGATCCCTTTCCTTTACCTCGGATTGATCAAGTGATCGATTCTACGGCTGGATGTGAGCTGTTGTCTTTTATTGATGCATATTCTGGTTTTCACCAGATCCCACTGAACACTGATGATCAAATAAAGACTGCCTTTATTACCCCGTACGGGGCGTATTGCTATCGTGTCATGTGTTTCGGTTTGAGAAATGCCGGGGCAACTTATCAAAGGTGTATGCAGAAGTGCTTACATCTCAAATGGGCAAGAATGTGCAAGTGTATGTCGATGACATTGTTATCAAAACTAAAAAGAAGCATACTCTCATCGAAGACCTCGAAGAGACATTTGCAAATTTAAGAAAGTATCGGTTGAAACTTAACCCGGACAAGTGCACCTTTGGTGTCCCGGCTGGAAAATTGCTCGGTTTCCTCGTATCGAGCCGAGGTATAGAAGTTAACCCGGCTAAGATCCGAGCTATCGAAAGAATGAAGTTGCCGAACTGTTTAAAAGATGTGCAGAAGTTCACGGGATGCCTTGCATCTTTAAGTCGGTTTGTAAGTCGGCTAGGAGAAAAAGCCTTACCATTGTATCAACTTATGAAGAAAAGTACCAGTTTCACTTGGACCCCGCAGGCGGACGCGGCGTTCAATGAGCTGAAGAAGATGTTGTCCACTGCTCCGGTGTTGGCATCCCCTTTGCAGAATGAACCGATGTTGATATACATTGCGGCTACAAACCGGGTCGTAAGTGTTGCAGTGGTGGTGGAGCGAGACGAAGGAGGCAAATCGGTGCAGAGACCAATCTACTACCTGAGCGAGGTGATATCCACGTCGAAGCAAAACTACCCCCACTACCAGAAGATGACGTACGGAGTATACCTGGCGGTTAAGAAACTGAAGCATTACTTCCAAGAGCATCCCATGACGGTGGTATGTGATGCTCCAATCTCGGAGATCATCGGATGCAAGGACGCAACTGGGCGAGTTGCCAAATGGGCGATCGAGGTATCTCCATACACTCCGCATTATGAAAGGCGAGATGCAATCAAGTCGCAGGCGCTGCCGGACTTTTTATGCGATTGGGCCGAGATGCAATATGAGCCGCCCTTGCCGGACTATAATTATTGGAAGATGCACTTTGATGGGTCCAAGAGGTGCCATAGTCCTAACCTCGCCGAAGCAAGACCAGTTGAAGTATGTGCTGCAAATCCATTTCTCGGCGTCGAACAACGTGGCGGAGTATGAGGCCCTGATCCATGGGCTCAAGGTGGCAAAGGAGATAGGTGTCCGGCGTATAGAATGCTTCGGCGATTCAGCTTTGGTGGTGCATCAATCCACCGGCACTTGGGATGCATTGGATGCGAACATGGAGTTGTATCGGTTTCATGTGCAAAAGGTGTCTGGGTTCTTCGAAGGATGTGAGTACAAGCACATACCTCGGGGGAGAATGAAGCCGCCGACGTATTGTCCAAGCTCGGTTCATCCAAAGAACCGGTGCCACCGGGGATAGCGCTGAACCATTTGAGAACTCCTTCAATCAAGCCTCTCCTGACTCCGAGTCAATTTTCTTACCGCCAAGTTCGGAGTCTGAGCCTATTCCTATGGAGGTAGACGTCGGATGCGTTTGGCCGGACTCGGGGACTGCTTCGCAGTATCCGAGGACTGATGGAGCTTTTCCTATGGAGTAGATGATGGGAACTTCGGGTCTGACCCGGGGACTTCGCACCAACACTCGGGGACTGGCCGAGCAATGGTGGAGGAAATCATGAAGGAGATCATGGCGACCGAACCAATGGAGATAGATGAGAGGCTTTTTCCTCTGCATCCAGTGCCGGAATGGGCGGAGCAGATCATGAACTTCATAGCCGATGGAAGTTTGCCAAGTGATACAACCGAGGCAAGGAGAATCCAGAGGAGAGCTAAGGGATACACCATCATCAACAAGGAGCTATACAAGAGAAGTGTGACCGAGGTGTTGCAGGTGTGTCGAACCAGCTGAAGGCAAGGAGATGCTTTTAGAATCCACCAAGGAGAATGTGGACATCATTGCAGCACAAGAGCTCTGGTGGCCAAGGTGTTCCGGCACGGGTTCTATTGGCCCACCGCCAATGCCGATGCAGAAGATATAGTTCGGAAATGTGAAGGGTGCCAAAGGTTCGCCAAGCAGCAGCACATGCCAGCTTCGGCGCTCAAGACCATTCCTATCACGTGGCCCTTTGCAGTTTGGTGTCTGGACATGGTGGGAGAATTCAAGCCAGCCCGAGGCAATATGACTCACATACTGGTGATGGTGGACAAATTCACTAAGTGGATCGAGGTGAAGCCAATCCGAAAGTGGATGGTCATACGGCAGTGACCTTTTTGAAGGAAATAATCCTGAGATATGGATATCCTCATAGTATCATTACAGACAACGGCACGAACTTTGCTGTCGGAGAGTTTGCTCGGTTCTGCATGAGTAAGGGAATTCGACTTGATGTAGCCTCGGTGGCTCACCCACAGGCTAATGGGCAAGTAGAAAGGTCAAATGCATTGGTATTGGCCGGAATCAAAGCTCGGCTAGTAGAACCACTGTTGAAAACACCGGGGTGTTGGATCGATGAGATACCAGCAGTTCTGTGGGGTCTAAGGACCACACCGAACAGATCAACTGGCTATACGCCATTTTTCATGGTCTATGGGGCCGAGGCAATGCTGCCAACCGACATTGAATATGATGCGCCCAGAGTGGCAATGTACACAGAAGCCGAGGCTAAAGAAGCTCGGGAAGATGCTGTAGATTTGCTTGAGGAAGCAAGAGAATTGGCCTTATCTCGGTCAGCAATATATCAGCAGGGTCTCCGACGCTATCAAAGCCGGCATGTAAAACCCCGAAAGTTTAATGAAGGAGATAGTGCTGAGGCTTGTGCAGCGCAGTAAAGGTCGGCACAAGTTGTCACCTCCATGGGAGGGACCATACATTGTGAGCCGAGCTCTGCACAATGATTCATACTATCTTATAGATGCACAGGAGCCAAGGGGAGATGGGCTGGATAGACCCGATGGAGCTTCAGCGTCCATGGAATGTAGCTCTACTCCGACCCTTCTACTGTTGAAGGAAGTAATGTATGTACCTCGGCTGATCTTTAAATAAAAACTTCGGCACCTCGAGAGTGAGCTCGGGGACTGCCTCGCTCTTATGATTGCATGTTTCTTTTTGTTTGTACTCTTTCTTCGTTCGTATGCCGAACTATTTTGAACCTCGTCTCAAACTTCAAGTACTGTATGCTATGTAACTAATCTTGTGACTCGACTGACGAACGCCAGCATGGCAGTCAAGAGCAAAGACGAAAGAACATGGGAAACATGAAAATGAACTCGGGGACTCGGTCCAAAAAGACAGTTCGGCATATGTCGTTTACTAACCCCTGTTTTTACTTCTTTTTTATGTCGGATGACTTTGAAACATACCTCGGAATTTACCAAGTACTGTATGCTATGAACAACAATCTTGTGACTCGACTGTCGAACGCCAGAATGGCAGACAAGAGCAAAGAATGCCAAATATAGTAAACACGAAAGTAAACTCGAGTAATCATTCAAAAGGATTCGATATAAAGCTTAGAAAAGCATGGTTCGAATGAGCATAATAGTAATAGCCTCAACAAATCTCTGGCCCTGCAGTACATATAAATGTTAGTATCACGAAAAATGGTTCAAAATACCATATCACAAAGAAAAACTTTTACGCTTATTGACTGACCTTAACTCAATCTTAAATTTGGCTCCTGATGTCCAAGTAAAGGTCAACACAACACCTAAACTGCAGAACATAAGCAGACAGAAAGAAGGAATGCCTCAGCCAACAAACAAAATGCTGACAGCTAAATCATAATGTAGTAGATGTTAAGTGAAAAAATCTGAGCTAGCTCTCCGTGTTAATCAATTGTCAATTTGTCATAGAGCAATCTAAAGTATTCGTATACAAACATTTTATGCACGAACTGATTAGACTTTTAGCAACAATTTCAGTAACAGTGACACATGCCTTTTGCACCAAATTGCTACGGTAAGATACAAAACACTTACTTAAATTATTAACTTCTATCAACCATTTACTCACTGCGAGAGCAAATCAACAATTAGTAATTAATCCTTGGACTGAAAACAGATGCAGCGATCACCGACATCGCAAACAAAAAGAGAAGAATTATCTCAGATAACTTCAGAGTTCAGACTGAACAAGATCATTCATTTTCCACTATTTCTCATACACAAAGTTACTTATATGTGCTTCATGGGGGTCTATTTAGTACATCCAAGTAATCTAATGCCTAGAAGGAAAAAAAACACCATCATTGCTCTAACCCAGCATTCCATTTTCTCACTTTTTACGATTAAAGCATGGATTTGCGCCAATTTACTCACCACCAGAGCAAATCAACAAGAAGTAATTAATCCTTGGACTGAAAACAGGTCAGGGATTAGCTACACAGGCATCGCAAACAAAATGAGAACAAATATCTCAGTTAACTTCAGACTGAACAAGATAAAGAATATAGGATTAAGCTTGTAACATTCAAAACGGACAGAAACCACCCTATTCTTCTTCACCAAAACCTTCGCTAGAGGTTTCACTTCTTGCTCATACCTGCAAACATTGTGTACATATAAATCATCAATTTGCAGTTGAAAATCAGTGTGACTCGGAAAAAATCGAAGTGTTGAAGATGCAACAAGATAGGAGCACCTAATAGAGATTTGTCCTGAAGCACCTTTTCCAGCCACACCATCTGCAACTTTTCCGGCCGCACCATCTGCACCTTCCAAAAGTGTTTCCAGCGCTTTCCTATCTGAGGAAACACAAATCCATCGCTGCCACTTCCCTGGTCGCAGGCCAGACTCCTCCGAGGAGAAACCCAGTCCTACGGTGCAAAAAAACAATGATTAGATCAAACTAATTTTGCAGGAAACAGACTGGATTGTTGGTAAGAGGATATAGAGGGGCGCTCAGGTAAGAGCAGCGAGGAAGAAACAGTTGGGGGAGGACGAGAAAAATGAACCGAGGCGGGACGAGGACGCTCATGCCATCTTCTCCCCCGATTCACACGACTCCATCGCCGCTCCGTGCCTCCACCGGCGGCTCCCAGGCGATGGTGCGCTCTCTACAAACCAAAAAATTATGGACAGGTCTGTAGTGCATTTTGCATGGCAATAATAACAATAAAATCTCTAGTAAGTAAATCAGGATTGTCATCTAACTTGGTTCTTGGGTTGGAGGCTTGGAGCTGACAGAAGGTAAGCTGATGTAATTGTGGAACATTGGAATTCCAGTTTTCATTTATTTAGACTGCCATTTAATCAAACATGAATTTCATCGAACGTGCATCTATCTCTACCACCGAGCAAAAGTATAACCACTGGTCTCTCTCTAGACCAGAGCAATAGAAGTGAACAATTTCTCTCTCCCTTACTCTTTCTTTCTTACCAGATCAAGCAGAAACCCTTTCTATTACCGAGCATATAAGGAAGAAAGAATCAACAACTTCTCTCTCTCTCTCAAGAACCAGGCCCCCTCTCGGACCAAACCAAGAATAAAGAATCAACCTCGTCTCACTTGCTTTCCCTCTCAGCCCCTCTCCTATTGAAGATGTTAATCTGAAACAAACATTGAAGCAACAACCTTAAGTCAATAAAACATAAACTTTTAAGTATCCAAATAGAAACATCTCATATAAGAGCCTCGATTGGTGTATTGAAAGGCAGCTGGAACGCCGGCGTTTTACATGTTTGTATAAGATGACTATTCCTCCTAGTACATCACAAGAAGAACAACAATAACAATGCACACCGAGTGAGTGATTACCGTGACAGAAGTTGTTGGACCACCACTCCTAGAATCACACTCCTTTCCTTGTGTCGTCCTCCTCTCATTCACCATATACATCTGCCACATATAAGGTAATCTTCAATGGATGATAATGATTCAGTATAATCTTCTACAGCATAAACATACAAAAGGAACAAAATTACTACATACAGAGAATAGTGCACATATCTCCAGGGAAGTTTTAGTCCAAACACACCTCACTACCCATCAATCATCCTCTGATGCCACATGATATTAGCGGAATTAACAGATAAGTGGCTAGATTCTTGTTCATAGGGCTACTATAGACTCCTGTCTGCACAAGGGAAAACCGATTTGTTTAGTTAGAGAAAAGAAATATTAGATACACAAGTCTGCTGCTCCTCTGCAATTCTTTAGAATCAGTCCGATAAAAGGGCTGATGCTGCTTCTTCTAGCAGGAGAAAAAAAATAGATGCATACGACTTGGAAATCAATGAATACCTCTAGCAGACAAGACGAACACAGACGCTGCTGCTGCCGATGGCATGTAAAATCCCTGGCCTACCAAACCCTAACTGTGAAATCAAAAATTAATTAGGGAGTAGAGAAGGAATTTGAGGAAGAACGGAGGGAAGCAAAGAAGGAAAAGAGGACCTCTACCTCTATGGATCCACTTTTGCTGCTTGATGTTCCTCGCCGCTCTTGCGTTCACTGCACCGGACGCATAAGGACCAGGTGCGTGCACTGCACCGGACGCCTCGGCAACCCGAGCCACCGTCTCAGTGCAGAGGAGTGGAGGACGGAGGCTGTACCAGGTATGGAGCCGCAGAGGCGTCGGGGCAGGGCGGAGGCAGCGGGCGCAGAGGAGTATCCTCGTGGAGATAGGAGGAGGAGGAGGAGGCGCAGAGGAGGTGAGGGAGAGTAGCAGCGGCGACGGCGGGAACGGGCCGCGCGCCCTCTCGTTCCTGGCTGCCGGCGTTCCGTCGGGCTCGCCGGCTGGAGGGGTACATCGCGGTATCCCCTGCCGCCAGACAACCTAGCGAGACGGCGGCGTTGACTGCCGCGACGTGGCCTCCTAGAGGCCGACGACCGGCCGAGGAGCAAGGGCAATGAGCTGGAGGGGAAGAGGAGATGGAGGAGCAGGCCGTGGCGACGGCGCGGGGAAGAGAGGAGAGGAGAAGAATGGGGATTGGGGGCTAGGCCCCGACCGCGAGAGGGAAAGAGAGGGCGCTGTCTACCGGGCGGAAAAGCGAGGGCGACGCGGGCACTGTGCTGCAGATGGGCCCGACCCGGTGGAGACCCCATATGTCATCGACTTTGTGTGTCCGCCGGCGAGTGAAGAACTTTAAAGCGCACGATCCAACGGCTGTGAATCAATGGACGGTGCGGATGGACGGCCAGGATAAGCTGCCTAAGCACAGTAACCGGGCTGAGGACCCTCCATGGCTGTGGTGAACATTTATAAGGTAAATGTGGTATTTCCTTGCCACTCCAAGTAAATTTTTCATGTGCTACCTTTAAATTATTCAAAATGTTATTATTCCCTTTTTGTGTCAATGTTTACTAGCTCATGAGGAATTAGTGTGGTTATTCTTTATTCTATTTGTCGAGTGGACTTTTACACCTGGACTAGTGGCATATACATCCGCTTATCCAATAACTTGCAAAAAGATCAGGCAACGGGGTGCCCAGTCCCAATTAATTACAACTTTAACCAATTAATTATCTTCACACTTTTGCCCTGATTCATCAGTAAGCAATGCCAAACAGTGAAATACCTGAATGTGTGTAAACCAAAGAGAAAGAGGGATGATCTGCCTTGCTGGTAGAAATAACGTCCTTCATGGGAGCCGCTCTTAAAAGTCCGTTCGACAGGTAGAATACTGTTCTCACCCGCTACCATTCGTTGACAATTAACAAACACCTCTCAAAAATAGATACTCCTCCATGGTATGTGATTGATGGAAGGCACCGAGGATTCGGTTAGCCATGACATGTGTTAGCAAGGTTGGGAGGAGTATCAAATATTTTATGCAATCTCTATATGCTTTCAATAACTTAAAAGCTCTAGCACATGATTTAATCCCTGCTTCCCTCTGCGAAGGGCCTTTGTTTTACTTTTATGTTGAGTCAGTTTTCCGATTCTTTCTGTCTTCCACAAGCAAACACTAGTGTCAATTTTGTACAACATGCGTTATATGCAATGTATTGGACTTGTTATACTACTTTGTGTTGACAATATCCATGAGATAAATATGTTGAAAGTTGAAGCAAATGCTGAAACTAAATTCTTCCTTTGTATTGATTAAATACCTTTTATTAGAAACTATTGCTTTATGAGTTAACACTTATGCAAAACTGTTTGATGCTTGTCTCGAAAGTACTATTCATGAAAACGTTTAGCTTGTGTGATTCATTGTTTACTCATTATCTATTTGATAGCAAATTATAGACCATTGACTTGGATCACTTCATTCATTTACATGTGCCTTGCAATATTATATGATCAAGATTATGATAGTAGCATGTCACCTCAAAAATTATCTTGTTTTTATCGTTTACCTACTCGAGGACGAGTAGGAACTAAGCTTGGGGATGCTGATACGTCTCAAACGTATCTATAATTTTTGATGTTCCATGCTTATTTTATACCAATTGCTATATGTTTTGCATCTACTTTATATAACTTTTATATATTTTTTGGACTAACCTATTAACAAGATGCCGAAGTGCCAGTTCCTGTTTTCTGCTGTTTTTGTATTCCAGAAAAGCTAGTCTGGAAATATTCTCGGAATTGGACGAAACTACACGGGAGTCCCTATTTTACCAGAACTCATCTGACGGACCAAAGAGGCGACAGAGAGGAGCCACGTGGGCCCCACACGTGGCCAGGGCGCGGGGCCGCCCTCTGCCGCGCCCTGGGGTGGTGTGGGCCCCACGGGCCTCTCCAGCCGCCGCCCTTTCGCCTACTTATTCCCCCCGACGCGAAAACCCTAAGTACCTGAGCAAATATCCACGAAAAGTTCCAGAGACGCCGCCGTCGTCAACCCTAGCTCGGGAGGGTTCGGAACCTCTTCCCGGCACCCTGCCGGAGAGGGGAATCGTCACCGGAGGCTTCTACATCGCCATGCCTGCCTCCGGAGTGATGCGTGAGTAGTTCATCCTTGGACTACGGGTCCATAGCAGTAGCTAGATGGTCGTCTCTCCACTTTGTGCCATCATGTTTAGATCTTGTGAGCTGCCCTACATGATCAAGATCATATTATTGTAATGCTACATGTTGTGTTTGCTGGGATCCGATGAATATTGAATATTATGTCAAGTTGATTATAAATCTATCTTATATGTTATTTAAGATCTTGCATGCTTTCCGTTACTCGTAGATGCTTTGGCCAAGTAGATGCATGTAACTCCAAGAGAGAGTATTTATGCTAGATAGTGGGTGCATGTCTCCGTTTAACCTGGGACAGTGACAGAAAGTTCTAAGGTTGTGGATGTGCTGTTGCCACTAGGGTAGAAATGAGTTTCATACCTCGGACAGACGTTCGCCTGGCATACATGTGCCTCTATGTACATAAGATAGCCGTCCAACTCCTCCTGAGTTAGCCAGATATAGCCTTAGATTCCAGATTTACTTTTTCCTTTGCTAAACTTCTGTGCATTCTCTGCAGATTGATTCTGCCGAGATGTCTCCTCCTGAGACTTCGGAACAAACCGAGGTTCCAGACCTCGAACTGGAGGTCGGAGAACGAGCCGGCTGGGAAGGTTCGGATGTAACTCCGGACGAAATCCAGTGGCTCAGGGCGACTCGGCGGATTCCCGCCGGGGTAGAGTGTCGCCTGCCAGAGGGCGAACTCGAGCCTCAAGTCAAGCAAGGGGAACGGGTGGTCTTCGTCGCGCACTTCCAGCGCGGCTTCGGACTGCCCGTTAGTGACTTCTTCCGGAGCTTTCTCGACAAGTTCGGACTCCAGGTTCATCACCTCCCCGCCAACGCCATCACCACTCTCTCCTGCATTGTTTCCTTCTCTGAGGGATACCTCGGCCTCGAAGCCACGGTAGACCTCTTTTCCCGCTACTTCCAACTCAAGCGGCAAGTGATCCCGGATCCAAAGAACAAGGATCTGCCCAAGCAATTAACCGCCTGCGGAGCTGCCACCATAGCTCCTCGCCGAAACTCCATCTTCCCACGTATCACTACTCCGGACACCGTTCGCAAGTGGCTCCGGACGTGGTTTTACGTGAAGAACTCCGGCGAAGAGGACCTCCTCAACCTGCCGGCGTTCAACCTCAGCCCTCCTACAGAACAGCTCAACTGGGACTACACTCCCCCTCACACCGGCGAACTCAAGTCCATCCATGGGTATATTGCGAAATGGCAGGACCCGGAAGACCCCGGGAACGACGGGAAAGTCCTGACGGCCGACGACCTGGCCTGCACATTCGTGAAGCGCAGGGTCTCCCCTCTTCAGGCGAGGTCTCACAAGATCTGCCACATGAGCGGTCTTTATGACCCCACCCGTCATACGCACGTTGCACTGGACAACGCCGCGGTAGCTCGGCGAGTCCGAGCTATCACCAAGTCCAAGATCTCTGACGCTTGGACATGGGGAAGGGAACCCCACTACCGGACCAATCCAGCGAAACAGGTACGCTATTCCGACGTTTTCTTCGATACTTCTTTACCACCGAGGTCTTGCTACCGACGTTCACCTTGACAATTTTTCTTCCTAACTCCTTTTCATATGTCTGCCATACAGCTGTTCGCCCGCCAGACCGCCGAGGATGGAGTCCATCCTGCGGACCACTTCGGCAAGGATCTCCCTGTCGAGGACCCACCATCCAACGTGGACCCTGACGACGAGGATTATATGCCCATTGCCTCGGCCCGCATCACCACCGCGGGTAAGCCTCAAGCACAAGCTTCAGTTCAAGAGATTTCGGATGACGAGGAGGGGTTCCTCGTCATGGAACCAATAAACGCGGTACCTCTCTCCGCCTTCCTCACCTTCCGAACTTTACTCCAGCAACCAGCCGGAAACGCGCTGGTGCCGCAACTTCGGCCGCCGAACCATCCGCCACTGGAGCCTCCGGACCCACTGAGGCTCCGGTCAAGAGACGCCGGCTGAAGAAGTCCGGACTTCCTCCTCATGCCCGGGGGGCAGGAGGCTTCCTACCTCGGATGGGTAATGCTTTGCTTCTATAGCCAACAATGTTTGTTGCTTAAACATATTATCTCGGTATTAACACTTGACCATCTTCTTTTCGTTGCAGTGCCCCCATAGACGTGGATCAGGAGGTATCCTCCATGACTGCACCCGTTGGTGCCTCTGAAGCCATGACCACCCCGACGAACTCTCGCCCGGATCTCCTCCACCGAGGTCTGGCCCGGCCTTGGGGAAATCTGCCCCCACCCGAGGTCAGACTTCTCCGCGTCCTCAAACGGATGCGGGGATCAATCGCGCCAGAACTCCGGCTACCGCCTTGCCGGAGCCTCGACTCTCCCCCGCAGCCAGACTGCCCGCAACCAACAGCAGCAACAGCAGAAGCAACAGCCCAAGCAGCAGCCCCAAAAACCAGTTCGCCAGACTACCTTGCCGTTGGAGAAGGGCAAGGAGAAAGAAAAAGAGACGGTGAAGTCTAAGGTCACCCCCAAACCAACATCTGGGTCTGGCACCCTGACTATCTCTTCTCCCTCAAGGATGCAACCGAGGTCTCCTCCCCCGGCGACACGCCGAATTCCTCCATTCGCCGCACCCATTGATGAGACTGCCCCTCCGGCCGAAGAATATGCTCGGAGGGCATCTCTTATATTGGATAACCGGCCTGCTTCAAGCTCCGAGGCTACTTTGGCCTTGGAGGCCTCGGTTAGGGGCATCGAGCAGGGCGGACCGTGGGGATTTCCTCCTCTGCGCACTGATAGTGACCAGAGCCTCGGCTCCTTGGAACACTACAATGCAGACTGGAATTCTGCAGACATGGACGAGGTCTCTTCTGCCTCCTTGACCGCCCAAGGGGACGAGCATCCTGCGGGGAGCAGCGCCTGCGCCCGACGCATGCTTGAAATGCAAACTTCTGCTTTGCTTGCTACTCGAGCTGTCAACGTAAGTTCCACTTTCTTTACTTTCATGCAGTATCTCCTCTAATATCCACCATCTCCAGTCCCCGAGATTCGAGGTAAACTATTGACGCTCCGCCGGAGTTAAAATTGTTTGGCTTGAATCTTAACTCTCCATTTTCATCCGACGTATCCAATCCATTTTATCTCACTTTAGCATGCACCTCGGGTACGAGTCCCCGAGACTCCTGTCGAGGCATACCCCGGCAACATTTTCCCAATGATTGACTCCGAGTCCCCGAGACTCTTGTCGAGGTATAGCCTTTCTAACCGAGCTATATTTTTCTTCCTTGCAGAATGCTATGAACGTCCGCACGGATATCTTTCATACCCTCTTGTTTGACCACAAGAAACTCCACGACGAGCACAAGGCCGTCCTTGCAGAAAAGAACTCTTTGGACGAGAAGCTACAACAAGAGAAAGCCGAAGTAGCTCGTCTGGTAAAGGAGCTCAAGCGCATCACTGAGCTGCGGACGTCTGAAAAAGAGCAGCTGCAGGCGGAAAAGGCCAGTGTTGTCGAAACAGAGAAGAAACTTCGGGAGGATGCCGCCAAGGATCACGAGAATGCGCTCCAGTTAGCCGAGACCCGCGCCACCTCGGCCACCGAGGCTTATGAAGCCCTTCAAGCTTCGGTTAACCAGCTCCTCCCGACGCTGCAACATATCAACCAAGAAATGGACAGTAAGCTTCTTGCCCCCCTTAGCCTTGCTTTGTCCTCAACATTACTGGCTCTTTGCCGAACTGTTTCTTTCATTATTAACAGGCTACCCTTCTGCAGAGCACTTCACCTACACCCAAGTCTCGGCCCGCAATATCACTGCTCGGCACAGGGAGAGGCGTAACGAGACGAACCCCGATTGGACCGTTGAGGACCACATCGTGGCCATCAAGCTCGGATCCATCCCTTGAAAACCATTGGGTCCGAACTCCTCGACGCAGGTCTGTCTGCTTTCCGAGCCTTATGGCCTCTTGCCGACGCTCCCAAAACTACGCCCGAGCTCGCCGCCAAGCTTCGTGAAGCCGAACAAAGACTCCGAGAGTGGCGTTCATCTTCAGCTCGCGCTGGAGCTGATGCCGCTCTCAAATTCATCATGACTTGGTGCGAGAAGATCGACCTCGAAAAGATGGACACTCTTCGCCGAGGCTCGCCCTGGTCCTCGGACCCAATTCTCATCAAGCGCCGCGAAAAGATGGCTGCCTTCTTCGCTGGATATGCCAACACAAAGAACTTGAGCGAAGGAGACACCTACTCCGACGCCGAGGATTACGAGCCAGAAGACGAGGAATACGAAACAGAATCCGACGTCGAGGCCGAGCAAGGTGACGGCGGTGAAACCCGCGAAGCAGAAACCGAGGCTTCTCCACAACCTGATGCCGAGGTTACTGCCGACGTTGCCAGCACTTCCCAGGCTACCTCGGCTCCGGACGAAATCCCTGCTGCATCGGCTGCTGCCGACGTAATTCCTGATGCCTCGACCTGAACTTATGCTTGGCCAAAAAACTTCATTAAATCCCCGGTATGCCGGGACGCAGATGTAATCAAACTTAAGTAGTTCCTTTGCTACCTCTATTACTATTATGCTCATTCGAACCATGCTTTTCTAAGCTTTATGTCGAATCCTTTTGAATGATTGCTCGAGTTTACTTTCGTGTTTACTATATTTGGCATTCTTTGCTCTTGTCTGCCATTCTGGCGTTCGACAGTCGAGTCACAAGATTGTTGTTCATAGCATACAGTACTTGGTAAATTCCGAGGTATGTTTCAAAGTCATCCGACATAAAAAAGAAGTAAAAACAGGGGTTAGTAAACGACATATGCCGAACTGTCTTTTTGGACCGAGTCCCCGAGTTCATTTTCATGTTTCCCATGTTCTTTCGTCTTTGCTCTTGACTGCCATGCTGGCGTTCGTCAGTCGAGTCACAAGATTAGTTACATAGCATACAGTACTTGAAGTTTGAGACGAGGTTCAAAATAGTCGGCATACGAACGAAGAAAGAGTACAAAAAAGAAACATGCAATCATAAGAGCGAGGCAGTCCCCGAGCTCACTCTCGAGGTGCCGAAGTTTTTATTTAAAGATCAGCCGAGGTACATACATTACTTCCTTCAACAGTAGAAGGGTCGGAGTAGAGCTACATTCCATGGACGCTGAAGCTCCAAATCGGGTCTGTCCAGCCCATCTCCCCTTGGTTCCTGTGCATCTATAAGATAGTATGAATCATTGTGCAGAGCTCGGCTCACAATGTACGGTCCCTCCCATGGAGGTGACAACTTGTGCCGGCCTTTACTGCGCTGCACAAGCCTCAGCACTAGGTCTCCTTCATTAAACTTTCGGGGTTTTACATGCCGGCTTTGATAGCGTCGGAGACCCTGCTGATATATTGCTGACCGAGATAAGGCCAATTCTCTTGCTTCCTCAAGCAATCTACAGCATCTTCCCGAGCTTCTTTAGCCTCGGCTTCTGTGTACATTGCCACTCTGGGCGCATCATATTCAATGTCGGTTGGCAGCATTGCCTCGGCCCCATAGACCATGAAAAATGGCGTATAGCCAGTTGATCTGTTCGGTGTGGTCCTTAGACCCCACAGAACTGCTGGTATCTCATCGATCCAACACCCCGGTGTTTTCAACAGTGGTTCTATAGCCGAGCTTTGATTCCGGCCAATACCAATGCATTTGACCTTTCTACTTGCCCATTAGCCTGTGGATGAGCCACCGAGGCTACATCAAGTCGAATTCCCTTACTCATGCAGAACCGAGCAAACTCTCCGACAGCAAAGTTCGTGCCGTTGTCTGTAATGATACTATGAGGATATCCATATCTCAGGATTATTTCCTTCAAAAAGGTCACTGCCGTATGACCATCCACCTTTCGGATTGGCTTCACCTCGATCCACTTAGTGAATTTGTCCACCATCACCAGTATGTGAGTCATATTGCCTCGGGCTGGCTTGAATTCTCCCACCATGTCCAGACACCAAACTGCAAAGGGCCACGTGATAGGAATGGTCTTGAGCGCCGAAGCTGGCATGTGCTGCTGCTTGGCGAACCTTTGGCACCCTTCACATTTCCGAACTATATCTTCTGCATCGGCATTGGCGGTGGGCCAATAGAACCCGTGCCGGAACACCTTGGCCACCAGAGCTCTTGTGCTGCAATGATGTCCACATTCTCCTTGGTGGATCTCTAAAAGCATCTCCTTGCCTTCAGCTGGTTCGACACATCTGCAACACCTCGGTCACACTTCTCTTGTATAGCTCCTTGTTGATGATGGTGTATCCCTTAGCTCTCCTCTGGATTCTCCTTGCCTCGGTTGTATCACTTGGCAAACTTCCATCGGCTATGAAGTTCATGATCTGCTCCGCCCATTCCGGCACTGGATGCAGAGGAAAAAGCCTCTCATCTATCTCCATTGGTTCGGTCGCCATGATCTCCTTCATGATTTCCTCCACCATTGCTCGGCCAGTCCCCGAGTGTTGGTGCGAAGTCCCCGGGTCAGACCCGAAGTTCCCATCATCTACTCCATAGGAAAAGCTCCATCAGTCCTCGGATACTGCGAAGCAGTCCCCGAGTCCGGCCAAACGCATCCGACGTCTACCTCCATAGGAATAGGCTCAGACTCCGAACTTGGCGGTAAGAAAATTGACTCGGAGTCAGGAGAGGCTTGATTGAAGGAGTTCTCAAATGGTTCAGTGCTATCCCCGGTGGCACCGGTTCTTTGGATGAACCGAGCTTGACAATACGTCGGCGGCTTCATTCTCCCCCGAGGTATGTGCTTGTACTCACATCCTTCGAAGAACCCAGACACCTTTTGCACATGAAACCGATACAACTCCATGTTCGCATCCAATGCATCCCAAGTGCCGGTGGATTGATGCACCACCAAAGCTGAATCGCCGAAGCATTCTATACGCCGGACACCTATCTCCTTTGCCACCTTGAGCCCATGGATCAGGGCCTCATACTCCGCCACGTTGTTCGACGCCGAGAAATGGATTTGCAGCACATACTTCAACTGGTCTTGCTTCGGCGAGGTTAGGACTATGCCGGCACCTAATCCGACCTTGGTCTTGGACCCATCAAAGTGCATCTTCCAATAATTATAGTCCGGCAAGGGCGGCTCATATTGCATCTCGGCCCAATCGCATAAAAAGTCCGGTAGCGCCTGCGACTTGATTGCATCTCGCCTTTCATAATGCGGAGTATATGGAGATACCTCGATCGCCCATTTGGCAACTCGCCCAGTTGCGTCCTTGCATCCGATGATCTCCGAGATTGGAGCATCACATACCACCGTCATGGGATGCTCTTGGAAGTAATGCTTCAGTTTCTTAACCGCCAGGTATACTCCGTACGTCATCTTCTGGTAGTGGGGGTAGTTTTGCTTCGACGTGGATATCACCTCGCTCAGGTAGTAGATTGGTCTCTGCACCGATTTGCCTCCTTCGTCTCGCTCCACCACCACTGCAACACTTACGACCCGGTTTGTAGCCGCAATGTATATCAACATCGGTTCATTCTGCAAAGGGGACGCCAACACCGGAGCAGTGGACAACATCTTCTTCAGCTCATTGAACGCCGCGTCCGCCTGCGGGGTCCAAGTGAAACTGGTACTTTTCTTCATAAGTTGATACAATGGTAAGGCTTTTTCTCCTAGCCGACTTACAAACCGACTTAAAGATGCAAGGCATCCCGTGAACTTCTGCACATCTTTTAAACAGTTCGGCAACTTCATTCTTTCGATAGCTCGGATCTTAGCCGGGTTAACTTCTATACCTCGGCTCGATACGAGGAAACCGAGCAATTTTCCAGCCGGGACACCAAAGGTGCACTTGTCCGGGTTAAGTTTCAACCGATACTTTCTTAAGTTTGCAAATGTCTCTTCGAGGTCTTCGATGAGAGTATGCTTCTTTTTAGTTTTGATAACAATGTCATCGACATACACTTGCACATTCTTGCCCATTTGAGAGTGTAAGCACTTCTGCATACACCTTTGATAAGTTGCCCCGGCATTTCTCAAACCGAAACACATGACACGATAGCAATACGCCCCGTACGGGGTAATAAAGGCAGTCTTTATTTGATCATCAGTGTTCAGTGGGATCTGGTGAAAACCAGAATATGCATCAATAAAAGACAACAGCTCACATCCAGCCGTAGAATCGATCACTTGATCAATCCGAGGTAAAGGAAAGGGATCCTTCGGGCACGCCTTGTTCAGGTTGGTGAAGTCAATGCACATGCGCCACACCTTGACTATCGCCGGTTCGTCCTTCTTTTTCTCCACGAGGACTGGATTAGATATCCAGTCCGGATGCAGCACTTCCATGATGAAGCCTGCAGCCAGTAACTTCGCCAGTTCTTCGAGTACCACCTTTCTTCGGTCATCTGAGAGCCGCCGCGTCGGTTGACGCACTGGTTTCACCTCTGGCCGAACAAACAAAGAGTGCTCTGCCAACTCCCTCGGAACACCTGGCAGGTCTTTAGCCGACCATGCAAAAATGTCCCGATTCTCACGGAGGAAGTGACAGAGCGCGCTTTCCTATTTCTCGTCCATGCCAGCACCAATGATGGCGAAACGCTCCGGGTTCTCCGAGTCCAGCGGGATTTTCTTGGTCTCCTTGGGCACCTCGAATGAAGCGCTCATGTCCGGAGTAATTAGTCCGGACATGCCGAGCTGAGTAGACTGCGCCATTGCCACCACCTTCTGAAGTTGCTTCTTCTCCGCCGCGATCACCAAGGACTCGGCTAAACTGGATCCCGCCGAGGCACATTGCATAGCCTTCTTGTAGTCACCAGAAATGGTTATTATTCCCTTGGGCCCCGGCATTTTCATCTTTAGGTAGGCCACATGAGTGGAGATCATGAACTTGGCCAAGGCTGGCCTTCCCAGCAAGGCATGGTAAGGGCTCTGCAAGTCCACAACCTCGAACTCAAGACTTTCAACTCGGCTGTTATCTCGGGTACCAAAACCCACGTCGACCCAAATCTTTCCCATAGGTGCACAAGAGACCCCGGGCACAATACCGTGAAATGTACAGCTGCTAGGCTGCAACTGGTTCGGTGAGTATCCCAGCTTGACCATGTGTCTCGGTACATGATATTTATGGCACTCCCATTGTCCACCAAGACTCGGGTGAATCTCACATTGTTGGTCGGCCCACAAACGTCGGATCCACCACCAGTGCATAGTTTCCAGGGCTCGGCATGATCCGAGGTGTATCTTGCCTGCTCCAAGTGATCTCTTGCTCGGACCAATTCATGTATTTCACCACTGCTGGAGTTACTGCATTCACCTCCTTGGCACGCCTCAGCATACTCTTCTTATCAGTTGACTCAGTCACAAACACCACGTAACTCTGATGTACTTCCCTATAATCATTACCGGGGTTCTCATACCTCTGATTCTCAAAGGACCACGTTTGGCTTTGGCCGGCACCACCGTTGTTGTTGTTGCCCTGGGCACTCACTGCATTCACCGGTTTCGCCTGCACCATCTTCTGGTTTTGGGCCGCATGCACCGGGGTTGAATTTGCTCCGGTTAAGCTCTGATTCTGCGCCGCTATGGTCGGCTTATGCTGCTGCTGCGCGTTCGGATATTGAGGTCTACGCCATTGGTTCGGTGGCCCACTCCGGTTTGTCCCAGCTTTCGCCCCTTCTGCAGCGGTTCGGTGATGAAAACTACACTGCAGAGTGGTATGGTTGGGTGTTTTGCCATTCCTGCCATGATAGATACATGGCCCATTCACCAATGACTCGTAAGTCACAGGTGGTCCGGCCTCCTGCCACTGCTTCGCACCACCCCCTGATTCTGGTTCTGGTTCGGAGTCCACGCCTGACCCTCAGTCTTCGGTTTCTGGGCGCCTCCAGGTCCGGACTGACTTGGGTTTACAGCATTGACTTGGAAATCTGGTTCTCTCCTCTTTGCCCGAACTCTTGACGGTTATCAAACCTCGGTCCGTTGTTGCGATTGTTCATCGGATTCCTCCTGTTCCGGGCATTCCCATCCATCAGAGGCTGCATCGGATCGCCAAGGGCATAGGAATCAGCTATCCGAATCGTCTCGGCCAGAGTCTTTGGCATATCTCTCTGGAGCCTCTGCCACAACATGCTACCATACCGACATCCATCAGCAAACCACGCTATAGCCTGTGCTTCGATAACTCCTCACAGGAGTTCCGAACATTGCTCCACCGAGTCAAGAATTCTCGGTCAGTCTCATTGTCCTCCTGCTTGCACGCCTGCAAAAGCTGAGGTCGGTTTGGCCTCTTGTAAGTGCTGGCGAAGTTGCTATTGAATGCCTCCTCTAAATCCAGCCAGCAATTGATGCTATTCTCCGGCAAATTGTTCAGCCAGATCCGAGCAGGACCTTCCAACATGTGCGGGAGATACCGGACCGCCCATCGGCGATTGCCCCCCGCAATGTATACTGCTGAAACATAATCAGCTAGCCAATCTTGCGGCTTGGTGCTCCCATTGTACGGCCTGGTACTCCGACCCAACTGAAACTGAGACACTGGTGGAGGTGGTTCCTTCATGATCCGAGGTCCAAAACACGCCGGACCAGGAGGGCCTTCCTCTTCCAACTCTCGGACATGTAAATCCGATCTAGCTTGTATCGCGCGTCACCTGTAGGCAACGTCCGAGCTCCGATACGCTCTCCCAATGCACCATCCACTCTATAGAATCCAGCCCGCTCCATGGCTGAATTTCCATCATCATATCGGTCGCCACCTCGACCGACGCTCTTCGGCTGCGGAACATACTCCGGCTCTTGCTGATACTGCTCCTGCGGCCGGGGTTGCTGCTGATGCCTCGGGGGCTGAGGTGGTTTACCTCGGCCAGCCGACGCTGCTTGCCCACCGTTCTGATTTCCCTGAGCTGAACGGCCTTTAGCTCGGCTTGCATCACCTGGGCCGGGGTCTCCATTGGCTCGGCTAGCGTCCCGACCTTTTGCTTCCAGCTAACACCGGATCGTACACTTGCAGCTGCATCTCCTTGTTCCGACCTGAAGTGACACTCCGGGCACGATCGGCTCCTCCGACGTGTGGAGACGAGGCTTGCCCCTTGGACCCCTGGCTAACTGGCCTAATCGAATGGACCGCCTGCGAACCGCCAAGCCCGGCCTTGCGGAGGGCTTCATTTTGCTTGCTGGCCACATGCACTAACTCATTGAGCCGCTTCTGCTGCTCACGCCATGCATCTCCGGTCAACTCCGATAGCCCGGCCCTTACTGCTTCGGCTGCTCTAAGGTTCTTAGCTGGTGAACTATACACCGGCCTACCAGTAGCCGACCTGCTACTTGTTGCCTTACTCGAGCCCGAGACTGCAGCCCTAACCATCTCCTCATAGAGGTCCTTGCCTCGGTTGAACAGAGCAGCTTTCTTACGCCGCACAACCGGAGTAAAACCATCCTCTATACCATGTGCAGCATTGTACTCCTTCTGCTCCATATCGAACTGCTGCTAGCCTCGGCCAGCAACCGAGCTTCTCTCATCACTCTCTGGCGCTCTGCCTCTAACCCGGCCACCGTATGCTCCACACTTGCCTCTACTGCGAGTGGCCGAGCTAACCTATCAACGATAGATTCTAAGGGAACTTCTTCCCTTGGCATGCCCAACTGCTCATTCTGACTAGGTTTCTCGTACGGAAACTTCGCCGCCGACCTGATTTCTCAGGCAGCGCGTTGGCGCCTCCACCTCGGCTAGCGCGACTTGCCAGCATCTGCCTTGCTAGCTGCAGGCTGGTACCAGCCACCATCACCTCCACACACCTCGGAGGGCGAGTAACACGTTGGCCCAAAGCCGCCAGGAGTGGAGTTTCGTCGTCCACGAGCACCTGCTCCGGGTACTCGCGAACCACCTCGACAGCAACGTATGTGGGGAAGCTGCCGAGCATCATGAGGAAACCATGGTGGGGAAAGGCTTGCCGGCGAAGCACCCCGCATTGTCACTCACAAAGGCGAACTCGCCGATGTTGGCAACAAGGCCAGAAAGAACACACTCAGAGGAGCCCGTCCGGATGGAAACTCCACCCAACGCCTCAATCTGCCCCACGGTGGGCGCCAACTGTCGTGGTGGGATCACGGCAGATGCCATGGGTATGGCTTAGTTGGGGCCGAATGGTCGTTGGGGGAATCCGGGGAGGGTTTATGCACTCAAGACGTGCACAAGCAAGAACATGCAAGAAACCACAAGAACATGAACAAGAACCAAGAAAGCCAAGAACACAAAAGACACCACGATGTACCCAGGTTCGGGGCCTTCGTGAGGAAGTAAAACCCCTACTCCTGCCTTTCCTCTCTCAATATATCAGTGTAGTTCTCAGGTACAAGGTGCTCCTCGAGCTGTATGATGCTCCAAAGTGAGAGCTCTAGATAGAAGATGAAACTATGAAGGGGGAAATGAGCTAGGGTTTTGCCGTCCTCCTCCCTGGAGGTAGAGATGCCGCATATATACACAGGCCGAAGTACATTTTTACCCCTGCCTACAACTGACAATGGCATGGCCAAAAGGTAGAAGACAAGCCTCTGCCTCCTGCCAGCTCAACGGCCGGACTGTCAGGCCAGCCAGGCCTAGCTTTCCTCTTCCGGTCATACTTCAGTAGCCTGCCGAGGTCTAGCCTGTAGACCTTTCCCGAAATAGCCGAGTCAGCTCCTAGGCCCCCGAGCTTCCGGGAAACCCGTGGACGGACCTCGCCGTCCTCTGAAGCCTCGGGCTACGAGCTCTGCGGCGCCCGTGACCTCTCTGACATGCCTCGATCCTTGCTGCCAACCTCGGATAACACTCCTGATCCTATACCTCGGTAGAGAATACCTTATTCCTGTGGTAGCTAGCTGACTGCCCCGAGGTTGATACCTCGGAGGATATACCTCGGAGAAATACCTCGGACGTACACCTTACGTCGGATGACGCCTCCTGCGTCCTTGCTCAATCGTTACCTCGGACAGCTTACTACCTTAACCTTACATGTCTTGACCTCATCATTACCCTACCCGGGGGTAACCCCCCGACACATGGTATTAGTGGGAGACCGGGTTATAGGATAGATACCGTACTATCAAGAGGGACTCTCAAGTGAGTAACTTGATCGCATCTTTGTGGAGACCTCAAACCTTTGTATACTTGGCATATCATCTTTCTTGGTTCTTACTTGGTTTTTCTCCTTGTTGGGTTTTGGTGCTTGTTGTGATCTTCATGACAAGCCCAAGTTCTCCGAAAACGGATTTCGTATGGAAAACTTGTTGCGTTTTCGGGTTGGAAATATTATCGGTTTATCCTTGAGGAAAATTCCACACCTCCATGTGCGTCAACTTAACTCTATTTTTGGGTTGGAAATATTATCGGTTTATCCTTGAGGAAAGTTCCACACCTCTTGTTGCTATCTTTCCAACAAAATTAGTTTCACCTCATTTGGATTTCGTACGTGGAAGTTATTGGGTTTGCAGTTTTCGTTCTGGTGGTTGTCGGATATTCCGGTCCAGTTGACTCGGAATATCCGGCCCCAAGGTTGCTCGTTTTCGGCTAAGGACTTAAAGAAACATGTGTTATGGCTCTCTGTTGGTTGTCGGATAATCTGGTCCAGAGTTGACTCAGAATATCCGACTCTCAAGGTTTCTCTCGAAATCGCTAAGGACTTCAAGCAACTAGTTTTGTGGCACTTTGGAGGTTGTCGGAATATCCGATACAAGGTGCCTCGGATTATTCGATCCGTCGGATTATCCGATCTGACTTGTGTCAGAATATCGACTCCCTATCTACAACGGCTACTTTTCTGGGAGGGGTATAAAAAACCTCCACCTACCTCCAGCCGACCAGCTTTGACCATCACATTTTTCTCTCTCTCCCCACCATTGTTGACCTTGGAAAGCTTGCCCCTCTCTCAATTCCTCCCATGATTCTTGCATATCTTTGAGGGAAAAGAGAGAGGAGAACTAGATCTACATTTTCACCAATCCATCTCTCCTCTAAGTGAGGGGAACCCTTTCGATCTAGTTATTGAAGTTCCATTTGTTGGGTTCTTCTTTGTTCTTCCTCTCTTCTCCCCACAAGCATTAGTTGCTTTTGGTGGGATTTGGGAGTGAAGGACTTGAGCGCTTCTTGTGTTCTTGCCTTTGCTTTTGTGCATCGGTTTGCTCTCTCCACGAGGATTCGTGGAAGTGAAAGTTCGTGAGCTTGTTACTCTTGGGTCGTTGGACCGAGACGGTGATTGAGACCTTTTGTGGTCACTTGGGAGCTCCCAATCCTTTTGTGGGTTGTGCCTCAAGATTGTTGTAATGAACTCGATTTCCGCCCAAAGGAAATCAATAGTGGAAGGTGAACCGAGCTTTTGTGCGAGCTTCATCGGAGAATAGGGTGAGGCCATTTGTGGCGTCTTGAGTTTGAAACTCACACCCTCCAACGAGACGTACTCCCCTAAAAAGGAGGAACTCGGGAATACATCATCGTCTCCGCGTGCCTCGGTTATTTCTATACCCGAGCTCTTTACTTATGCAATTTACATTGTGATAGCCTTCGTGCTTGAAGTCTATATCTTGCTATCACCTTGTTACTTGTCTTGCTTAGCATAAGTTGTTGGTGCACATAGGTGAACCTAGTATATTTAGGTTGTATGCTTGTTAAATTAAAACACCTAGTTTTATTCCGCATTTATCAAGCCTAAACCAGAAAAGTTTTAAATCGCCTATTCACCCCCCTCTAGGCGACATCCTTGTCCTTTCACACTTCATATGTACTCTTCTCATTCTCTATATTTGCCCATTTGACTGGGTTCACGGTATGGCACCTTGCCTGTAAAAGCTGACTTCCCTTTTTTCTTTAATCACACATGCCCTCAATTTTGCGTATTATTCATCGCCGCTTCGTCGCCACTATATTGTCGGTCTTTTGCAAGTCATAATGCAAAAATTGGCGTTTCATGAGCAATGGGTTTCTTTGATCATGTGATGTGTTTCAATAGTGGTTCAAGATGAATGGTGAACTTCTCCCCGCGTTTACACCATCGAGGAGGATTCGACTGGGTGATCCACTATCACCATATCTCTTTCTCTTATGTGCGGAAGGTTTTTTTTCTCTCCTTCAAAACTATCACGGAGGATGGATAGATAGAGGGATCCGTGTTAGTTTCAGGGCACCATGGGTTTCACACCTACCTTTTGCTGACGAATGTTTGGTGTTTCTGAAAGCGGATACTCAGAGCGTGATGGGACTGAACTCTTTTTGGAGGCTTGTAGTTTTTGATCGGGCCAACGTGTGACAAGGCTAAACAGTCAACCTCCGGTGCGAGAGGCTGTTAGGAGTGCACTACAAATTGATAGGGAGGCGTAGTCAGGAAAATACATGGGACTCCCCAGATGGAAGAATCACAGAAGAGGTGTTTGTGCACATTCTTGAACGGGCCAGAGGGGAAGTACAAGGATGGTGTGAGAATTAATGTCAAGTGCATCCAAGTGCTACCAACCTATGTTATGGGCTGTTTCAAGCTCACAAAAAGGATTATGCATAAGAATTTGGCAGTAATGTCTAAATTTTGGTGAGCTGAGAAACTGATGAAAGGGGTTTCCATTTGCAGTCGTGAGATAAAATGGCAGTGTCAAAAGGCCAAGGAGGGATAGGATTTAGACATCTGGAATTGTTCAATGACGCAATGGTGGCTAAGCAAGCTTGATGGCTTCAGGAAAACCCTAACAACATGTGTGCTAGAGTTTTACAAGGTAGGTACTACACGTATGGGATAATCTTGATTGTAGGGTGTCCATACAGCGAGTCGCTGGTTTGGCGGGCAATCATCTAGGGGCAGGATGTTTTTGAAAAAAGTGACATGTACGACGTATTGGCAAAAATACGAGATAATTCAATCTCTAGAATTAGGAGTGTGAGGCCCATGGGGTGTTTGGTGGTAACTGTAGATGACCTAATCGCGATGGAATCAGGTGAATGGCATGAACAAAAATCCATGAAGTGTTCATGCCACCATGTGCGGAGGCATTTTTTGTATGCCACAACCTAGTAATTTTTTTTGTAATGGAATGGTACTATGATTTTTTTTTTCAAAAGGAAGCGTGAAAGAAATCACAAGAAGATATTGGAACATCATTTTGAAAGACATGATAGAAGCAGGAGTTCATTTTGGTCATGGGTCGTAGAGCCTAGCATAGCTAAGTTAAAAGCTAGTTGAGCATGCCATGACGATGTTAAGATTTCATAAAGACCCTTATGGCCTTGTCCTGTAAATGGACCTTGTGAGCCTCAACAATATCTTTAAGTCCATGGCCAATACCCTATTTGGTCTTATACATATGACTTGCGATTAGGAAAAAATAATAGCAATAGCTAAATGATGGTGCGCAATATCGGTCGTTGGGAAGGATGACATCTGGGCAAAGGAGAATGAACGACTAGAATCTTCTTGGTTCGGCCAGGCTACCGCATGCCACTAGATAGCAAAGGTATGCTAGGTGGAGCTGAGAGTTATTCGGATGTGTGCTCACATTGGAAATCACTCTGCAATTCAAAGGTGAGGCCCAAGATTCGAGTCTCCCGGTGGAGTTGTATGTGCTGAAATGGTAGCACGGGAGCATCTAAGACTTCGGCTATCAAGCTGTGCGGGCAATATGTTACTATAAATGCCCCGTTTACTATTGAACCTATAGCATGAAGAGATGCTATGGTCATGGCACGAAACAGGTGTTATGATCAGGTGATGTTGGAGACAGATTGTTAGACAATTACAATAGTCACATTATGGGACAATCAAATGGTCTTGCTCGGCTACGGGCCAATACTCAGCGAAGGACACATATCGTGCTCTCTGTCAGAATTTTGATCGCTTGGAGGGAGCTAGCTGCATCTGGAAGAGCTGGGCTCCGTCGAAGTGTAAATTTTTTGCCTGGTTAGCCTTGCAGTTCAGACTCTGGACTTCTGATCGCAGAAAAAGGCATGGGCTGCAGGAGGAGGAGTCTGCTTGCTATACTTGCTTACAAGAAGTGGATACTGTTAGCCACATCTTGATGGGTTGTGTCTACTCAAGACAAGTCTGGTTTGAAGTGTTTCAGCGCTTACATTTGAGGGTGGGGCTCCCACAGCTCACGGATACTCTGAAGACCTGGTGGCTTAAAGAACGCAGAGGTTTTAGCAAAAAAGAGCGCAAAGGTTTTGACACTTTGGCGATCCTGTGTTGCTGGCGTTTGTGGAAGCAACGTAACGCTAGGGCGTTCCATAACGTCAGAGGACAGTTTTCGGTGCTAGGGTTAGCGGATCAGATCATCGCGGAGTGGGCGTTTTGGAAGAAAGCTAGCCTAGGAGGGAGTAACACTTTTGCGAGAGTAGTTCATTAGAGTTGTGTGGTGTGGTGTGGTGTGGAGTGGTGGGTGTTGACAGACGTTGGTGTCAACGCTCTGTCAGGTTGTACTCTGTTCTTCTTCTTCTATATAAATAAGGTACGCTATTGCGTACTCGCAAAAAAAAACATTATGGGACAAGGAGCGACCTAGTAGGTCGGTGTCATCAGTTTGCTGTGGTGAAGGATGTGGTAGATTGTTTCCAGGGTTTCAAACTTCTCTATGTAAGGGCATCTCCAGCCGTGCTCCCCAGGAGCCCCCTAGGCCACTTTTTTGGTCAAATAGCGCCGAAATGCTTCCAGTCGTGCCCCAGAAGCTCAAATAGCGCCGTTTTAGCGCCGGCGCACCCAGGCCAAACCCAGCACGCTGGGTTCGGCCTGGGGGCGCCTTTTTGCATGCAGTGACCCACTGTCAGCCACCAGCGCCCTCTCTCTCTTCCTTCTTTTTCTCTCCCCACCCACGTGCCTCTCTCCCTTTCTTTCCACCAACCACCCGTCTCTCCCCACCGACGGCCGCGTGCTCCGACGGCCGTGTGCTCCGACGACCGCGTGCTCGCGCCGCCTCGCGCCCAGCTCCGTCGCCGGAAGAACCACGCGTTTTTTCCGCTTCTTCTCAACGTCGCGGCGCTCTTCCTCGCGCCCCATCGATCCGACGGCGCCGCCATGCTCGATCCGGGCGAGCTCCCTCCGGCCGTCGACCTCTGCACCTCCGCCCAGCTCCTCCCTCCGGAGATCGAGCAGCTCCGTCCCCGCCCCAGGCCGCTGGGCTCCGTCCTCGCCCCAGGCCGCCGGCCATGAACCTTCTCCAGCGCGCCGATGTCCAGCACGGGCGTCCTGCCCCTAGCGTTCTTGAGCTCCAACGGGCCGCCGTGGCCGGCCGCCTCAGCCCGAGCCTGGGCAGGTCGCCGCCGAGGAAGAGCCCCGCGAGGAGGACGAGGAGGCGGTCGACGAGCCGGAGCGGGAGGAAGCGGAGCAGGAAGGCGGTGACGGAGAAGGTGGCCACGCCGAGCATCTCGCGCGGGAGGACGTGCACGGCGTCGCGGACCACCATGGCCGGCCGGGCGCCGTGGTCGCACAGGTCCAGGCACACCTCCATGCCGGAGTTACCGCAGCCAACGACCAGCACGCGCGCGCCACGGTACGGCTGGCCGGACTTGTACTCCGGCACGACGCGCTCCGCGTTCTCGCCCGTGGCCACCACCAGGAATTTCTTTTTTTGACTTCTCGTCCTGGGGTGGGGGTGCGGCTAGGGAATTGCTCCCCAGGAATTGATTTTGCGCCGGCGGTAGCGTTTTGCCCCCCAGGACACCACTTTTTCGGTCCTAGGTTTGCGCCACGGCTGGAGATGCCCTAAGGAGGGAGGCGATCTTTCTTGCTCATGTATGTGCTAGAGAATAAATTACAATGTCGTTTTTTTCACCTGATTAATAAAGCTTGAAGGTGAGCGTAAAAAAAACCCTCTGCTCCGCGAATTACTGGATGGCCTATGTATGCAGAGCCCAAGATATTTCCATACAGGCAGGCCGAGAGTCTCGCATATAGCCCACCCGGCCCGCCACGCGTGCAGCGAGTTGCGTGAAGGACTTGCGCTCGGACCCGGCAGTCGGCAGCCTCCGATACGTCGGCCACGGAAACCTAGCCCGTCCGTCTCGCACGCCTCTATCTCTGCACCTCCATCATCAAAAGCAAACCTACCGCCTGCGCACTCCTCCACTCGCCCCCGACAGATCTACCCCCAAATCTGTCCTTCCGCGCGGCCGCGGCGTCCTCCGTCTTCCTCACACACACCCTGATCTCCGGCCAATCCCCCCGTCCGGCGCAATGAATCCCTACGCCGACAACCGCTACGCCGACCCCTCCTCCTACCGCGACAGGCGCAGGTACGAGACCCTTAAGCTAACCCTAGCTCGCGGCCGAGCTTTCGCGACCCGATCCGATCTGATACGAGCTCACTCGGTTTATTCGTCTATGCAGCGACCTGGCCGCGGCTCCTGTAATCGCACCGCAGGTCCCCGTGGGCACCGTGAACCCGTACGCTGCCCCGTACACGCCCATGGCCGCCGCCCCCGTTGGCGGCAACTACTCGCGCTTTGGCCAGGGCGGCGGCTACGGTGGAGGCATGGGCTATGGCGGCGGGAGAGGCGGTGGCGGTGGCTTCCATGGCGGTGGCAGAGGAGGCGGCAACGGGAGGGACGGCCTGGACTCGATCTCTCTGCAGAAGCCCCGATTTCCGGGGCCTTATACCGTTCGAGAAGAGCTTCTACGTGGAGTGCCCCGAGGTTCAGGCCATGTCGGAGATGGAGGTGGCGCAGTACCGCCAGCTCCGGGATATCACTGTAGAAGGTCGGGAGGTGCCCAAGCCTATCCGCTACTTCCACGAAGCTAACTTTCCAGGTTTGTGGCGTTATACTCGAGTCTGGCTGCCTATGCGGTATGCTCCATGCGTTGGATGGAGATGACTGTGACATAAGCTCTTACCCTCTGTTTGAACAGATTACTGCATGCAAGCTATAGCCAAGTCTGGATTTGTGGAGCCAACGCCTATTCAAGCTCAGGGTTGGCCCATGGCTTTGAAGGGTAGGGACGTGATTGGCATTGCAGAAACAGGCTCTGGGAAAACACTATCTTACATCCTGCCTGGTTTGGTTCACGTTGGTGCACAGCCTCGGCTAGGTTAGTTCCTGTTGCTTTACTGTGTACGTTGAACTGTTAATGAATGTGATTCATCCTATTGATTATTTATTGCAATGTATGTAGAACAAAGTGATGGCCCAGTTGTCTTGATCCTGCTCCGACAAGAGAACTGGCTGTTCAAATACAGGCAGAAGCTACAAAATTTGGATCATACTCCAGAACTAGGAGCACATGTATTTATGGTGGAGCACCTAAGGGACCACAAATACGTGATCTTAGGAGAGGTATTTAGTACTATTTATTCCGTTTTGAGAATTACGTTATCAAATCTAACTCTATTCTCGCGTTCCTGAAAAAAAAATCTAACTCTATTGTATATGATCTGTACTCGTAGGAGTCGAAATCGCCATTGCTACACCTGGCCGTTTGATTGATATGTTGGAAGCTGGTCACACAAACCTACGTAGAGTTACATACCTTGTCCTGGATGAGGCTGACCGTATGCTAGATATGGGCTTCGACCTCAGATTCGGAAAATATTGGCACAGGTATGTTCTTTTAGAACTTTTTTATTAAACATGATAATGTGTTCTTGTGTCCACGTTTTCTTATGGTGCTACATGTTTTTATTGTCAATAGATCCGTCCAGACAGGCAAACTTTGTACTGGAGTGCCACTTGGCCAAGGGAAGTTGAAACCTTGGCTAGACAATTTCTGCAAAACCCTTACAAGGTGCACATGACTTCTGCTATTGCCATTATTGTTCATTCCTTTTGTGGTTCTTCAACTGCAATATTTTTGTTCGTCCTGCCATTAATATTTTATTTTGCTTATAATGCTATGTTATGCAGGTAATGATAGGAACAGCTGAACTTAAAGCTAACCATTCCATACAGCAAATTGTTGAAGTTATTTCAGACCACGAAAAGTATCCCAGGTATGTACCGCTCACATTCTATCGAATATACCTGGTCACAATTCAGTCTATTAAATGTAAAAAACTGACATTATGTGAATTCATTTACACTTCTTCCTCACAGGCTAAGTAAGCTTTTATCCGATCTAATGGATGGGAGCCGAATCTTGATATTTTTTCAAACGAAAAAGGAATGTGATAAGGTTACTCGACAACTTAGAATGGATGGATGGCCAGCATTATCTATACATGGTGATAAACAACAATCTGAAAGGGACTATGTTCTTGCTGAGTTTAAGAATGGGAAGAGTCCTATAATGGCTGCAACAGATGTAGCAGCACGTGGTCTTGGTATGGTGACTTGTTTGAATATTAGGATTAGTTTATAGTTCCAAGTGCTCAAACATGACAAGTCGGAGGGCTGTTCAGCTGTTTTTGGTTGAGTGAACTGAACTTGTGGGTTGGTGGTGTATGCAAGGTGCTATCATGCTAGAGGTAGACCCATCTTTCCCTCCGTTTACCTCACTTGATCGTAAGCAATTGGCAGTGTTACCAGGGACCACTATCTCCGTTCTTGGTTGTTACCGATTTAGATACCCGCATGGTCTTGCCTTTAAGTGGGATCCATAGTTCTTGATAAAGAGGGGGCAAGAGGGTATTTGTTTTCAATCCTGTCAATTGATTTCTAGATCAATTTTGCATTTTCATTTTTGCTTGAGCAACTATTATTGTTAATGGTTTGTTAACTTACCTTGCAATTAAGTCTCATAAATTGCTTTGTAGCCAACATCTTTTGGAAGCATTGATAACTAGTTACAGTTGCTGTCTTTGGTAAATGACATCTTTCATACCATGAACAAGTACTATGGTTTGCTAACTAGCTAATAGGCTACCATGTTTTCCATGGTTCATCCTTGAGAACTTACAATGCATGGCGCATCTTAATGGTTTTCTAATTTCCCCTCCATTTAACTCTCATAGCCGCTTCTAACTTAACCATGCAATGTTCTTTTTAGAAGTTATGCTTTATTGTGAAATATGGTTTCACTGAGTTCCCGAGGGTTGTT
Organism: Poa pratensis; assembly: GCA_947311845.1. Taxonomy (NCBI): domain Eukaryota; kingdom Viridiplantae; phylum Streptophyta; class Magnoliopsida; order Poales; family Poaceae; genus Poa; species Poa pratensis. Next base: position 6,928,152 of record CAMZMU010000071.1, read on the forward strand.
CAGCATGCATATATAATAAAATGCTTAATGAAATAATTGTTTGTATAAATACTTCAGTGTTCTATAGTTTATGGATTTCCCTCTTTCCCTATTCTATTATGCTGCTATTTCGTAAGTGCCTTGTATATCGGTATCACTGCCAATTGGTCCAAAGATGGTTTGTAGTGTCACCAGTGAAATCCGCATACTGACCTCTGATGAAGCACCTTAAGCATTGCAGTCTGTGTTGGATGGGATTGGAATGAATGACAGATTTTGTTCTGCTTCACATGGATATATTTTGACTCTCTAAAGGGAAAAATTCATGCTCTGGCATGTCAGGTGCACATTGACAGCACCAAACAAGGTCTGAGAGTTTAAGCACCATCAATTCCACATCCAGCAGTGATTGATACCCAGTTCAGTTCTGCAGCCCCCTCGACATGTGCTAGATGTAGAAGTTGAAAGTGCAGTAATGTGCAGTGTTCTTTGGATCTTGTCTAAGCCATGTGCTACCTTCTGTGGAGATCGACAATGTTGATGCCCCAGTGTGGTCCGCTGTGGTATTCAGGAATCAGGAAAACTCATATCTTGATTAAATACTGATTATGGTCTTGTTAATTTTGCAGATGTGAAGGATATAAAGTGTGTGATCAATTTTGATTTCCCAACTACTATCGAGGATTATGTTCACAGGATAGGTCGAACTGGCCGTGCTGGTGCTACTGGAATGGCGTTTACTTTCTTCACACACACTAATGCAAAATATTCAAGGAATCTTGTCAAGATCTTGCGTGAAGCTGGCCAGGTTGTGAATCCAGCTCTAGAAGCTATGTCCAAGTCTGCCGGTTCTATGGGAGGAGGTATACCTGTGTTTAATCTTGGAAAGTGCTGTGTAGTGTGCTTATTTTGACTTCACCTTGTTAATCTGTGTTTGTTTTGTATTCAGGAGGCAATTTCCGGTCAAGGGGGCGAGGCGGGTTTGGTGGTAACCGTACTGGATCAAATAACATCCCAGTAAGGAGAAGATATTGATGCAAATGAAGAATGACGAATACCATTCTGATTTTGCAGAAGACAAACAATGAAGTTTTATCAGTATACTGAATTACTGATAGGTATTCTTTGGGGGGATTTCTTTGAATTCCCTGCTACTGCTAGGTCGAGCAAAAGTCTATTCTGTTTTGTACCCGTGCGAGCTGTCATACAAACGACAAAACACTTTGAGCAACTAGTCTTATTCAGGTCGAGTTTACCTTTGAAAATGGTTTTGGCGTCCTTACTACTCATTCACTGTTAAGCATTGTTGTTAAACAGTTGGACCACAAGAAGCATGCCAAACAAGATATCAACAGCAATATGACAGCACATGGCCAATCAGTTCATCACGCTGATAATCATGATTAGGATTTTTTTCCCTTTAAACAGTTGGACCACAAGAAGTTTGCATAAAATGCCTTGAGTAGATCATCACGTAACTTCCAAGAATATTATGTCTTTCGTATGATTTAAGCATATGAAACAAAGATTGCAACAACAAGAAGCATGCCAAACAAGATATCAACAGCAATATGACAGCACATGGCCAATCAGTTCATCACGCTGATAATCATGATTAGGATTTTTTTCCCTTTTAATGAATAGTCAAGTCTGAAGAATAGTACATATAAAAAAGTCCCAAAAAAACCTGGAAGTTGTAGAAGATGAAAACCTGGAATTTTAGATTATGCCTGGGTCGAACCCTGGATTGAGAAAAACGAACCCTGGATTGTCAATCCCTGAAATCTGGAACTAGCACATTCTCCTCAAGAACTACTTCTGGATCAAGCTGATCTCCCAAGCTGATTATTTCATCTTCGAAATCACGGTCGCTTGACCCTCATCATCGTGCTCCTCTCCAAGCTAGACGAAGCTGCGCCCACAGCGCCTTCAACTTAAGCGACTCCTGTCCAAGTTGAGATCTACTGGAGGCAAATCAACACAAGTGGGACGATGTGATCCCTTAATTACCAGATCCTTTGGATGTGTGTTCATAGTGAGCACATTACGATTCTCATTCCCCCCGTTAGGCCATAAGAATTTTGCTGTACGTGGGAGAAACAACTTCCTGTCTCGATCATAAGTGAAACGATAATGAGGTGCAAGGTGAAACATAGGTAGAGATAAGTTAATTCTTCCCGAATGGTGGCCTCTCTCGAAGAGTCGAAGGTGACCTAAATAAGACGATTGAATCGGTAACTCTGTTTGTTATTTTTTTGAGTAAACGACAGCATGTCCGCCATTCATTGGCTATGCGACGCCAAACACAAAGCGGGGCAAGAGTTTTTTTGGGGGTAACTAATTGATTGAAACCCAACAAAACGAACTCATTATTAAAGCTAAAAAAAATTAATTAAAAAGGTGTGGCTACGGGTATTGCAGAAATATTGTATGACGGGAATAATTTGTTTACCGAGTAAATATCTTTTACTATGTGGACCATTTTTCTCAGTTGCAAGTTTGCAACCCATACTCCCGCTTGCAACTCATAGGGCACACAAATCGGGATGCAAATTTGATGGTGCTTGAGTTGAATAAGGTCTAACTTAATTCTCATTCGATTAAGAATGAGCAATGCCAAATTATTTAAATGGATTTGTATTTACAAATAATTTGCATTAGCAATCCTAGGTAAGAGATACTAGCAATTGATTCGCGGATTACGATGAATCCATGCTTGCCAGATAAGCTATGTACTCGATCAGCCAGAAACCAACATTTATTTGAGAAAAGAAACAAAGAAATCAACATTAATTAGAGGTAGCTAGTTAGGAGCCGGTAAGTTATTCTCAAGTCATACAACTAGCTCGTTTGCATGAAATATATCGAAAATTCACTATGGCACCCGAGATCATATGCTCCTGCTTGATAAAAAAATTAAAAAAAATAGTAAAACAGTTTAAAAATTTCTGAAACAAATTGGAGACAAACATATACAAGTTTTTTACATACATGCAAATTTCCGTGATGAAACGATATTTGTAATACTCTGTGCGAAAAAACAAATCAGCGGCCAGAATGGAATTTTAAAATATAGTTTTTAGAGAACTGATTTTATTTGTTTCGCACAGAGCAACACAAATGTTATTTCAGCATGAAACTTTGTATGTTTTTTAGATAAAGGGCTTTATTACTTAAAAGGTTTAAACATTACACCCGGCCTCTGCATAAGAATGCACACAGTCGTAGTCCAGCAGAATAATAAGAAAAATGTAGCACTAGACGGATTACAATCATGAATAAGTAAAGCGCCAATGCCAAAGACAAACGCCAACGCCTATGGAGGACCAATCCGGCGATCAAGCGATCATCCATGTCGGCTAAAAATATCCCTCGCCACCTCTTCCAATCGTGCACATGCCTCCGTAAAGAGGCCTCGATGACCCGCCCGTTGTAAGGCGGACCACGAACGGAGAATACTTGTGCACCGGTAGAGTACCTGTAAACGAGAAAAATCTTTATCATTGAAAATCTTGTCATTTCTACTCAGCCAAAGCGTCCATATAACGACTATCGCTTCCACCTTAATAACAATTCTAAACTTCTTATCTATCCCTTGTAGCCAGTTGCCAAATACATTTGCAACAGACTTGGATGGATATAAGTTAGAAGCTATATGGATAGATGACCAAATAGAACGAGCGAAACTACACTCGAAAATAAGTGTTTTATTGTCTCTTGTTGTGGATAAAACACACACTTTGTACTTTCATGAAACTTTGTATGTATGTAGAATACATGTATATGTTTGTCTCCAATTGTTTTCAGAATTTTGGAAATATTTTACTATTAACTTTTTAATCAAGCAAGAGCATATGTCAAAACATATTCCAAAATATATATCCTAATTAAAAGGAAAAATAAATAAGGGCCATAGGGGTGTGAGCCGGTATTTTCCCTTTTCCAGTGTCCAAAGCCGGCGAGGTAGGTGTCAACCTAGCCAAGAAATTCCTAGACGAATCCTCTATTTAGCTTTTGGCAGCAGCTCCATACATTGTGATGGTTGTGCCAAAGCCAAAAGTTTGGGAGTCGACGCAGCTAGAAGAGCCGCTGCCAAATTCATCAAGCGAATAGAAAATTGTTATCTGCATGCAACTTTGCTTCCTCACCGTGGTAGCAAGGGTAGCAATTTGGCGATAGATTGAATTAAAAAATGTATGCGTCAGATATGGCAGGAGATTTGGCATCACACCTGCACGTTGTGGAGGATTGGGCAATTTAGCTCCGATTCCAAATATTGCCTACGTAGCATATTTGGCTTTGGCCACATAGTGGCTGCTCAAGAAGGCGGAAAGCAGTGTGTAGATGTGTCTTCCACGAAGAAATTCCCTACCCCATTGATGCACTTCCACGCTATAAAAGCACGCGCGAACTCCATCCCATCCTGCAACACTACTCAGGTCTCGGCATCGTGCAACGCAGAGACATACACAATCCAACCACACATCGATCGAGATCGCCATGGCGCATTTCCAGGAGGTGGACTACTGCTCGTCGGAGGTGAGGGCGGTGGCCAACCCGGCCCGCGGCGGCGGCCTGCAGGAGCACATCGTCAAGGAGACGTTCGTGGAGGAGGTCGACAAGGCCGCCGGCCGCCGCCACGGACGCCATGGCCACCACGGAAACCGCGGCTCCGGGCACTTCGAGGTGCGCGAGAGCAGGCTCGAGGAGGACATCAACACCCGCACCGGCGAGTTCCACGAGCGCAAGGAGAACTTCGTCGTCAGGGCCGACGACTAAGCTGTGCTAGCTAGTTACACGGAGCACACAGCACGTACGCATGTCGTGCGCACGTGTGTGCATGTAATGTATGTCAGCATATGTATGTGTGTGTGCATGCCTGCAGATCTTAAATAAGCTGACGGTGACCTGGAATAAAGCTTCAACTTAATTAGTATTGCTCGATATAGTATAATTCAAGCTAGCTGGCATGGTGGATATACACTACAAAAACATTCTATTGAGTTGCGATGAGCTGAGCCAACACGTTGCAACTTCCAAGGCACTCTATTTGCAAAGTGTGAAAAACAAGTACGCACAACGTCATCATTATTCTTTGATGGATCTGGCGCACACATATATCGAAATATATCCTGAAAAAACACGTCTAACTTGCACCTATTTTTTTTTTCGAACCATGCAGGAGCACTGCATGTGTTAAAATAGATAGAAGAGAAAGCCATAGAAATGGCTGATGTCTTACAGAAGATGGCGTGAAGCCAAACAAGGAAGGAAGAATAAAAGCAAAGGTAACAACATATACTTTACAACGACCCCATGCGACCAAACTACCAGGCCCAAGCTGTCCCTAAACCTTGTGTAATATCAGTTTCCCTGCGCTGGCTAGAACCCACTGATCGGCCTCGTTTTTTATATGGTTGATTAATAGGTTGATTGGCTTGAGGACTTTATCAAAAACTCTTCTATTTCTTTCGCGCCAAACTTCCCATGCGACCAAAACGACCATAGAGTCCAGTTTCTTCCTCTTCTTTCCGGTGACGACTCCACGAGCTTGAACCCACTAGTCCTTCAATTCGGATTGAACAGTAGGAGCAACACTTTGAAGATTGACCCATCTTAGAATTTGCCCCCAGATTATATTGATGATCGCACATCCCATTATGCACCTATATTAGGTACTCACCCTTTCGTTGAAATATTGAAGGTACTAAGTTAGGTGTAGAGATTAATACGTATGGAGGAAAATAATATACCTTGGTTAAGCAAAGGCGTAAAGTTTATCAAAATCATTATGCATTTCCTATAACCACAACCGCTCTGGTTCTTTATTTTACCACTAGAATATGATTTTCCCTCTCTTCTACAAAAATGCGTATATGTTACAATAAGAACACACATAAAAAGAGTGACATAGAAAACTAGCTGACAAACAGATTCAAACAATGTAATTTACTGAGACTTAAATGTTTCTAACACTATAATTATCATGTAAATTCATTTCCAATAATTATATATCAGGTTGGATATTTTTATTTGAGGTAAATGCTTTTCGAACATTTCATTGTAAAACTAGTGAAGTCTCTCCCATATACGAGAACATATCGAGTACTTATCTATGTCGAGCACTCTTGTTACACCCGTCAGTCATCGTGTCGTTCGTCATCGAAATGGGACTGACTCGCTCGGGAACAGGCACAGGATTGTGGTGATAGAACTATCAAACCCTGAAGTGATGGCTTTATATACCGTTGGATGCGAAAAGGAGAGAGAGACACGATTTATTAGCTTCAAAACCGGGCTTCTGGCACTTTTGTAAAAAGAACCTAGCAACAACTTATCAAAATCGACTTGTACTTACGTATCTTTCGTTGCTTTGGTGTTACAAGGATGTTTCTGCAAATGTACGAATGGAGGCAACACCAAAAGGCCATCTAGGTGCAGTATCTTCTTCTTTTTACCTAAGGCCAAATAAAGTCCAGCATGGGAACTCTTTCATTATTCCATTTCCATTCAACCTTTTCTCTATCCCACCTATCTCAGCACATATGTCTGCCATTGCAAGAAACCTTGTTTAGCCGAATCACAATTTGTGAGCCTTGTCAAGAGAAACGCGTCTCGATTTCTCTCCTACTCTCTCTGATCCTAAAAACTGTCGCCACACGAGTTATAATTTGTACGTGGTTAGTTCTTTTTGCCCGACACTTAAAACAGATCGGAGGGAGTATATTCGATCCAAACGGGCAGGTGTCACGTCTGTCTCAGCAGAAAGCTTATCCTGCCAGAACAAATTCCCAACTCCACTAACGCATCCACACCCCATATATGAGCTGACACTAATTAGAACTCCCTCCGTTCCACAATATAAGATGTTTTAAAACTTTGTTCACGTACACATGTACACAAATATATTTAGATATGTTTTAGTGTGCATGTTCACTTATTTTAGTGTGCATGTAGACAATATGTGTAACACCTAAAACATCTTAGTTTGGGAACGAAGGGAGTAGATCGGCCTGCCCGCTCGAACGCTATAAAAGCAGTGCCAATCCTAGCACATCCTGCATCAGGTCACAGCACCGCACATCACAAGCACTCACCAATCACCATACATAACCCATTTTGACACCGGCCGACCGGCAACCATGGCGCGCTACTACTCTTTTTTTTTGAATTTTCCAAACTTGTATTCATACTAGAGAAACAGTACAAGGTCGGAAACAAGCAAGGAAAAAAAGAAGGATACGAAGAAACGGCACCGCAGCGCCACGCCGTCTTCAACCACGAGCAGCTCCAGCACGCGCCGCCTCCACCGCCGGAGACGAAGAAGGAAGCAGACGCCCAGAGCCCTCTCCACGGAACGGAAGAGCTTCTAGCCACCTCAGTGGCGTTGACGAACCACAAGAGCCACCAGCCCCGACGGGCTGGATCTGGATCGATGAACGAGCAGAGGTCGGGGCGCGCACCCGAGCACCTCCCGCCCCAGATCCGTGGCCTGCGCCACAGATCTTCCACCCGCACGCCACACACCACCGCCGCAACCGCCTCGCACCTCCTCCACCACCGGCCTCGTACACACTCGACGCCGGGCTGCCGCCAAGGCCGGAGAAGAAAGCAGCAGCCCGAAAACGAATCTGCAGCTCGAGGGCGCCGTCGTCGACGACGCCGAGGAGGGGGAGCCGCAGATCTCCAAAACGACGGCGCCGGCTTCCCCACCTCAGCCGCGCCGCCCAAAAGCCCCGCCGCTACACGCCGGAGCGCAGATCTAGGGATCCCCCGCCCTCCCGCCGCCGGGGCGGCCGGCGGAGGACGGGAGATCCCCAGATACGCCGGCGGCCGCCTGTTGACGCCGAGTCGGCTCCGCGTCGCTCTTGTGCACTGTAGAGGGGAGAGGGGTTCCAGAAATAAACGAGTGATGGATTTGCATGCGCGCTACTACTCGGAGGCCGACTACTGCGCGGAGGAGATGGCCAGGCCGTACGCCAGCCAGTGCCACGGCGAGGGCGGCGAGCGCTACGTCGTCAGGAGGGAGTACGACGAGTTCGACGAGGTGCAGCACGCCCAAAGGGCCACCACCACAGCTGAGCGTGCGCCGTGTACGTACGATACGATACTATTTGCACGGTTACATACATGCATGATATGCGTATGGACACACAGCTTATGTATTACTCCCTCCGTATCAAAATATAATACTTTGTACCTACTTTTTTAGAAAATAGGTACAAAATATTATATTTTGATACGGAGGGAGTACTACCGGAGCCAGGATTGCTTATTTTTTCATGTTAGGTGGGGCCGATTAGAGCAAACAATTCAAAAACTGCACTGTTCATACAAAGATTTGCAGCAAATCAATGTTGTTAGGGGGGGGGGGGGGGGGGGGGGGGGGCCAGGGCCCCTGCTGGTCCCCCTGCCTCCGCCACTGAGTACTACGTACTACCCTACGTACGAGAATAAGACCGTGGCCTGAATAAATCTTCTACTCCATACTTAACGTGATCCCATTATCCCATATGCATGGATTCTACTATGATGGATAAACTCACACATTTATAAAGTTTTTATTTACAAATACACATATAAAAGTGTACACAAGTAGGGATGCATGGCGACTTACAAATACCCTTACAAGAACTTCAGTGGGGGCAATTTAAATGAGCGGGGACAATTCCAGTATTAATTCAAAAATTTGTGAATTTTTCCTTTAAACATGAACAAAATACACTACAGTTTTAAAAACTGAGCGGGGCCACTGCCTCCACTCAGCTAACATGGGTCCGCCCCTATCGATCTGCCCCGCTCCATAGTCAAGATAGGCTAGGCCAGTTATAATATTTCTCTTTAGATTAGATTCTCTTAACTGACCTCATTTTATGCGGGACTTGGTGGGATGTTTGCTTGTGAGAAGATATCTAGTGGTACCACCTCTTAGGGTGCTCCCCGTGCTACCGTTAAAAAAGTCAAATTAAGATGTTTCAAAAAAATTACAAAAAATTGTGTATGTTCACAAGATATGTTTTTACAACCTCTAACAATTTCAGCTCCAAATTCGAAATCACCATTGAAAAACAAAAAGGAAAAATGGGCATGAATAGTGTCATTTTTTTGCTTTTGTGTTTTTGAGACACTGGTGACACTATTCATGCTAGATTTGTCTTTTGTGTTTCTCAATGTTCATTTCGAATTTGGAGCTGAAATTTTTGAAGGTTGTACAAACATACCTTTTGAATATTCACAGTTTATTGCAGAATTTTATGAAACATGTAAATATTTTTTTGCGGTAGCATGGAGAGCACCTAAGGGGTGGGAGTATTAGATACTTCCTCGTTATCTTGCAACCCTATGAACAAGGCTCGTCGTACGCCCACATGCCACATGCCTTAGCCTAACTAACCCAATGTATGATATAAATGTATCGGACCTCACTGAGCTCACACTCAACCACCAAAGCCCGAGTTGTCCTCCCGCACCTCGTCTTCCAGGTCACCGGCCGCCGGAACACCTCCACTCACATTCCTGCCCCCCCTAGAATCCTTCAGATCCTTCTCCCCGGTCCCCGACCTTTCGCGGTCGTACTGCTCGACGGATCCCGTAGAGAGCGATGGAAAAGTGAGGACGTGTGAAGAATCTAAAAGTTTCTTCCTTATTTGCTATAGTTAGGTTTGGGTTAGTGTCTTTGTTATTTCCTATAGTTGGAATTTGGTGTTAGTTCTGGTAGGATGAGTAGGTCCTTTGGCCTGCTCACATCTTGCTTGCTTTTGTTTTCTGGTTGGCACATGATTCTGCAACAAAACATTGTTTTGTTATCGTTTGGTAATGGGATCCGGCTCATCTATGGTGGAGGCGTTTAGAGAAAAAAAAACTTTGATGAAAGCTGATTGACCTATATATATTTATCAAAATAACCCCTTCTGAAATGTAATTAGTTTCTTTTATTCTAAAAAATACCATTACACAAAAACTCACGAAAAATGTCATTGTCAATAGTTGGATACTTCAGTAAATGCCATCCATCAAATTAACACTTTGTTGGATCGAGTGGTATTTTTGCAATTCGTTTTTTGTTTGACATTTTTTTAGTACACGAAGTTGATATTGGCATATATGTATCAAATTAACAATTTTTAATGACCATTGTAACATAGAAAATCGGAATTTGTAGTGTGGGAATGACATATATGAGCTTGATCATAGATTAAAATTGGCGGACAGAGGAAAAAATAAAAAGGAAATGATTTCTTCACAGCAAATCAGATCAATGTAGGGTGAGTAACAGTGTAACTCTTCAGGTTAGTGTCGCCAAAAGACACTACTTACAGAAAAAAACACTACTGAATTGATGATCAAACGGAAGGTGATAGCTTACCAAATCTGCAAGTATGACAACCTCTTGAAGCAAATTGTTTGCAGCAGGTAGCATGAAAGTAGTATTATATGCTGTACTCAAGTCACACAAACTTTTGAACAAAAATCGTTTCACTGTAAGATACGATAAGTAAGCATATTAACGCTAGGCGCAGAAAAATTAGGCCATCAAACATGGCTCCCAAATAAGATCTTTGCTTTATCATTCAATAATGTATTCCCTCCGTCCAATAATAACTGTCTCAAGTTTGTCAAAAAATGGATATGGATACATCCACTTTTTGACAAACTAGAGACAGTTATTATCGGATGGAGGGAGTATATGCACCACCTTCCAAGATTCCTTGATCATAGCAAATTGGAGATATACACAGACCTGCGTTTGGTATCACTAGATGTCTTGACTAGATATAAAGTTGCAGAGCATATATACACCAGTCTTATTAAAAAAAAAACAGTAGCCATCAACTACCACATATACCAGGCAGAAACGCTGTGCCTCCCGCTCGCGTCGGCGCCTATAAAACCCTACCACATATACCAGCACAAAGCAAGCTGAGACTAAGTAGGACTGTAGGAGTCCATTCAATGAAACTAATAAATTAACTAGCTAAGCATGTCGACAGTCAAGTGTGGGTATGGCCACCGCGACTACTACTGCTACGGCCACAGCAAACCCCTGATTAAGTACCACAGCCAAAAGGCGCCCGCCTCCGTGACGGAGATAAGCGGCATGAGGGTCAGCGATAAGCCGCCGTACAATGGCTCTGGCGATGTGCAGAAAAAGTACGCCCTGCTGGAGGAGGAGTGCGTGGAGAACGCTGGGGTGTACTCTGGCCACCGCGGTGGCACCGTGCTTCTAGTGCGTGGAGCAGAACGCTGGGGTGTACTCTGGCCACCGCGGTGGCACCGTGCTTCTGGCGCCCTGATTCATCAGTACAAGCAGGAGAGGAAGCGACAGCAGCGAGGAAGACAACAGCGAGGAAAGCGGGGACGACAGCGATTGTGAGGAGGAGCTCGCCTATGGCCAACACGGCACCGCGGAGCTCAGAAGCACGGCTATGGAGAGCAGAAGGCATACCAGCATGGAGGTGACGCCGGAGGGTATGGTGCTTTCCAACACGACAGTTCAGTCGACAACCACGGCTACGGAGGCAGAAGGCGTACCACTACCAGGATGGGAGTATACGGTGCTCTTCACCACGACAGCACGTCCAGAAGAAGCATGGCTACGGCGGGCAGAAGGCGTACCAAGGCGACGCTGCAGGGCTCGATGATCTCATCCAGAGTAGAGCGGCGCAGAAGCATGGCCATGGTGAGCAGAACGCCCCAGGTTTGGACGTTCAGCTCCAAGGGTACCAGAGCCAGCGAAGGTGCTTAATGCCGTACCTTGTAATTTGGAACCTAGGATGCCCGGGTACGGTGATACGGTTACCGATACCGCGATACGCCGATTTTTCAAAAACACGGATACGGGGATACGTTTGTATATATATAATGGACTGTGCTAGGTAGCACACGTGCCCCATATCTCTCATCCCGTACGGCGCCTCCGAGCGAAGGAAGGAGCCAGCGTTGCGCACGCCAGCGTACCAAAACTGGGCCTCACGCATCTCTGGCCCAGCACTGGCCCAACACGAAAACTTGCTACATATCCACCCCCAAATCGCTCCGCCCAATTCTGTACCAGTTTCTTCATGCAAATAAATCTCCCAACCAAAGAGATTTAGGCAGAAAAATATATATGGAACAAAAATAGCAGAATCAAACTAGAAATAGGCCCATGGATGTAGCAGAAAAAAATAAAGTGGCAAAATACATGATATAAAGTATGCTTGAGCATGGTGCAACTAAGACCTTGGTGTCTGCTAACTATACAGGCTTGTGGGTGGCAACTAAGAAACCTTGGTGCCTGGTAACCTGGAAACTATGAACCGGGACCCTGGTAACTTCATGCTTCGAGCCTGGTGACTAGGTAGTTGAAATCTGACAACTAGAAAAATCTGTGAATCTGGCAAAAAGAATTGCATACTTGGAACATGGTAACTAGGTGCTTCAGAACTGACAACTAGAAATATTGAACCTGGCAAACTACATCGGTGGAATCCTGCTGTCTAGGAAAACTAAGGAATATGGTGAAAACCTGGCACCACCAGACTCTCTCTTCTGCACAACCTCCCATGCATACATACACTTGATCTTTTTTTGTACTTGATATCCACCTTGTGAACCGCATGAACAGCGATGAAAAGCAGCTCTGAAAACAAAACAAAAACTACTTGTTAAGTTGCTAATTTTCTAAAAACATTGCAGGTTCAAGATAAAATGTCTATCCCAGGGTCAAATATAAACGGGAGCAACAATGGTGGTGTTTTGAAGCAACAAGGTAAAAAACATCTTCAGTTTTTATGCACAACTATTTCAGTACAAGTTTCATGATTCCTATGATAAAAAATCTGACTACTTTCCAATTTTAAATGGTACAAAAATCGAAATAGTGGCTGATAAAGGAAAACGTAAATAAGAGAGCATCAATCATTCTCTCGGATGAAAACATGCAGCAACAATGTGAGGGATCCAGTGGCACAAAGCTAAAAATGCCTACTTAAATTGCAAAAAATGTGGACAACTGAAAATCAAAAGGTGATTAGTTGCCATATTATCGATACTGAATTACCATGCAAACAAGCAATAAATTACCTGGAAAGAACAAAATTAGTTAGTTCAAAAAATGACCATTAGTGAACAGTTGCCACTGATGACTACATGGTTGCCATATTATCCATATTCCATTACCGTGCAACAAGTGATAAATTTCCGGGTAAAATAATTTTGATTAGTCCAAAAAAATAAACAGTTGCCATTAAAATAACTACATGGTTGCCACACGATGCCTATTTGGTTACCAGACATAAATAGCTAAGTACATGAAAAAACACATGGTCACAGAACTTTGGTAGCTCTTGGATGGGTTACCATACAATTCTAGCAAAAACTACCATGGAATCAAGAGAATAGTTGCCGGATAATGCATACTGAATTACCATGCAACAAACAAAGAAATTGCCCTGGAGAAAAATGTAACTAGAACCAACAGGAGCATAAACAAACAGTTGCCACTAAATAACTACATGGTTGTCACACGATGCGTTCTTGGTCACCAGACAAAAAATAACATATGTACTTGGGTAACCATTAATCATGTACGCAGACCTTCTTCGGCATTGGACCCAGTAGTCTTCCATCGCCGTCATCATTGCTTGGAGCTTTCCTGTGCCTACCCATAATGACACGGCCAGACTGTACCTGCAAAAAACCATAAAAAACCTTGAGCACAAACAATGTCTGAAAATGCTACCCATACTCTCATCCCTGCCACAGGTAAAAACGTCGATGCGACATCAGCAACCACCAAACGAGTGCTGAAACAGCAAATGCTCGCAGCACGACAGCCGAAAAAGACCCTCAACGCTTTCAAGCGCGCCAAAACATGTACCAAAGACGCTAAAAGATTTGTCATGGAAAAACAGTTTATTGAGTATAACAGTCACCATATGGTCCAAATGAAGTCACCGGATTATCCAAATAAACTCACCAGATTATTTAGTAGCAATTGCGAACACAAGATATCTAATGCAAAATCTCAGATTATTTAGTGAAAGAGAATAACCAGATTGTTCAAGTGAAGAGATTAATTAGTAGCAATTGCCAGCACAAGATCTATGATACAAAAAGGCAGTTTATTCAGGTAAATTAACCAGATTGTATATGCCAAAATACCAAGCTAATTCGGTATAGTAACCAGATTACCCTCTCAAACAACACTCAACATCCTGATTCCTTTTCACTCTCGAATGCCTTTTCACATCTTAAAAGACATATGCTAACGAGGATGAATCACTGCATAACCAAGGATCGTTGAGCTGAAATCTACTAAGAACGACTTGCATCAGTTACAGCTCACAGGTGCCAAAAATAACACAACATGTTAAAACGGATGTTCATCATCAAAAGTACAATGCCATAGTGTTAAGTAGCAGGATTGTTACAGAATACAGTTCATTATGATTAATAAAGTGCTCTTGAATATCCATTAGTAGTAATTAATCTAGATGATAGGTAAAATTAAACCCTGTAATTTTCAGCTACAAGCACAAGCACAAACAGCACCGGAGACAGATGAGATTTACCTTTTCGAATGCAGTACAGAGCTGCTTTGCTCGCTTGTCGGCGCTCATGCGGGAGAAGCTGAGCAGCCAGCTCTCGTAGTACTTGTTTCGATCACCAGTGCCATCGCCGTGTCAGCTCCGCCATGCGCGCCCGCTCCAAAGTGATGCGCGCCCGCCGTCGTCACGCCGGATGCGCGTCGCCGTCGTTCCCGCTCCACCGTAGATGCACGATTGCACGGCCGTTGTCATCGTGCTCCGAGATGCGCACACCGCCCCGTCGTCTTTGTGCCTGCTCCGCCGCCATCCACACACCGCCAGCCATCGCCGTGCTTGATCCGCTGCCATGCGCGCGGGGGCGCCGTCCTCGCGCCCGCTCCACCATGGATGTGCGGCCTACGTCGTCGCGCCTGTCCCGGCATGTGCGCACCGCCCTCCATCGTGGTGCTTGCTCCGTCGTGCAGCTCATCTCTCCAGCGCGTACCACATCCGCCATTTCCCCTATCTCCCCTCGCTCGATGCTATCCAGAAGTGCAAGTCAATTCTGAACCAGCCACAGCTTATCCACCTGACCACGTGCTGGCCCACCAAGCCCAGCTGCGCGTTGCGATCTCTCGACCCCGAATCTTAACGCACGCCGTACAACATAAATTCGTGGGGCACGTTCCCTAAATAGATTAACCGATATGTCGTGGTGGTGTCACGGCAGATGCCATGGGTATGGCTTAAGTGTGGGCTCGCTTGGGCGTTGGGGGAACCGGGGAGGGTTTGCGTGCCTACGAAGCACGCATGAAGACCAAACAAGAAGAACAAAGCAAACCAAGAACAGCGAAGAACACCACGATGTACCCTGCTTCGGGGCCCTCTTGTGGAGGTAACACCCCTACTGCAGCTCTAGCCTACTCTCTTATATCTCAAGTGTTTACAAGTACAAAGCGCTCCTTGAGCTGTATGATGAACAATGGAGAGAGCTCCAGGTAGAAGATGAAGCTTGGGGGGGAAATGATGCTCACAATGGTCGATCCTCTCCACAGGAGGAGGTGGTGTTGCCTATATACAGTAACCGAATTACCCTTTTGCCCCTGGCCGCAGAGGACAATGGCATGGACAAGGAGAACAGGACAAACACTGGCCACTGTCACTCAGCCCAGCTCACCCTCTGTTCACCACAGGCTTATCTTTCCTCTTTGAGCTTAAGGCAGTGTAGACCACAGTAGCCTAGCCACTGCCCCTTTCCCGAATAGGCCGAGTCAGCGCCTAGGGGCTTGTGACCCGGAAAACCTGTGGCAGCACCTTGCTGTCTTCTGAGCCCCGGTCAGCAACCTTACAGTGCCCGTGACTTTTACTGACATTACTTGGCCCTGTGCATCATCCGAGTTGCCCTACCCGGGTCCTTCCTGACCGATCCGGATAACTTAGCCGGCTCTTCTTTCCTGGATCCGGTTAAACCTCACCGGATCCCCTTTGGTCTTTTCTTTCACTGGCTTGAAGTAGGACTGACCGAATCGCCTTGAGATCCGGCCCAAGTGACCCGGCTAACTTAGCCGGCTCTTCTTTCCTTGATCCGGTTAGACCTTAACTGTTCATAACACATCATCTTTGCCCTACCCGGGGGCAGCCCCCCGACAGTAGTCCCCGAAGCTGGTATGGTCCTACAGCCTCGGCTGAAGGGCCGTTCCAGATTCAAAACCAACATCACTAACCGGATCACTTCTAGCTGTCACCGAATTTTCCGGGACATTTGGCAGGAAAAGCCTGTGCAAAGCCGTATAACCCGGGTTGTCAGCTCGTTATCCGGATCCACCGGGTACTTGAGTGTGTTTGACCAGAAGACCACGTCTCCTCGTTTTCTCCGTTGACCGGCACATAGGATCCGCTCCACCGCTTCCAATTCTGCGGCGTGGCCACGTGTGCTTGAAATACACGGCCACAGCAAGCTGCCACAGAGTTCCGCGACGCAAGGGATCTAATCGTGCTCCGGTAACCGCGCGGTAGTGGGGGGCAGTTATCGCTGGAGGCTATAAAGAGGGCGCGGTGGTTTTTCCCCTTCTTCTTCCTCTCAACTCCCACTAACCCGCTCCATCGACGCCGCCGCAACCTCGCCATTCAAGGTTGCCGTGCCAGGGACGCACAGCGTACCAGAGCCCCATCGGAGCCGCGCCTCGCGCCCATCTCCGACGTTTCTCCGTCGAACTCCTCCTTCGAGCGACTCGCACTGTAAGTTCTTCCTCCTCTCGCCATAGCCACCGTGGCGAGTTCATACTCTCGGAATACACACACCTGTTCTTGGTAGATTGATGCGTATCTAAGCCCGTGTTCCTGCCGTAGCACACTCCGCAAATTTTCTGTCCAAGTTCCGCAATAGACTGGCCTAGATACACTTGTCCCCGTTGGAGCAGTTCAACCATGTTTTTACCCGTGATTTTCTTTCTTTTTTACCACCGCTGTAGATCTTCCCAACCCTAGAAACTTGCGGAAAGATGTTTGCGACTTCCAACCGCTTCACCTTCTCCACCGGACCCGGTTAACCCTACCCGGGATAGGATTAGCTGAGTCACCATAGATCTGATTCGGCTTTAATGTCATCCGATTCTTCTTTGGTCCCATGGATTCCGAATTTCCTGACCCGGTTATCCGCCTTTTTGCTGCAGGACTAATTCGGTTATGGCCAAACTTCCCCCTGGCAGATGGGAAGGATCTGATGTTACCAAAAACGATCTGGAATGGCTACGAGCCACCCGGCGTATACCGCCCCAAGCCATTTGCCGCCGACCCGGAAAAGAACTCGCACCGGCGCCCGAACCTGGTGAACGCGTGGTATTCATAGCGCATTTCGAGCGCGGGCTCGGGTTACCTGCCAGTGACTTCTTCCGGGCCTTTCTGGACTTCTTCGGACTGCAGCTTCACCACCTCCCGGCGAACGCCTTTGTCTCTTTATCAGCTTTCTCTTCCTTCTGCGAAGGCTATCTCGGTCTCTGGCCTAGTGTGGATATATGGGCAAAGTACTTCCACCTTCGCAAGCACACCATTCCAGGTACTAAGCCGAAACAGCTGACCGCTTGCGGTTCGGTTAGCATCACGCCAAGGCAGGGATCCGCCTTTCCCCGAGTCACCGGCCTAGACACGGTGAAGAAATGGCAAAGGACCTGGTTTTACATAAAGAGCGCTGAGGGCCATGACGCTCTTAACCTGCCCGAATTCAGGATGGAGCCGCCCGCAGCCGAACTGAACTTCGGTTACAATCCGGCTGAAACAATTGCTGAACTTCAGACAGTGCATACCACTCTGGAGGATTTTTTGAAGAAGGGTATGGTGTCTGACGACCTCGTCCGGACCTTCATCTCTCGCCGAGTCAGCCCTCTTCAAAGGCGTGACCACAAGATATGCCACACGCGTGGCGCACTAGATCCTACCCGGATCAGCAAACACGAGCTTGACAAAGCTTCCGTCTTCAGACGGGTAAACGCCATTGCTGCCAATGAGATGTCGGATAAATGGCGGTGGGGTGTAAAGCCATTCTACCGGGAAAAACTTCCTCCACAGGTTAGCTCACCACTCTCCGAATCCACTCTTACTTCATCCGAATAATCCTGGCCTGATCCGGATTCGCATTGTCTTTTTTGTAGCTGTTTGACCGTCAACTTATTGAAGACGGAGATCTTTCCACCAAGGCATGGACACCGGATCTCAGCCCGCCGCGCGAGGGCGAAGAGGATCCGGATTCGGATGACTACTTGCCAATTCCGCGTGCCAAGCCAGTCCGCAAGGGTAAGCAATCAGACATTCACCACCTTTCCGACGAGGAAGATGAAGATTGCTGCATCTTAGAACCCATCGACGCTATTCCGATTTCATGGAAACCACCTCCTTGTGTTCCAGCCAAACAAGATACTGGAGAGGCCTCTCGGAAACGCGCTGAGGCGCCCGAAACAGATGCCCCACAGACAAAAAGAAGGAAGAAGTCCGGCGACAAGCCAAATCGCGTCAAACCGATGCCCACCACCAAGGGGTAACATTGAGCGAACTTTATTTGCTTTCTTCCTCTATCAACCGAGTCATATCTATCCGAGTTAACCGTTTGCTTTACTTTATGCAGTGATGTCCTCATCACCGCGCAGACTCATTCATCCATCTCTTCTCCTATCCCTCCACTGGATACGGCCATGGAAACCCAATTTCCTGACCGAACTGCCACCTCACCAACGCGTGTCACCACTACCAATATTCCCCAGCCGACTCCCATCTCAGAGCCGGTTATCGACTTGGAGAGTGAGGAAACCTCGGCTCCAATCCGAGATTCAAGTTGGCCACGTCCTCTCAAGGAGCTGGAGAAGGAAAAGGCCAAGACATCGGCTACGTCCTCGCCTAAGCCTGATTCCCGCCCTGCTCCTGCAGCTCAAACTGCACTGAACCAAGAGCAGCAGAAGAAAAAGAAGCAGAAACAGCAACAGCAACAGCAAGTTTCCGAGAAGCAGCATAAGGAGCCACATCCGAAGCAGACTTCTGGTGCGTCACCGCAACCCAAGCCGACTCAAGTTGTCTTTGGCGCAACTTCCTCCACTCCGGATAAGCAAGTGATTGCTGTCAAGCAAACCACCGCTACCTCCTCTGCCATTCAATCCGGCCAAGCCAAGCCTAAGCTCAGTACTGCCAATGACTTTATTGAGGCCTGGAACGCCGTGGACCTTGCACCAGGCTTTTCCGCTGCAACACCGCACCCTGCTGGTCCTAGCCGAATGATGCAATCTCTTCATTCAGTGAAGGTTGCGTTTACTGCATCGCACCAAGTTTTCGAGGTAAGTTTGCCGAATCTTGCTTTTAGTTCGTCATGATCAAATAGTATACACCCAGTCCCCGAGATTCGGGTCGAACGACTGATACTCCTCCGAGTAAGAAAGTCATTCGGCTTGAATCTTTTAAAAAATTTGATCATGATCTTTTTCTTAACTGAAAAAACTGAGACCCCCAGTCCCCGGGTTTCTTTTTAACCGATTCGGTCAGTCTCGACCAATCTCCGAGATTTGTTTTGGCTCCACCTTGTCTCGGGTATCAGTCCCCGAGTCTCTTTTGACGCTATCTACTTTCTTTCAGGAAAGCACGGGCGCTCGCAGCGACCTCTTTAAGCAGCTTGCCAACCAGTACCACAAGCTCCAAAAATCATTTGATGCCTTGGTCCTCAAGATGAATAACAAAGAGGAAGAGCAGAAGCGTGCTTTATCCGAGGAAAAATCAGAAGTGACTCGGCTCCAGCGAGAGCTTGACCGAGTTGAAAAAGTGAAGAACAAGGTTAAAGGAGAGCGGGATACGCTGAAGCGTGAAAAAGATACTATCCAGAAGGAGCGGGATACTTTCAAAGCCGGACTTGAGAAGCGGGCCAAACTGGACCAGCAAATTCAAACGACCATAGCCGAATCTGAAGCCGAAGTCAAAGCGGCTAAAGAAGAACTTAGTGCTCACAAAGCGGCCAGTGCGAAATGGCTTGCTGCACTTGCTAGCCTTAATGATGTCATGGATCGTAAGTTCACCGAATCCCTTTTTCTTTCTGCCCTTAACCGATACATATGCTTGTGTTCCTTCTTGCTGAACTCAGTATTAGCTTATTTGTTTGTAGGAGAGTTTACCAGCATCCGGCTTCAAGCCGCCAGGGCTGTGAGAGACGCCCGAGCTGAGAGAGCTAAATTAACCGAGGCTCCATTACCAGAGACATGGGACATCGAAGATCATATCACAGCACTCAAGGCTCGGATTGCTCCTTTGAAGGATTCCCATATTGGTCTGCTCAATGCAAGTCTCAAGGCTCACCGGATCTTATTTCCTGAAGCGCGGCAAGTTGTGCCTGTGGAGGAGCTGATCAGAGACCTGGACCAAGCCATGACCCGGCTACAGAAGTGGAGGTCTTCGTCCGCCCGCGCTGGTGCTGATGCAGCTTTGTTATTCATCATGTCTTGGTATGAGCTGATTGATCTTGCCAAAGTGCGCTCCTTTCGCGAGGGTTCTTCATGGGCTTCAGATCCCAATCGGATCAAGATCCGTGAAGAAGCCGCCAACTTTATGGCCGAATTTGCACGCACCAAGCATCTTGATCTGGAGGCTCCAGTCTACTCGGATGGAGAAGACACTGAAGAAGAGGAATCGGACGATGCCTCCGCTGAAGAATACGCCGATTCTGAGGGCGGGTCTGATGAAGAAGAAGAATCCAGCAAGGTACCAGCCTCCGACTCGGCCAAGCTCACCGAACAAACTCCAACCGAGTCTCGTGTGATTCCAGCCACTAACTTGACTGTGATCACTAAACAGGCTTCACCTGATCCGGATATTCCCGAATCCGCCCATCCTTCAAGCTCTCCAGTCAAGATTACTTCCGAAGTGCCACCATCTTCTGAGTCTGCTCCAGCAACAGAACCTCCCGTAACCGCGTCCACTTCAACCGAAGCACCCGTGGCTGAAGCCCGTGCCCCCGAAGCTCCGTTAACCGAAGCTCCTACCACAGGAGTTCCTGCAACCGAAACTCCTATGACCGAGTCCGCCGCGACCGAGTCCGCTGCACCCTGAAGTACTTAACAAAAACATTAAATCCCCGGTATGCCGGGAGCAGATGTAATAGACTATTTTAAGTTCTTTCGAGACTATGTTTATCATGCTTAACGCGATCCGGACAAGGTTTATGTTGGATCATCTCAAACCGAGTCCCCGAGTTTGTTTTCTTGTTTACTACTTTGGCCAAATCTTTGCTCTTGTCTACCTCTTTGGGTGTTTTGACAGTCGAGTCACAAGATAGGAATCATAGCATACAATACTTGAAACGCACGAGTTGTGGTTTAGAATCATTCAACATAAACGAAAAAAGAAATAACAGGGGTTAGTAAACGACATGTGCCGAATCGGTTTTGGACCGAGTCCCCGTGTCCATTTTCATGTTTCCCATATTCCTCATCTCTGCTCTTGACTACCATTTTGGTGTTTGTCAGTCGAGTCACGAGATCAACAACACAACATACATTACTTGAAGCTTAGAACAAGGTTCAAAGCGATTCGGCACACGAACGGCAAAAAACAAAACAGTAATAAACAACACATGCATAAGGACGAAGCAGTCTCCGAGTCCAGACTCGGATTACCGCGATTTCATTCATGATAAATTGAAATACATACATTGCGCCCTTTAAGAGTAGAAGGGTCGAAGCAGAGCTACATTCCAAGGTCGCTTGGTTTCCTGTCCGGGTTTGTCCAAGCCATCCTCCCTTGATTCCTGTGCATCTACAAGGTAGTACGAATCATTGTGCATAGCCTTGCTCACAATGAATGGTCCCTCCCATGGAGGTGACAATTTGTGTCGGCCTTTGCTGCGCTGCACCAGCCTCAGCACTAGATCACCCTCATGAAACACTCGAGGACTGATCTTTCGGCTATGATAACGCCTGAGATTTTGCTGGTATATTGCTGTCCGAGACAGGGCCAATTCTCTTGCTTCCTCTAGCAGATCCACTGCATCTTCCCGGGCCTCCTTTGCCTCGGTTTCAGTGTACATTGCCACCCTTGGTGCATCATATTCTATGTCAGTGGGTAGGACAGCTTCTGCCCCATACACCAGAAAGAATGGCGTATAGCCTGTCGACCGATTCGGTGTAGTCCTTAGACCCCATAGAACTGATGGGATTTCATCTATCCAGCACCCTGGAGTTTTCAACAATGGTTCAATGAGACGAGCCTTGATGCCGGCTAACACTAGAGCATTTGATCTTTCCACTTGCCCATTGGACTCTGGATGTGCCACTGAGGCTATGTCTAACCGGATCCCCTTATTCATGCAGAATCGGGCAAACTCTCCGACAGCAAAGTTTGTGCCGTTATCCGAGATGATGCTATGAGGGTATCCGTATCTCAAAATGATTTCTTTCAAGAAGATTACAGCCGAACGGCCATCCACTTTCCGTATTGGTTTCACCTCTATCCACTTGGTGAACTTATCCACCATCACCAGCATATGTGTCATGTTGCCCCTAGCCGGCTTGAAATCTCCCACCATATCCAAACACCACACCGCAAATGGCCAAGTAATAGGAATTGTCTTCAGTGCCGATGCGGGTAAGTGTGTTTGCTTAGCAAATCTCTGGCATCCTTCACACCTGCGGACTATGTCCTCCGCATCTGCATGAGCAGTGGGCCAATAAAATCCATGCCGGAACACTTTAGCCACCAGGGCTCTTGTACTGCAATGATGTCCACATTCACCTTGGTGTATCTCTAGGAGCATCTCCTTGCCCTCTGCTGGCTCCACGCAGCGCTGCAACACCTCGGTTACACTTCTTTTGTATAACTCCTTGTTGATGATGGTATAAGCCTTGGATCTCCTCTGGACACGCCTAGCCTTGGTCTCATCGCTTGGCAAGCTTCCTTCCTCGATGAACTTCATGATCTCTTCAGCCCACTCTGGTACTGGATGCAAAGGGAACAAGTGCTCATTTTCTTCCACAGGTTTGGCCGCCATTATCTCTTCTATCAGCTTCTGTCCATTCCCCACAATCCGGTTAGCATCATCATCTCTACTCCTCTTTCCCAAGACTCGGTTAGCATTTTCCGAATCTGCGTGAGGAGTCCCCGAGTCCGGGCATGCAGTCCCCGGGTCTTCCTCGATATACTCAACGTCAACATTCATAGGAATAGCTTCGGATTCTTGCTTGGGAATAAAAATCGACTCGGAATCAGGCGACGGTTTGATTGAAGGCACCCTTAGATGATTCAAGGATATTCCAGGTGGGATTGCCTCCCTAGACGACCCGAGTTTTGACAGAACATCTGCAGCTTGGTTTTCCAGCCGAGGTATATGCTTGTATTCACAGCCTTCAAAAAATCCCGAAATTTTCTGAACATGAAACCGATACAGTGCCATATTGGCATCAAGAGCATCCCAATTTCCAGAAGATTGCTGTACGACCAAATCCGAATCACCGAAACATTCAATTCGGCGAACGCCGATGTCCCGAGCCACATTAAGCCCATGGATCAGTGCCTCATACTCGGCTACATTGTTTGACGCTGAGAAATGAATCTGCAATACATATCGCAATTGATCCTGTTTTGGTGATGTGAGCACCACTCCAGCACCTAGCCCGATTTTGCATTTGGAACCGTCAAAGTGCAACCTCCAGTAATTGTAATCCGGTTTAGGTGGCTCATATTGCATCTCAGCCCAGTCACAAAGGAAATCCGGCAAAGCCTGAGACTTGATAGCATCTCTTCTCTCATAATGCGGTGTGTAAGGAGACACTTCTATCGCCCATTTGGCAACTCGGCCAGTTGCATCTTTGCACCCAATGATCTCCGCAATTGGAGCTTCACATACCACTGTAATCGGATGCTCTTGAAAGTAGTGTTTCAACTTCTTGACCGCCAGGTACACACCATATGTCATCTTTTGGTAGTGAGGATAATTTTGCTTCGAAGTTGAGATCACCTCACTCAAATAGTACACCGGCCTCTGCACAGATTTATCATCCTCTTCTCGCTCTACCACCATGACCACACTTACGACCCGGTTAGTGGCCGCAATGTAAAGTAGCATTGGCTCATTCGGCAAAGGTGATGCCAAAACTGGAGCAGTGGACAACATCTTTTTTAATTCGTTGAAAGCCGAATCTGCTTGCGGGGTCCACGTGAACCCGGTGCTCTTTTTCATTAACTGATACAAGGGCAAGGCTTTTTCTCCTAGCCGACTCACAAACCGACTCAACGAGGCTAAACACCCGGTGAATTTTTGTACATCTTTTAGACATTTAGGCAATTTCATTCTTTCTATGGCTCGGATCTTAGCCGGATTCACCTCAATACCTCGGCTCGATACAAGGAAACCAAGCAACTTTCCAGCTGGGACACCAAAGGTGCACTTGTCCGGATTCAATTTTAACCGATATTTTCTCAAGTTCACAAATGTTTCCTCGAGATCCTCGAGGAGAGTACGTTTTTCTTTTGTTTTGATGACAATGTCATCCACATACACCTGCACATTTTTACCCATTTGAGAATGCAAGCACTTTTGCATACATCTCTGATAAGTTGCACCAGCATTTCTCAAACCGAAACACATGACACGATAGCAATACGCCCCATACGGGGTAATAAAAGCAGTCTTTATTTGATCTTTAGGGTTCAGTGGTATCTGGTGAAAACCAGAGTACGCATCAATAAAAGACAACAACTCACACCCAGCAGTAGAATCGATCACTTGATCAATCCGAGGCAAAGGAAATGGATCCTTTGGACACGCCTTGTTTAGGTTGGTGAAATCGATGCACATGCGCCACACCTTGACCACAGCTGGTTCGTCCTTCTTCTTCTCTACTAGAACTGGATTAGATATCCAGTCCGGATGCAACACCTCCATAATGAATCCGGCTGCCAGCAGCTTAGCCAGCTCATCGAGCACCACCTTTCTTCGATCATCTGAAAGCCGCCTAGTCGGTTGCCTAACCGGTTTCACATCCGGCCTGACAAACAAAGAATGCTCTGCCAACTCCCTCGGAACACCAGGCAGGTCCTTAGCTGACCATGCAAAGATATCCCGATTCTCACGGAGGAAGTGACAGAGCGCGCTTTCCTATTTCTCACCCAGCCCGGCACCAATGATGGCCAAGCGCTCCGGGTTCTCCGGGTCAATGGGGATCTTCTTCGTCTCCTTGGGCACCTCAAATGTTGCACCCGCATCCGGATTAGTCATGGCCAGCACGCCGAGCTGAGCTGACTTCGCCATTGCCACCACCTCGTGCATCTTGCTCTTTTCAGCTTGTATCACCAGTGATTCAGCTAAGTTAGAACCAACTGTAGCACACTGTATGGCCTTCTTGTAGTCTCCCGCAACGGTGATAACACCATTCGGGCCAGGCATTTTCATCTTGAGGTAGGCCACATGAGTAGATATCATGAACTTGGCTAATGCTGGCCTGCCAAGCAGAGCATGGTATGGGCTTTCCAAATCCACCACCTCGAACTCGAGACTCTCAAGCCTGTGATTGTCCCTGGTACCGAACAACACATCTACCCAGATCTTACCCATGGGGGAACAAGATACCCCGGGTACTATGCCATGGAAAGTACAGCTGCTCTGTTGCAACTGATTCGGCGAAATACCCAACTTGATCATTGTGTCCCGATACATGATGTTTATGGCACTGCCATTGTCGACCAAGACTCGGCTAAATTTCACGTTCAGCTTGGGTCCAACCAAAGTTGGATCCACCACCAGTGCATAGTTCCCTGGGCTTGGCATGATCCTTGGGTTATCCGCCCTGCTCCAAGTGATCTCCTGCTCAGACCAGTTCAAGTACTTTGGAACTGCTGGCATCACGGCATTCACCTCCTTTGCTCGTCTCAACTGACTTTTCTTGTCAGTCGGCTCGGTCACGAAAACCACATAACTCTGATGTGCTTCCTTGTAATCATTCCCAGGGTATCCACCTTGCCTACTTGGGCCATCACCATTGTCACTGCCTCCCATGTTCACCAGGTTAACCGGCTTCGTTGCTGCTGGCCTTGGAGTTCCAGCGTTGACCGGGGTCGCATTGGCTCCGGTTAGCGGCATGTTTGGCCTGAAATTCGGTCTAGGAGCACCTCTTTGAGGTGGTCCTCTTTGACCTTCCGCCTGAACGCGGTGATGCCAACTACAGTTCCGGGTCGAATGATTAGCCGGTTTGCGCGGATCGGTGGTGTGATAACAGCAAGGCCCATCTAATCTGGACTCAAAAGTTAGAGGTGGACTTGGTCCCTCCCACACTTTCTTCGGCCAAGCACCTTGATTCGGCCTCCAAGCTGGACCATCAGTTTTCTGCCTCTGCGCATCTCCTCCACCGGGTTGATCCATGTTTACCGCAGCAACTTGATCAGAACCGTATCTGTAATCCGGATCTCTTCTCTTGTAACCGAATTCATGTCGGTCACTAGGCCTTAATGGTCCAACTCGGTTATTAACTGGTTGCCTCCTGTTTGCTCCCACTGCATCCAATGCGGGCTGTGTTGGATCACCCAGCGCATACGTGTCTGCTATCCGGATCATATCTGCCAGGGTTTTCGGCATATCTCTTTGGAGTTTCTGCCAAAGTGGTGTACCATGCCTGCATCCCTGTGCAAACCATGAAATGGCCTGCTCCTCCACTACACCTTCGCAAGAATTGCGCATGTTGCTCCACCGAGTCAAATACTCTCGGTCTGTCTCCCTCTCTTCCTGCTTGCACGCAGCCAGGAGCTGAGGTCGGTTTGGCCTCTTGTAGGTGCTGGAGAAGTTGCTGTTAAACGCCTGTTCCAAATCCATCCAACAATTGATACTACCCGGTGGCAAGTTATTCAGCCAGATTCGGGCTGGACCTTCTAACATATGCGGGAGATACCGGACCGCCCATCGGCGATTGCCCCCCGCAATGTGCACTGATGATACATAGTCCGTCAGCCAATCCTGTGGCTTGGTGCTGCCATTATACGGCTTCGTGTTGCGGCCGAGCTGAAACAAAGGCACACTTGGCTCATTCATTATCCGAGGTCCAAAGCATGGTGGACCCGGTGGGCCCTGCTCTTCCAGCTTCTCGGACTGGTAGATTCTGTCCAATTTGAGACGCTGATCATCCGGATCCAACATCCGAGGCCCCAGTCTCGACGCCAGTGCATTGTCATACGTCTGGTATCCGGCTCGCGCCATAGCCGAATTGCCATCGTCATAATGGTAGCCCACCTGGCCACCACTCTGCTGCTGCACCTGTGCCATCATTTGCTGTCCGGGGTGGCGAGGCGGTTGACCTCGGCCAGCCGAATTCTCCCTTCCAGTACCCGGATTGCCTTGACCACCACGGTTTCTGCCTTGTCCGCCTTTTCCTTGGGCTGCAAGTTGCTTGCTTGCGTATACCGCATCATAAGTTTGCAGCTGCTTGCTCTTACCCGAGTTCACACTTTGGGCTCGGTCAATCCCAACATGCGGAGAGGACGCTTGCCCCTTAGACTTCTGGCTAGCAGCCCTAACCGAGACAACTACCCGGGAACCACCAGCATCCGGATTAGCTTTCCTGTAGGCCTCATTCTGCCTGTTGCACACATCCACTAGCTCATTCACTCTCTCCGCCTGCTTGCGCCAAGCATCCCCGGTCAGGTTACTTAATTCAGCTCGCGCTGCTGCTGCAGCCCTAAGATTCTTAGCCGGGGAGCTATAAACCGGCTTGCCTGTTCCGGACCTATGACTAGTGGCTTTACTTGAGCTCGAACCTGCAGCTCTGGCCAACTCGTCGTTGAGGTCCTTGCCTCTGTTACGTAGCTCGACTTTCTTGCGCGAGCGGTGCACTACAGGAGTAAAGCCATCTGTGATACCATTGGCAGCATTGTATTCTCTCAGGTCTCTATCAAACTCTTGCCTAGACTCTATCACTAACCGAGCCTCTTTTTGCAACCTCAGGCGCTCTGCCTCAAGCTGAGCTACAGTAAGATCAACATTTGCTCCAGGAGCCACTGGCCGAGCTAGCTTTTCCAAGATACCCTCTAAGGAAGCACCCCTGCTTGACGTGCCAAGGGGACCAACCGGATCGGGTTTCTCCTTAGGGAACTTAGCTGTCCGAGTCGGCATGTCATCCGGATCGACTGGCGTGGCCAGCTCCTCTGGCACGCTCGTGCTGGCACCTCCTTTGCCTGCAGCAGCGTTTGCGGCAGCCACCATGACCTCCACGCTGCTCCCAGGGCGAGCGCTACGCCCTCCGCGAGCTGCGCGGAAAGACGGAGGATCTGCAGCCACGAGCACCTGCGCCGGGTACTCGCGAACTGGCTCGGTGGCGACGTAGGTGACGAAGCTGCCCAGCGTCATGAGGAAGCCATCCGCGGGGAAGGGCTTGTTGGAGAAGCACCCCGCGTTGTCGCTGATGAAGTTGAACTCGCCGAGCTTGCACACGAGCCCGGAGAGGACCCGCTCGCCGGCACCAGTGACGGAGCCCGTCCGGATGGAAACCCCAGCCAACGCCAATGCTTGCCCCACGGTGGGCGCCAACTGTCGTGGTGGTGTCACGGCAGATGCCATGGGTATGGCTTAAGTGTGGGCTCGCTTGGGCGTTGGGGGAACCGGGGAGGGTTTGCGTGCCTACGAAGCACGCATGAAGACCAAACAAGAAGAACAAAGCAAACCAAGAACAGCGAAGAACACCACGATGTACCCTGCTTCGGGGCCCTCTTGTGGAGGTAACACCCCTACTGCAGCTCTAGCCTACTCTCTTATATCTCAAGTGTTTACAAGTACAAAGCGCTCCTTGAGCTGTATGATGAACAATGGAGAGAGCTCCAGGTAGAAGATGAAGCTTGGGGGGGAAATGATGCTCACAATGGTCGATCCTCTCCACAGGAGGAGGTGGTGTTGCCTATATACAGTAACCGAATTACCCTTTTGCCCCTGGCCGCAGAGGACAATGGCATGGACAAGGAGAACAGGACAAACACTGGCCACTGTCACTCAGCCCAGCTCACCCTCTGTTCACCACAGGCTTATCTTTCCTCTTTGAGCTTAAGGCAGTGTAGACCACAGTAGCCTAGCCACTGCCCCTTTCCCGAATAGGCCGAGTCAGCGCCTAGGGGCTTGTGACCCGGAAAACCTGTGGCAGCACCTTGCTGTCTTCTGAGCCCCGGTCAGCAACCTTACAGTGCCCGTGACTTTTACTGACATTACTTGGCCCTGTGCATCATCCGAGTTGCCCTACCCGGGTCCTTCCTGACCGATCCGGATAACTTAGCCGGCTCTTCTTTCCTGGATCCGGTTAAACCTCACCGGATCCCCTTTGGTCTTTTCTTTCACTGGCTTGAAGTAGGACTGACCGAATCGCCTTGAGATCCGGCCCAAGTGACCCGGCTAACTTAGCCGGCTCTTCTTTCCTTGATCCGGTTAGACCTTAACTGTTCATAACACATCATCTTTGCCCTACCCGGGGGCAGCCCCCCGACACGATATATAATTAAGCTAATAATATATATAAATTAGTGATTTTTTGTACGAGAATGAGAATTACTAGTAGTATATAGAAGTCTTCGTGACTTTCTGTACATGCCTGCCACTTCCGATCATCATTTGGAGAAATACATGAGCAACATTCAACATCTGGACTGCATTTGATCGAGGCGGATAGCAATGCATCAAGTTCGATGGAGGCGTTCTGTATCCTGATGTATCTGATACGTATCCCGTATCTGATACGTATCCAACCCTGATACACAACTTTTCTGCCGTATCCGCGCTTTCTAGTTTGGAACCCCTGGGGGAGAGGCAGGTGGCGGCTGTAGATACGATAATACTCCGTGCATTGCCGCGGAAATACAATGCCTACTGAAACTTCAAATCATTAAAGCAGGGTCAGAACAATGCGTATCAAATAAAATTGCTTTCTGAATGTTTTTTTAAGATAAAAGGCTTTTTATTAATACCCAGCTTTGAGTTAGCAAAGCAGAAGTTCCACTATATTCGGTTACAATGTTGCGGCATACAGCTTAGCCAAATAAAATACAATGCTGCGGCATACAACTTAGCCAAAAGGAAAGCTACTACTAGAACATCCAGGGACACCGCGGTGAAGCTAGACATATTTCTTCGATGTATTTGCTACAATGCCATATTGAGAAAAGATAGTGACTGTAGGTAACAAAATGATACTCCACCCATTGCGGCGGAATTACCACTACTCCAACTTTAAATCATTAAAGAAATAAGGAGGTCAGAGCAATATTCAAGAAATAAATAGGTTTTCAAATGGAAGTTTAAATAATTCTAAACCAACCGATTGGCCCACGCATTTGTGCGCCTAGTTAATTACGTCCATCCCCAAATGTTACTTGAGTCACTTTGCTACCTTAACTTTGATATATCATTTTAATAGGATAATATCATAGCCCAAAATATTGTCTATATGATGTATGATTTAAAATTTCATAGAGATTTTCCCATTAGTTGTGTAATGTTCATGAATACTTTCTTGCGTGAAACCTAAAAGTAAGTCAATGGCACTGAAGTCCCGTCCATTAATGCAAGATCATTGGCGTTCATGTTTATCTATAACCCTCTTTTTCATTATACTTCACCCCTTGTGCCTATTTTTTCCAACCTTTGCTATTTTTTCATGCTTATCTATAACCCTCTTGTTCTTTGAGGAATATGTAGACCAGCAACAAAGGTTAGGAATCTTCTAAAAATAATGAAAGATGCACATACAACCTTCTCAGCCCAAGCAAATGTGGCATTCTTATTTGGCAACAAAATCTCTAAAGGCGAGTTTTGAGAAGAAATACCTGGGTCTTTTGTGCTGTAAGGGAGGACTTGTATCCATTATCCGTATGCAAGATTTGTGTTCATAATTTTCTGAAACTAAGTACGATTCTTTACTAAGTGCTTGAAAGTAAGTACAAATATATCCAGGTTTTGAAACTTATGGACTAAGTAAAATATCGTAAGCACAAACCAATGCATTTCACAAGTGCCAGCCAGCTAAAGCTACGTACGTTGGCCATGCACGCGGTGGGCTGAATGCGGACTGCGCTTTGTCAATCTTTAGTTTTCCCTAGGATCGTCGGAACTGTAAATTCCGACTTCAGACATCTCGTGGCCGGTTCCGGACGTGGCTCGAGAATCACAAGATTGTGGCCGAACCGGAAAACTCCCGATGCACGTCCACTTGCATCGTCCCTGCAACGTGACGGGTGTGTTGCTCGAATGCAGACGAGAAATTCAGTCACATGGCTATTTTTTTTTAGATTCTCGGGATTTGCTCCCCGGTTCCATCAAGGGCCTCTTTGGATTGCCGGATTTATAAAAACGAAAGAATAGGAAAGATAAATGATTGAGGTCATACACTTCAATTTCTACAGGATTACAAAACGCATGAATTTTGTAAACGATGTCTTTGGATGGTGCACAGGAAACAAACACATGATTTTGCAGGAATGAGGAGAGAGTAGACATAGATAGAGTGTGAGTGCATTGGACTTGTAAAGGAAAAATAAAATGAGGTCTCACTAGTAGAAACAGGGCCTTCAATACCGTTTCCAGAGGTCCTTTAACACCGGTTGTGCAACCGGGATAGTTAAATCGGGACTAAAGGCGCCCCTTTAGTCCCGGTTGGCCACGAACCGGTGTTAAAGGCCTCCATGTGGGCGGAGCTGTGCGCGGGTGGGTGGAGGAACCTTTAGTACCGGTTGGTGTTACCAACCCGGACTAAAGGTACCGAGAATTTTTTAATTTTATTTTCAATTCTATTCTCAATACTATTCGTAATTATTTTCAATTCTATTCTTATTTCTATTCTTAATTCTATTCCTAATTCTATTCTGAAATTTCCCACTTAGCCACACACTTAAACTAGTTATACACTTAATCTCAGGTCAAACTACTTACTCTGGTCAAACTTCTCATTCGGTCACCCATGCTCAAATTGCTCCGGCCCGAGCACACTTAACTTTTGAGTTCCTTCCAAAATAACTTCCAAATGAGAAGTTAGAACTTACAGATAATAGTATCCTATCAATCATATTAACCTCTAAGTCATGATGTTATATTTTTTATTGTTTAAATTTTCAAAATTAATTTGAATAAATACAATGATTATGTAATATTTTTTCTGAATAAATAACAATGATTATGTAATAATATATTTGAATAAATAACAGCGATTATGTAATAATATTTAATATGGAATAAGTCATATATTTAAATCCGTAAATCAAAATTTGACAACCAAAATGTCTAATTGATTAGAAAAATGAGAGGAATTCAAATATGCCATCCTATCAATCATATCTAGGAATTCAAATTGATTAGTTTTTGATTTCATGTTTTAAACTTGTTTAAATGTTGGTCAAACTTAGGTTTGACCAATATCAATATAAGCATAAAAAATTCAAAAACAATCAAAAAATTGAAAATCCTGCGCACATAGTCTTAATATGTCGTATACTAACGACTCAAGTTGATAAACAAGGTATAGATACATTCAAACGAAAAAATGCATGTATCTGGTGTGATATCTCAAAACTCAAATTAGGAAGTCTAAGGTTGAAGAGAAGTGGTTTTGGATTTGCAACATGAAAATTTCAAAAAAACTCACCAAAGCTTCATTTTGGAGTGACTAAGAAGGATCCAGGCTTAGTTTTTCGTTTTCATGTTTTAAACTTGTTTAAATGTTGGTCAAACTTAGGTTTGACCAATTTCAAAATAAGCATAAAAAATTCAAAAACAATCAAAAAATTGAAAAACCTGCGCACATAGTCTTAATATGTCGTAGACGAACGACTCAAGTTGATAAACAAGGTATAGATACATTCAAACGAAAAATGCATGTATCTGGTGTGATATCTCAAAACTCAAACTAGGAAGTCTAAGGTTGAAGAGAAGTGATTTTGGATTTGCAATATGAAATTTTCAAAAAACTCACCAAAGCTTCATTTTGGAGGAACTAAGAAGGATTCAGGCTTAGTTTTTCGTTTTCATGTTTTAAACTTGTTTAAATGTTGGTCAAACCAGGCAGTTATCGATTTACGTGCCGTCGCACTGAATTCATCTCTATCCTCCTCACACATAAAACCCCCAATGCGTATGCGGTTTCAAAGCTGTTCTTCTCTCTTTGCCCAAAAAAACTCATTCTCTCCGACCTCTTTCTCTCTACCAAAAAACCCCCATTCTCTCGGCCATGGCGGACGAATGGTGGCAAAACGACGTCATTCCGAGCGTTTCATACGGCGAGGGCAACCCCATCCCGTGGTGGGACGAGGGCAACGGGCACTGGCAGGAAAACCTTGATAGCGACGACGACAGCGAGGGCAACGACGACAGCCATGGCTCCGACTCTGACCCCGACTCCGACAACGACGATGAGGAGGAGGAAGTAAATAACCCTTAAATGACTTTATGTCTTTTTCGAAAGTAATGTCACCAAATTAAATGCGTTTTTGTGATCCAAAAGATGATATAGTTGTCATATTCCTCTCATTTTTCTAATTGATTTAGACATTTTATTTGTTAAATTTCGATTTACGGATTTAAAGATATGAATTATTTCATATTAAATGAAACATGCGGAACCTTTAGTCCGGGTTGGTATCACGAACCGGTACTAAAGATGGACCTTTAGTACCAGTTCGTATTACGAACCGGGACTAAAGGGTCTCGCCGTGGGCCCCCCGCTGCAGCCGCCTACCGCAACCCTTTCGTCCCAGTTGGTATTACCAACCGGGACAAAAGGCCCCGCACCAACCGGGACGGCTTCCGGCTGATACTTGCATTTTATATCATCATTTATACAACTTTTAGTATCATATTAGAATGTTATTTGCATTGCTATATCATTGTTTTTGCATGTTTTAGATGATTTATGGGACTTTCATACAAAGTCCCTATTTTTGGTATTTAATTTCTGGGAGGCGGAAAACCTCCTTTTTCTTGTTTTTAATATTTCAGGAGCTACGGGAACCCAAATAATAAAAGAAAAAATACACAGCTGGTTTTTCGTCGAGAGAAAGGCAAAGGGAAGAAGACCGAAGAGAGGAGAGCCACGAGGCCCAAAAGGGGTTGTTGGTAAGGTTCTACCCCCACACTTCACTTTTCAACAAAGAAAGAAATTCTTTTATGATCTTAGACATTATTTTTGGGATGATCCTTTCCTTTATAAGAAAAGTGTGGATGGTATTATTAGACGTTGTGTACCTGAGCATGAACAACAGGCTATTATAAGAGATTGTCATGACAGTCCTTATGGAGGGCATCATGCAGGAGATCGTACAAGTGCAAAGGTATTACAATCTGGTTTCTATTGGCCTACTTTATTTAAGGATTGTGCTGAATATGTTAAAGCTTGTGATAAATGTCAAAGAGTAGGAAATATTGGTAGGAGAAATGAAATGCCTATGAATTATTCTTTGCCACTTGAGCCATTTGATGTTTGGGGCTTTGACTTTATGGGGCCTTTCCCAGAGTCAAAGACAAAACATACTCACATTTTGGTTGCAGTGGATTATGTTTCAAAGTGGGTGGAAGCAATTCCAACCAAGAGTGCAGATCATGCCACAGCAATGACGATGCTCAAGGACATCATTTTCCCCAGGTTTGGTGTTCCTAGGTTTTTAATTACTGATGGTGATTCTCATTTCTTGCATGGTATTCTTAGAAAAACACTGGCAAAATATGATGTTAACCATAGAATTGCTTCTCCCTATCACCCTCAAACAAGTGGACAAGTTGAATTAAGTAATAGGGAAATTAAACTCATTTTGGAGAAGACAGTGAATAAGTCTAGATCTGATTGGCCAACTAAAATTAATGATGCATTATGGGTTTATAGAACTGCTTTTAAAAATCCTATGGGAATGTCTCCTTATGGAATGGTTTATGGAAAAACTTGTCATTTACCTGTTGAATTAGAACATAATGCTAGATGGGCTATTAAACAACTGAACTTTGATTTTAATACTGCCGGAGAGAAGAGAATTCTTGATTTAAACCTACTTGATGAATGGAGAAACGAAGCTTATGAAAGTGCTAGAATGTTTAAAGAGAAAGTTAAAATTTGGCATGACAAAAAATTAAGAGAAAAGAATTCAAAGTAGGTGATCAAGTTTTATTGTACAATTCTCGTTTCAAGTTTTCTGCAGGAAAGTTAGCTTCAAAGTGGCAGGGACCATTAGTGATACAGGAGGTGTACCGTTCAGGAGCTATCCGTCTTCACGGTGATATGAAAGGTAAACCTCATGTAGTCAATGGACAACGCCTTAAACATTATATTGCAGGAAGGAGCTTCATCGGAAAGGTAGAGGAGTTGAATTTAAAGACACCGGAGGAGGTAATTGCGAAGAAGTTTGCAGTTTCAGAAACCCAAAATCAATAATAGGTAACTTTTGTGTTAGAAAGTTTCTCGGAATTGCGTAAAATTTTACGAAAGTCATTTTTTATGGAAATTAACGTGTAGGACAAGAAAACTGGACGAAGCGGAGACCCGAGGGAGGAAACAAGGGGTCCCACACGGCCAGAATCTTGGGCCGTGTGGGCCCACTTGTTTTGCCCCTCGGAGTCCCGTTCCATCTCGTTTTCGACTCCGACGCTTCGTCTTGACCTAAAACCCGTCAATATATACCCTTTTCGTTGATCTAACCTCGCACCGAGCGTTCTCGAGCGATCTTTGTTTTGCTGTTTCTGTCTGTCAGGGTTTAGCCATGTCTTACTCTGGATCCAACCATGAGGGGGAGATCGTCCCCAAGGGAGGTGTTGTGAACTGTTACCTCAACTCCGTGATGGCTCCACCGAAGGCCGTGACCTTCAAGGAGGGTGTGTTGCTTGTGGAGGAGGTGAAGGCTCCCAAGGCCACCGGTACGGTGGAGGAAAGGCTGGAAGATCTGGAAGACAAGACCTTCAGGTATGGTATTGTGTTTTACCGCAGCCTTGATGCTCATCACTTCATGAACCTGGAGCTGGAGAAGAAGGTTGAAAAGTACAAGGGAGGCTCGAAGAACTAGAGGAAAGATACAAGGACGTCATCGAGAAGATGGAGAAGATCCAATGCTTTATGTGGGATGTAGAGAACCAGAACTACGAGTATGAAGAACGCTTCAAGAAAATTGCAGCAGCTGCCACCCTCAGGTACAATGATCCACCTACATCTTTCCGTGATGGAAGGCCTTTCCCATGGAAGATGGTTGAATGGGAGGAAGAATATGAGAAGGAAGAGGCCGCAGCAAAAGAGGCTCTAGCAAAACGTCAAGCTTGGGGAGTTCCATCTAGTCTCTATCTCTACTAGTTTATCATATCTATCTAGTCATGGTGTGTTTTACTTTTACCGTTTAGTTATCAATATCTCTTAGGCGTGTGTGAGCTCATAGAGCATTATCATGTATCTCTATCTTGTAGTTTATCAATGAATATGAAAGTATGGTGTCATCCATGATTCCCTTGCTTGGAGATTTATGGGTAACACTCATGCAAATGAGCGTGGCATATTTAGAAGTTTCAGTCACATCTTGCCTTGAACTTAATTAACTTGAGTATGTTGGACAATTGTAAAATCACCCCATTATAAAATGAGTTAGAAAATGGTTAGTTCTATGGACACTCATGCATGCATTTAGATGGTCGACTTTCTCCCTCTTACTAGCCCAAAAATTCCAACAAGTAAAAACTTGTTTCCAACACCTTCAACCAAAGTTTTTCTAGTGAGTCCACCATTTCTACCTATTAGCTTTATGCTATTCTGAGTATGGTTATCATGATATTTGTGTTATCTATACCTCTGAATTAAAATGCTTATGTTGTTGATTGTTATGGAAAAGTTGGTTATAGAGCTCTCTCGAACTTGATGCACATTTTACTGTTATTGCATAAATAAATATGACCCATTGTGATTAAAATTATGATGTTGTGGGCTTGACAAATGTCTTTGGTTGAGAGTTAGCTCATATGTGCTGTCACATGGCAAGCTTTCAACATTGCACATCATCTCATTTAGTTGATATCATGTACTTTTGTTTATGGATGCTTACCATGGGTGAAATAAATGAGGAAATGAAGTGAGTTTGTATAAATGGTTAGAGAGACACCTGGGCCGCTAATCTAAGCCATGCATCATTCATGGTGGAAATTTACTTACATGCTATGGTGAACCTTCTGTGATACACCTTACAATAAAAAGCTATCCAATGGTAAATAAAAAAAGGGTGTTGAGATTGTTCATTATGTTTGTTTGTCTTGTCATTTTGATATGGGTTTGTTCTATATCCTGGGACAAGAGGTACCCCAGTTGACGCTCTTAATGATACTATTATTACTTACAATGATATTTAACTTGAACTTGCTTTGTTTTCTAAGTTGAGTAACACATGGAGTAGGTACTTGTATTCAAGGGGCATGAGAGTTTCAACCTATACCTTGTCAAGCACATCACTCATATTTGCTTTCACTTTAAGCTTAATCATTCAAGATGCTATGATAGGGGAATGAGAGCTTGACACCAAGAATTACCATATTACAATCACTGACTTAAGTAGAGAAGTTCAGAAGTTAGATGAAACTTATTCATGCTTTACCTCTACTCATATATATATATATATATATATATATATATATCTTTCCAAAGTGTCCACCTTTTATATTCAGATTTTCATTAATACTCTATGACCATTATAGAGCAAAAGCATGTGAAAAATAGTATGATTCAATTGTCCAACATACAATGGTTATTTGCTTTCAAAAGTAAGAGGTGATTGCTAGAGCTTCTACTTATGTTGCCCGCATGTGTATGAGTTTTAGTTCATTAATCTTACATTGCAACTGAATACGATGATGATACAATGCTCGTATTTATTTATCAACCATAAGTCCATTGATGCATGTAATGATCTATGTTCTTACTTACTCGGGGATGAGTAAAGGTTTAAGCTTGGGGGAGTTGATACGTGCATTTTATATCATCATTTATACAACTTTTAGTATCATATTAGAATGTTATTTGCATTGTTATATCATTGTTTTTGCATGTTTTAGATGATTTATGGGACTTTCATACAAAGTCCCTATTTTTGGTATTTAATTTCTGGGAGGCAGAAAACCTCCTTTTTCTTGTTTTTAATGTTTCAGGAGCTACAGGAACCCAAATAATAAAAGGAAAATACACAGCTGGTTTTTCGTCGAGAGAAAGGCAGAGGGAAGAAGACCGAAGAGAGGAGAGCCACGAGGCCCAAAAGGGGTGGGCCCACGCGGCCCAAGTACCTGGCCGCGTGGGACCCACCAAGTGGGGCCTCGGGCACCTCCTCGCCTGGGGCTTTTTATCGACGCCTTCGTCCTCCCCGAAAAGTTACGCCCTAATTTTTCCAAGTCCATCCGAGGCCGCGGCGGCGGCGAAACTCCTGATTCCCTCCGAGGGGGATCAGATCCTGCTGCTCCGGAGCTCCGGAGAAGGGGGAAATCATCGTCATCGTCATCACCTCTCCTCCTTGGCGTGGGAGGAGGCCTCTACATCATCACCATCACCAAGACCAGCACCATCTCCATCATCATCTCCGTGATCCACTCCGTTCCCCTCGTAGTTTGAGAGTTGCTATACCCTAGATACTTGTCTTGTGCTACTATTCATGTTTGTGATTGAGTACTTGTCATTATTTGGTGGTGAAGTTATATTTTCAGATTGTGTTGTACCACTTATGCCACTGAATATTATCATGTTTGCACGTTGTGAGTAGTTCCCATATGTTCCTGAGGGCATAGGATGAATTGGCAATGATTTATATATAACATGTGTTGGTATTTTGTCAAGAGTTTATCTTTTATGTGATTCTATGATGGTGTTGTGCGAACGTCGACTGCACAACACTTCACCTATATGGGCTCATAGGAGAACACCGTAGTATAATGAATTGAGGGAGACTTGGGAGGACATGTAAACCTGGACCGAATCATGAAGTTATATTATGAGGGTATTAGTATCGGGGACCTTAGAGTGTAATGCTATGGTGGGACTTTATGTCTTAATAATTCTTGTGCAGTCATTTACTTGGCCACATGATCCATCATAAGGGGTTGTAGTTTATTTATTTAGCTATACCTAATAATGGCTCCGTCCAAAGAAGATTAAAACTTGACAAGATATTCAACGTGTTGTTTAATAAATCTCTATGCCTAGCAATATCCATGCCGCCCTCGGGAACGTTTTCCACATATAAGTTACACATCACTTGAGCTTGTCCTCTTGCACATAAGAGGATTGGGCTTTCTCTCTTTGAGAGCTTTGACTTGCTACTGTTTATTTTCTGCATTGCAACTATACAACCAAAAATACCAAAAACACTTGCATCTTTTATTGTTTTATTTATCAATCTTACTAACCAATACCTTCAGCTCCTCGTGGGTTCGACAACCTTTTCTAATTGAAAGGTACTACAATTGATCTCCTGCACTTGGGAGTCATCAAGACACTTTTCTGGCGCCGTTGCCGGGGAGCGTAGCGCTATTGGTAAGAAGTTTGGTAAGGAAACTTGAAAGCTGTTTATTTACTCTCTATCTCATTGTTACTATGGCATTTATGAATCGTTCCTCGCTGCATCTTGCTCTATATGACAGTGCTTATGCCACTACTCCTAAAGTGGTTGAAACTACTGTGTCTGAGATACCTAAAGTGGGATTTAAAATTCCCGTTGGTCATGTTAAAAGAGTTATGAAAAATCCATTTACAGGTGATGGAACTAAGTCTGCACGTGAACACATGGAATTGAAGACATATGTGGTTTATTTAGACTTCCTGGTATTTCTGAAGATCAGGTAAAAAGGAAGTTATTATATTTGTCTTTATCTGGTAATGCTCGTGATTGGTACAGGTCTCTTGATGAAGAGGTTGCTATTGAATGGAATATCTTGAGGAAGGTTTTCTTTCTTAAATATTTTACTCCTAAAGAAGCTTATGAGAACCGCTGCTATATATTTAATTTCTGGCCACATCTGGGAGAGAGTATTACTCAAGCTTGGGGGAGGTTAAAGGAACTCCTTCGCAAGAATCCTTGTCATGATCTTACAAGGAAACTTATATTGATAAACTTTTATGTGAGGCTACCGTCGAAGCACAAGGAAATTCTGGATAATTCATCTGGTGGAAGTTTTACTAATAATACTGAAGAAGAAGCATGGAATTTATTGGAGACTATTTCTGAAAATACTAGTCATTGGGATCTTGATAAAGGTAATGAGCCTATTTTGATTATGGATATTCATGTGTAGAGAACTTCTCTACTTCTATTTGTTTAAAAATCTGAGTGATACTTTTAATCTTGATCCTTATGTTATAATTGAGATAGCTAAAGGTTTTGCTGAGCATATCTGTGTTCCTCAAAGTGGTTTGAAGTTTATGTTGAACCTGTTAAACAATCTATTGTTGTTCCTAAAGTTATTAAACAGGCAGAACCAGTGTCATCTGTGACAATTGAAGAGTATGTTGAACCACCTCCATATCCAAACCAAGTTAAGGAGAATTTACTTATTGCTGTTACTAACAAGAGTAAAAGAAGATGTTCTCAGCCTTATGAACAGGTGGAAGTCAACAGTCAAATTTCTATTATCAAACAATTAAATGAAGAAGACCCTGTTGATGTTTATTTATGTGAAGATGCTACTAAGTCATCAAAGGTAATTCGGCCAAAGTTGGTAAACCTGTTATATCATGCTCTATTGGGACTTCAAGTTATCATGGTCTATGTGATATTGGAGCAAGTATTAGTGTCATTCCATATTCTCTTTATCTTGAAATCAAGCCTGATATTGATCCTATCATTATGGAAGAGACAGGTATGACAATTCAACTTGCTAATAAAGATTATATTAGTCCATTTGGAATTGTTAGAGATGTTGAAGTATTGGTTGGCAAAATAAAATATCCTGCTGATTTTATTGTGCTTGGTTGTCCTCAAGATTCTTTTTGTCCTATCATTTTTGGTAGACCTTTCTTAAACACTGTTGGTGCTGAAATTAATTTGCCTAAAGAGAAAGTGTTTATTAAATGTGCTGGTGAAAACTTGAGTTCAATTTTCCAAATTTGCTGATAAACATGTTGTGAAAGAGCCAATTTCTGAAGATATAATTGAAACTCTTGCACATATAGCTGTAGCTTCAACAGATGTTGTAGAACGTTATATGCTTAATCAAGATGAACCATTTAATGATGAGGAAAAGATGCTTTAGAACAAATATTATGGCAACAACCACCACAATTACAATTGCATATCCCACCTGATAATTTAGGAGTGCTACCACCACCTAAAGGGGATCCTAGTTTTGAATTAAACCTTTGCCTACAAATCTGAAATATGCATATTTGGATGAGAAGAGCATATATCCTGTCATTATTAGTGCTAACCTTTCAGCTGAAGAAGAAGAGAAATTACTTGATGTGCTTAAAGCTCACCGACCAGCCATTGGATACTCTCTTGATGATCTTAAAGGTATAAGCCCAGCTCTATGTATGCATAAAATTAATTTGGAGAGGATGCAAAACCTGTTGTTGATTATCAACGCCGTCTCCATCCAAAAATGAAGGAAGTGGTAAGGAAAGAGGTAATAAGACTTATTGAAGCTGGTATCATTTATCCCATAGCTGATAGTAAGTGGGTTAGTCCTGTTCATTGTGTTCCTAAAAAGGGTGGAATGACTGTTGTTCCAAATGATGAGGATGAACTTGTGGCTCAACGTACTGTTGTTGGTTATAGGATGTGTATTGATTTCAGGAAGTTAAATAAAGCAACTCGTAAAGATCATTACCCATTGCCATTTATTGATCAAATGTTAGAAACTACTCTCACTTTTGCTATTTAGATGGTTATTCAGGTTTCTCACAAATTCCTGTCCATAAGGATGATCAAGAAAAGACCACTTTTACTTGCCCATATGGTACATTTGCTTATAGGAGAATGCCATTCGGTTATGTAATGCTCCTGCTACTTTTCAAAGATGCATGAATGCTATATTTGCTGATTATATTGAAAAGATAATGGAAGTTTTATGGATGATTTTTCTGTGTATGGTACTTCCTTCGATAATTGCTTGTTCAACCTTAACAAAGTTTTGCAGCGTTGTGAAGACCAACACTTAGTTTTAAACTGGGAGAAGTGTCACTTCATGGTTACTGAAGGTATTGTTCTTGGGCATAAGATTTCTGGAAAGGAATAGAAGTTGACCCAGCAAAGATAGAAGCTATTGAAAAGCTGCCATACCCAAGGGACATCAAAGGTATAAGAAGTTTTCTTGGGCATGCAGGTTTTTATCGTAGGTTTATTAAAGATTTCTCCAAAATATCAAAACCCTAACCAATCTTTTGCAAAAGGATGTTCCTTTCTCTTTTAATGATGATTGCATTGAGTCCTTTAATATTTTGAAGAATGCTTTAATAAGTGCTCCTATTATTCAACCTCCTGATTGGAAATTGCCTTTTGAAATTATGTGTGATGCTAGTGATTATGCAGTTGGGGCTGTTTTGGGCCAACGTGTTGATAAGAAACTGAATGTCATTTATTATGCTAGTAGAACACTTGATGCTGCTCAAAGGAATTATGCCACAACTGAAAAAAATTTTTAGCAGTGCTATTTGCTTGTGACAAGTTTAGACCTTATATTACTGATTCGAAAGTCACATTGCATACTGATCATTCTGCCATTAAATACTTAATGCATAAGAAAGATGCTAAGCCTAGATTAATAAGATGGGTACTTCTATTGCAAGAATTTGATTTACACATTGTTGATAGGAAAGGGGAAGATAATCAAGTAGCTGATCATCTTTCTAGAATGGAAAATATACCTGATGATCCTATTCCTATTAATGATAGCTTTGTTAATGAACAACTTGCAATTGTTAATGTTTCTAGTGCTAAAGTTGCATCACCATGGTTTGCCAACTATGCAAATTTTATTGTTGGTAAGGTTCTACCTCCACACTTCACTTTTCAACAAAGAAAGAAATTCTTTTATGATCTTAGACATTATTTTTGGGATGATCCTTTCCTTTATAAGAAAAGTGTGGATGGTATTATTAGACGTTGTGTACCTGAGCATGAACAACAGGCTATTATAAGAGATTGTCATGACAGTCCTATGGAGGGCATCATGCAGGAGATCGTACAGGTGCAAAGGTATTACAATCTGGTTTCTATTGGCCTACTTTATTTAAGGATTGTGCTGAATATGTTAAATCTTGTGATAAATGTCAAAGAGTAGGAAATATTGGTAGGAGAAATGAAATGCCTATGAATTATTCTTTGCCACTTGAGCCATTTGATGTTTGGGGCTTTGACTTTATGGGGCCTTTCCCAGAGTCAAAGACAAAGCATACTCACATTTTGGTTGCAGTGGATTATGTTACAAAGTGGGTGGAAGCAATTCCAACCAAGAGTGCAGATCATGCCACAGCAATGACGATGCTCAAGGACATCATTTTCCCCAGGTTTGGTGTTCCTAGGTTTTTAATTACTGATGGTGGTTCTCATTTCTTGCATGGTATTCTTAGAAAAACATTGGCAAAATATGATGTTAACCATAGAATTGCATCTCCCTATCACCCTCAAACAAGTGGACAAGTTGAATTAAGTAATAGGGAAATTAAACTCATTTTGGAGAAGACAGTGAATAAGTCTAGATCTGATTGGCCAACTAAAATTAATGATGCATTATGGGCTTATAGAACTGCTTTTAAAAATCCTATGGGAATGTCTCCTTATAGAATGGTTTATGGAAAAGCTTGTCATTTACCTGTTGAATTAGAACATAATGCTAGATGGGCTATTAAACAATTGAACTTTGATTTTAAACTGCGGAGAGAAGAGAATTCTTGATTTAAACCTACTTGATGAATGGAGAAACGAAGCTTATGAAAGTGCTAGAATGTTTAAAGAGAAAGTTAAAATTTGGCATGACAAGAAAATTAAGAGAAAAGAATTCAAAGTAGGTGATCAAGTTTTATTGTACAATTCTCGTTTCAAGTTTTCTGCAGGAAAGTTAGCTTCAAAGTGGCAGGGACCATTAGTGATACAGGAGGTGTACCGTTCAGGAGCTATCCGTCTTCACGGTGATATGAAAGGTAAACCTCATGTAGTCAATGGACAACGCCTTAAACATTATATTGCAGGAAGGAGCTTCATCGGAAAGGTGGAGGAGTTGAATTTAAAGACACCGGAGGAGGTAATTGCGAAGAATTTTGCAGTTTCAGAAACCCAAAATCAATAATAGGTAACTTTTGTGTTGGAAAGTTTCTCGGAATTGCGTAAAATTTTACGGAAGTCATTTTTTATGGAAATTAACGTGTGGGACAAGAAAACTGGACGAAGCGGAGACCCGAGGAAGGAAACAAGGGGTCCCACGCGGCCAGAATCTTGGGCCGCGTGGGCCACTTTTTGCCCCTCGGAGTCCCGTTCCGTCTCGTTTTCGACTCCGACGCTTCGTCTTGACCTAAAAACCGTCAATATATACCCCTTTTCGTTGATCTAATCTCGCACCGAGCGTTCTCGAGCGATCTTTGCTTTTGCTGTTTCTGTCTGTCAGGGTTTAGCCATGTCTTGCTCCGGATCCAACCATGAGGGGGAGATCGTCCCCAAGGGAGGTGTTGTGAACCGCTACCTCAACTCCGTGATGGCTCCACCGAAGGCCGTGACCTTCAAGGAGGGTGTGTTGCTCGTGGAGGAGGTGAAGGCTCCCAAGGCCACCGGTACGGTGGAGGAAAGGCTGGAAGATCTGGAAGACAAGACCTTCAGGTATGGCACTGTGGTTTACCGCAGCCTTGATGCTCATCACTTCATGAACCTGGAGCTGGAGAAGAAGGTTGAAGAGTACAAGGGGAGGCTCGAAGAACTAGAGGAAAGATACAAGGACGTCATCGAGAAGATGGAGAAGATCCAATGC
The DNA here is from genome assembly GCA_947311845.1 of Poa pratensis. Taxonomy (NCBI): domain Eukaryota; kingdom Viridiplantae; phylum Streptophyta; class Magnoliopsida; order Poales; family Poaceae; genus Poa; species Poa pratensis. The sequence goes on from CAMZMU010000071.1 coordinate 6,973,059, forward strand.
TTTATGTGGGATGTAGAGAACCAGAACTGCGAGTATGAAGAACGCTTCAAGAAAATTGCAGCAGCTGCCACCCTCAGGTACAATGATCCACCTACATCTTTCCGTGATGGAAGGCCTTTCCCATGGAAGATGGCTGAATGGGAGGAAGAATATGAGAAGGAGAGGCCGCAGCAAAAGAGGCTCTAGCAAAACGTCAAGCTTGGGGGAGTTCCACCTAGTCTTTATCTCTACTAGTTTATCATATCTATCTAGTCATGGTGTGTTTTGCTTTTATCGTTTAGTTATCAATATCTCTTAGGCGTGTGTGAGCTCATGGAGCATTATCATGTATCTCTATCTTGTAGTTTATCAATGAATATGAAAGTATGGTGTCATCCATGATTCCCTTGTTGGAGATTTATGGGTAACACTCATGCAAATGAGCGTGGCATATTTAGAAGTTTCAGTCACATCTTGCCTTGAACTTAATTAACTTGAGTATGTTGGACAATTGTAGAATCACCCCATTATAAAATGAGTAAGAAAATGGTTAGTTCTATGGACACTCATGCATGCATTTAGATGGTCAACTTTCTCCCTCTTGCTAGCCCAAAAATTCCAACAAGTAAAAACTTGTTTCCAACACCTTCAACCAAAGTTTTTCCAGTGAGTCCACCATATCTACCTATTAGCTTTATGCTATTCCGAGTATGTTTATCATGATATTTGTGTTATCTATACCTCTGAATTAAAATGCTTATGTTGTTGATTGTTATGGAAAAGTTGGTTATAGAGCTCTCTCGAACTTGATGCACACTTTACTTTATTGCATAAATAAATATGACCCATTGTGATTAAAATTATGATGTTGTGGGCTTGACAAATGTCTTTGGTTGAGAGTTAGCTCATATGTGCTGTCACATGGCAAGCTTTCAACATTGCACATCATCTCATTTAGTTGATATCATGTACTTTTGTTTATGGATGCTTACCATGGGTGAAATAAATGAGGAAATGAAGTGAGTTTGTATAAATGGTTAGAGAGACGCCTGGGCCGCTAATCTAAGCCATGCATCATTCATGGTGGAAATTTACTTACATGCTATGGTGAACCTTCTGTGATACACCTTACAATAAAAAGCTATCCAATGGTAAATAAAAAGGGTGTTGAGATTGTTCATTATGTTTGTTTGTCTTGTCATTTTGATATGGGCTTGTTCCATATCCTGGGACAAGAGGTACCCCAGTTGACGCTCTTAATGATACTATTATTACTTACAATGATATTTAACTTGAACTTGCTTTGTTTTCCAAGTTGAGTAACACATGGAGTAGGTACTTGTATTCAAGGGGCATGAGACTTTCAACCTGTACTTTGTCAAGCACATTACTCATATTTGCTTTCACTTTAAACTTAATCATTCAAGATGCTATGATAGGGGAATGAGAGCTTGACACCAAGGATTACCATATTACAATCACTGACTTAAGTAGAGAAGTTCAGAAGTTAGATGAAACTTATTCATGCTTTACCTCTACTCATATATATATATATATATATATATATATCTTTCCAAAGTGTCCACCTTTTATATTCAGATTTTCATCAATACTCTATGGCCATTATAGAGCAAAAGCATGTGAAAAATAGTATGATTCAATTGTCCAACATACAATGGTTATTTGCTTTCAAAAGTAAGAGGTGATTGCTAGAGCTTCTACTTATGTTGCCCTCATGTGTATGAGTTTTAGTTCATTAATCTTACATTGCAACTGAATATGATGATGATACAATGCTCGTATTTATTTATCAACCATAAGTCCATTGATGCATGTAATGATCTATGTCCTTACTTACTCGAGGACGAGTAAAGGTTTAAGCTTGGGGGAGTTGATACGTGCATTTTATATCATCATTTATACAACTTTTAGTATCATATTAGAATGTTATTTGCATTGTTATATCATTGTTTTTGCATGTTTTAGATGATTTATGGGACTTTCATACAAAGTCCCTATTTTTGGTATTTAATTTCTGGGAGGCAGAAAACCTCCTTTTTCTTGTTTTTAATGTTTCAGGAGCTACAGGAACCCAAATAATAAAAGGGAAAATACACAGCTGGTTTTTCGTCGAGAGAAAGGCAGAGGGAAGAAGACCGAAGAGAGGAGAGCCACGAGGCCCAAAAGGGGTGGGCCCACGCGGCCCAAGTACCTGGCCGCGTGGGACCCACCAAGTGGGGCCTCGGGCACCTCCTCGCCTGGGGCTTTTTATCGACGCCTTCGTCCTCCCCGAAAAGTTACGCCCTAATTTTTCCAAGTCCATCCGAGGCCGCGGCGGCGGCGAAACTCCTGATTCCTTCTGAGGGGGATCAGATCCTGCTGCTCCGGAGCTCCGGAGAAGGGGGAAATCATCGTCATCGTCACACCTCTCCTCCTTGGCGTGGGAGGAGGCCTCTACACCATCACCATCACCAAGACCAGCATCATCTCCGTGATCCACTCCATTCCCCTCGTAGTTTGAGAGTTGCTATACCGGTCGTATAGCCGTGCAACTCCCGGCCAGCATGTGCACACGTTTGTTTGAAAAAAAAAACTCTAAACTGATCGTTTGGTTACGGCCAGGTCATATAGCCGTGCAACTCCCGACTACACGTGCTCATGCTGATAGTTAACTATGGGAAGCTAGCTCCAAATTGATTGGTGATGAAAAAAAATGCTAATAGATGCGATCTGATTTTTGTACATTCGTGTGCATGTGCGTGTCAGGTTATAGGAGTGCTAGCTACACTACGACATGGTTACATCTTGACACGAAAACGTACAAGAGGCTTTAAACGGAAATTCATGAGTAGGACATACAAATATTAACGAATATTTAAAACTTAAAATGTATAATTTTTAAAAGCTCAGGAGTTTTCAAAAATTGAGAGAAGTCAGCTACAAAGCGTTGGACTCCAAGTCGTCGAACTCACGGCCGTGCCACTCGCACAATCCTCACAAAGATATACTCCCTCCTTTTTTAATATAAGATGTTTTAGCATTTGTCACATGCACATGTATACAAATGTATGTGTAGACATATTTTAATGTGCATGTTCACTCATTTTAGTATGCATCTAGACAACATGTATAACACCTAAAACATCTTATATTAAAAAAACGGAGGGAGTATTATCCAAACCACTCTATTGCCAAACTGCCGAGAGAAAAAATGGAGGGACAATACATGACATGTTATATGAATTACTTCATGATTAAACGTTTATCCATACAAAAACACGAAGAATTAAACATAACCAATTGTCTTTATTCTATACAACACCATCTCAGCCACCTAGACGTTGTCGTGAAGAACACACTAAAATAAGATGGTTAAACTTCATTGTGGAGATTTTTTAGTGCCTCCCTCACTTCCTAAAAGCTTTATCACTTGGTGAGGTTAAGGGAACAAGATGGAATTGAAACCAAATCTTTTTTCAGTGAAAAAGAAAAGGGCACATAGGAGGTCCAAGCTGAACTGCTGAGGTGGATTCATGAGTCAAAGAGACGGTTAGGATACTTCATGAATATCCAGCACTATATCTTATTCATGCGAGCGAAACGGAGCAAACATTCAGCACTAAAGAAAAATAACATACTTACAAACTCCAATAAGGGTAGTAGTAATGTTATAGTACATGACATTACAAGTGTGTGAGAGTGAACAATGGCTAGATCAAAGAGTGGGGGTTAGCATGAGCGAGTTAAAAAATGGGTTAAACATTATACATTGCATCTAGGGAAAACAAATGATATTCTCAAACCTTAGTCAATCTTGTATATATAACTTTGGTTATATATATAAATATATTACAGATAATGGATACAAGAACATAAGATCTGTAAATTTAATTAAAATACAAATGATGTTGTAGGTTACATATCTGGATAGTAAATAATCATCAAAGTTCTTTGTAGACTTTCCATATGTAAGACGTCACATATATTTCACAACTCTGTCAGAATGTCATGTCATTTCAGATTAGATGAAGAAAAGGAGAGGTAGGAAGATCAAATTAAAGTAAATAAAATTCTTATTGTTTAGCAAACCCATATATTAACGGAAGACGAATTCTATTTTGTTGCAATTGTTAAGAAAAGTAGTATTTTGCTCCTTCGATTTGGTCTAGACAACATACGGTCAGTGCTCAAATAAGTTTTAATTACTTGACAATTTGGATGTTAAACTTGCATACTGTATCTAACAACACATAATAACTACAAGGTAACTCACAATCGCACTTTAATTGCATATACCCGTTAAATTTCCCGCACATCATTAATGTTGTGTTTTTTTGAGTTAATGTTGAGGAGTAATAATCCTTCAGGCGATTAAAGATGTTCTATACACAGGTGATATGGCTATAAAATGGATTGTTTTTTTACGCATTGTGTGAATCTCCATGAATCTATATATGTATTTATTGATCTATTTGGACATACTAAAAAAGGTGCCCTCTCTAAAAAGACAACTAAATATGATTCCCTCACCTTTGCGAGGGCCGCTATGCTAAATATGATTCCAAATGTCTGAGAAAAGATTAAACCTCCCAAAAAAATAAAGAATACAATCGATAGATCTTTATTTTTTAATTATCACAACCAAATGCAAATAATCTCATATGCAACATAGCACACTAGGTAGAACATCATAATTGTACTTAAGGAAATCAAACCAGATATACCTTTAGAATTGTACCTACATATGTCACAACTGAGGATCTTCTTTATTGTACAGAAGAGTATCATGTACATGAATTCACCAAATTCAAAACAAAACAGATCACAACTAATATATTATATATGTGTACCAGAGCGTACAATCATCATCAAATTTTGTATAGTGGATCCTAATTATTAGATAGATACAAAAGCATATACATGTTGCGTCTTATTTAAAGATGTAACACTTCAGGTGGCATTAGAGGACGACTAATAACAATTTGCTCTTTATATTCTTAATTCTTCTCAGAAGGATTTGAGTTCGTACTGGGATTGTTAGGTCAATGTTACATGGTAGCACATACGTATGTGTGAGAGATATAGAGAATGCAGAGGGCAGAAGAGAGATAGACAGAGCTGAGATGTGCCCGAATATGAAGATTGCATAATTGGTAATTAGGAGTATGCATGGACAAAAGTGAATATCACTACATAAATATTATTACCAACAAACATGGTTGCTATCAGAAGTTAGTGATAATAGACATATCTACATAAAATTCAATACATTTCTTGATGTTTAGTTGGTCCAAGTGTTTACAAGGCTAAATTGTTTCATTAAAAAAATTAGTTTTGTGTTGTCACTCTCTTTCGAGTTCTCACGTTCATCTACAATTTTAATTGGACAAAATATAAAAAATTGTAACATTATATGTAATGCCAAGGCCTGAAACCTAGAATAATTATTCAATATCACAACAAAGGTAACAATCAGTTCGCGGTCTTAACTTTAGTTATGCAAAAAAATTCACTAATAATCTGTCAAAAATATTAAATGCATTTCATAAATGTGATATACTTAGCATAATATTTGGGCTATAGTTTCCGACCACATCCCATAAACTATAGTTTTTATATGTCAATTCAGTACAGCTATAAAGAGTTGCCCTCGCCGGCCGCCCGTGCCGCTAACCAGATGCGTTTTATTGATCTGCTCCAACATGTATCACGTCGTTATGACCAGAAGTTCAGAATGGTTGGCAAGGTCAGCTAGCTAGCTAAATCGAATAAAAGGAGCCCATACATACAGATCCACATACACCGACCTGTAATTCCATGCACCGGCGAGGGCAAGCAGCTAGAGGATGTATGATTGTACAAGATCGAATTTGGATCGATGGAACCCCTGACCAGCGATGTACAACAAGAGCAGGTAAATCAGATCAAGCAAAATAAAATAGTATATATTTATGAAGCATTTTTGTGCGTTCAATACAAATAATTGTGTTTGAACTTTGAACATATCACGAGTCAATATATTTTCATATTCGTACTTAAGAAAACATTGGTCAATAGATCATGATAATTGTACCAACGATAAATCTTCCTAAAGTGTATAAAGGTTAATAATATAATTTAAACTCATCACAACTGAAACACATTTCATGAATTTTACTTCAACGTGATATATAAACATCATCCAATGATTGTATAGATTGAATAATTAAACTTAAATGTCAATACCAACAAGATGGGCTGTTGATAGGCCGCTGATAATATTTGATCTTCTATTATAAATGATATGCTACATTTTTTTGTTGAAACTAACTCCAGAGTTACTTAAAAAATCATTCTTAGGAATTTCCAATAGATCCGGGATTTTCACTTTTCAGAAATATATATTTCAAATAATAAATAGAAATCACACTCGACTCTAAATATAATAAATGCTTGACTATAAAAAATTGAAAATAAATTACATCTAAAGAGTTCCTGTGTGTTTCCTATGATATGATTAAGGGTAACTTTATGCCAGTTTCGTTTGGTTTTTTTGTGAAGAACATTATTTGTTTCTTATTGTTATAATTTAACAGAAGACCTCACTGGAATTTCCATACATGTAGAAAAAATTAGGACCGATGAACATGCCCAAACATTGTTGTCCATAGTTGCATAGTCATGGTTTATGACACACCAAATACAAGTGAACAACAACATATAATTATTGGCTTGAAGAGTGGGCTTAGTACTTTAGTAGGAAGAGGGTTAAATCGTTCAAATCAAGCAATCCACCTATAGTATGGGGTAGCATGAGGATGTTGCAGCGAGGGATATTAACATGTTGGTTAGAGTTTTGCGGTGCAATTAAAAAGATTACTTGTGAGATGACTTGAAGTAAATTGTTGATTAATTAAAATGCTGAAACTATGTACCATCAAAGAATACTTTTTTTAACTTAGTATGTTGCTTGAATCTATGCGGAATCAAAGTCATGTAGTCATTGTCACATGACACAACAAATATGTGCCAGTGAGAGACTACACTGAGTAATGGGTGATGGAGGGTAGAGAGTAAAAATATGTGTAAAATAGCATTACCTATGGTTAAAGATAAATGAACTTTTCAAATATGTGATACAGTATTTTTTGAAATCAGGATAGCTACTTTCCAATAAATTAAAAGTTTTTAGGCATGTCACATTTTATCTACTAATAATATTTACAATAGTTATATAATGCTACGATTTAAATTTCTATTTTTGCATCGTCCACGAAACAACAAGTTTAGTTTATGAGCAAATTCAAAATGCAACAGCTAATGCCCTCGCATTTGCGAGGGCCACCTTGCTAGTTATTTAAATAACAAAAGTTATCAAATTGCACACTACTACATTAGCTGGAGTTGTATGGCCTAACATCCCAATTGAAGCCCAATAATTAAGAAGTACAAAGCCCTCGTAGCTAATCGCAAGTCCACGCAAAGGCAGATAACGTGTATCTAGTCGACCGAGACTTAATTAAATCTCGATCAACCGAGAGCTAGCCACGTCCTTCATGAAACTCTTTTCAACAATCACACAAAGAAAAACTGATTGCCCCTCCTCTCTCTCTAGGCAATTGGGTAGATGACCATATCTCATCCCGTCCGGCCAGCAAGGTCGGTGGCTTTCCTCCCCTTCGGCTGCTGCCTACGGTTTGTGCGCAATATGGCCTATATAGGAATCGAAACGAACGAATCTACGCACTGAAATGGATCTAGATACAATTTTTCAGAAAAAATACTAACTTGGTACAATCCAGATGTTATGCAAAAAGGATCATACGAAGGAGGCGATAGCATCGATGCAAATTATTTGCAGGAAGCAAGAAATTTCAATCATGTGTGACACAAATAATGAAGTAATCGAGGGGAAATCATTTTCTTGAAATAGAAAACGTGACACAAGCTTGACCAAATCATTTCACTGCTGTAGGATACGATAAGTAAGCATATCACCGCCATGCCCGGGGACGAAAATAGGCCATCAAATTTGGCACGCGAATAGGATCTTTGCTTTATCTTCCAATTATCGGAGTATATGCGTCACGGTACAAGCAAATGAAATGGGTTCGAATCAACAGATGCTTGACTAGATATAAAGTCACCGGCCGAGCATATATCCAAGCTGCCATACCAGAGCACAAAAATGTTATGGCTCACACTCGCCACGGCCCCTATAAGATCACACCTCGCAAGGCCACATATACGTGCACAAAAACCGTAGAGAACTAAACGCAGAGCTTCCTAGTTAAGCATGTCGATCGTCAAGCGCGGCGCCTATGGCTACGGCTACGGCCAGAGCAAGCCAGTGACGAACTACCACACCACAAATTCCGACTCGGTGACCACCGTCGTGACGGAGATCAGCCGCCTGGCCGTCAACGACAAGCCGCGCGCCACCCTGGAGGAGGTATGCGAGGAGAAGGCCGGAGCGTACTCCCCCCACCATGGTGGTGCAGGCACCTTTCAGAAGCACGGCTACAGCGAGCAGAAGACGTACCAACATGGAAGCGGCGCTGGAGGATACGGCGCCGCTCCGCACCACGACAGCGTCGGCGCGGCGCAGAAGCACGGCGGCTACGGCGAGCAGAAGGCTTACCAGCATGGGCTGACGCCGGAGGGTACGTCGACGGTACCGTTCACCACGACGGCGCGGTGCAGAAGCAGCACGGCTACGGCGAGCACCAGGCGTACCAGTACGGAGGCGACGTCAAAGGGTACACCGCTCTCCACCATGAGAACACGGTCCAAAAGCACGGCTACGGGGGGCAGAAGGCGTACGGAAGCGACGCCGTCGGAGGTTATGGCCACGACGCCAGCGCCATGCAGCAGAAGCACGGCTACGGCGGGCAGCAGGCGTACCAGCACGGCGCTGACGCCGGAGGATACGGTTCTCTCGCCACGACACCACGGTCCAGAAGCACGGCTACGGCGACCATAAGGCGTACCAGCATGGGGGCGGAGCCGGAGGGTACGGCGCCCTCCACCATGACAGTACGGTCCAGAAGCACGGCGCCTACGGCGGGCAGAAGATGTACGGGCACGCCGCCGACGGCTACGGCGGCGAGCACAACGCCTACCAGCAAGGCTGCGTCGACGGCGTCGGAGGGTACGACGCCCTCGCGGTGCAGAATCAGTACGGCTACGGCGGGGGACACAAGCCGTCGACATACGACGACGTCGGAGGATTTGACGCCCTTGTCCAGAAGAACTCCGTGCAGAAGCAGAAGCTCGGCTACGGCGCCGGGCATAACGCATACCAGCCGGCTTGCGACGGCGTTGCGGGGTTCGACGCTCTCGTCCAGAACAAGGCGATGCAGAAGCAAGCCTATGGCGCCGGAGGGTACGCTCCCCGCCACGGCGCCATGACCGGAGCCGTGCACCGCAACCAGGCGCAGGCGGCATACGGGAAGACATACAAGCACCAGGTCCCCGGCGTTGGCGCGGCCTGCCATACCCGTCCGGTAGCGTGAGAGCGACTGCAGCAGCGACGAGGAGAGCGACTGCGAGGAGGAGCCGGCCTATGCCAAGCCAGGCACCACGCACCAGTACAGCACATACGAGCGCCGCAACCAAAACGGCGGCAGGAGCCACTACGAGACATACCAGAGCACCACCACTCAGGGCTACTCCGGCGGCGGCTACGGCTGGTGAGCACAGACCAGCCTCTTCTGAGCTGCTTGCATGCTCCTGCAGCCTTGCCAAATTAACTACGTCTACCAGCGTACATGGTCGTGCCGACCTACACATACAATCATGCTCGTGCATGTATGCCAGTGATCCTTGGAACTTAATCTAAGTCTAAATAACTGATGCTCTGCATCCACACAATAAATATATTACACAAGTTTCATTATTAGCATGGTGGATCTCTCATTCTCTGCTAACACGCTCATCATCCCCCACGATATTCCCATGTACAAATCTGGCCCTGGAGCTTCAGCTATATATTGAGGCAGCTACTTCCACGAACATCCTGAGCGCATAAAATGGCCAGGTCTCCGAAGCAGAAACCATACTGTGACTCCAGCATGTCGCCGCACAATTCATCTTGTCGAATTCGGCGGTGTGATCCCTTGATCCAAGTAATACTTCTTCTCGGCGTCAGCCAGCCTTCCCTGGAATATCCCCCATTCTTTTCTGCAGCGTCCTCGTACCTGTAGGCGCCGACAAATAAGTATAACAGCAAGTGCAAATCCAAACGCTTATGGTTGGTGCCATGGTGCGGATTTTGGTATTTATGCGATGATAAAGTTCATTTTAATATGCGAAGGAATTAAAAAGATTTTGCTTACCCCTTCCCATGGCGCTCTTCCATTCTCTGACTTGCCCTGCAAGGACATGAATGCTAAAGGATCAGGATACGAGTGACGGCGTACATTGATTTTATGGATAGGTGAGATGAACGGTGACTATACCTGGTTACCAAGTGATGGAACACTCTGATGAACAATCCACTGAGCATCAACAACTCCAATTTTCTCATGAGCCGGCTGTTTAATTCAAGATCAAGTAAAATAATTCAAGCTTGGTAAATAATGAATGGCTGGGAAAGCATGTAAAGTGAAGAAATACATAGCTATAGCTCATTACAGTTGGTAACTGATACAATCGTGGATACTGCAAAGCCCTCTATGAAGATGCCATGAAACAGTTAATCATGCATATTAGCCTACTGCCTTACCTCTCTCATCTGTGCTACCGCTACCAACCTTAACCCTTTGATCCCTAGTAATTAAAGCTAACCTAGATCTTTAGGAGATTAACTTACATGTATAGTGATCACTTTCAAAAGAACAATGCCTAATTGATAATGGCAAAAAATAATACCTCCACGCACTTCCTAAGAGCAAAATCGAGACCCCATCCATGTACCAAGTCGTTCTGCAGGAAAAAAGTCTGTAAGCATACAACTCCAAACAAACATAAATAGGATCTAAATGACACTCCACCTGAATCATATGCCACACGCAGCGCCATGCATCCCTAGAGAACACAGTCGCCATAATTTCTACGAATCTGCATATCAAACTGAATGTGAGATTTCTCGAAAAAAATGAATATGAACACATATTTTGACAGATGAAAATAATTTGACAATAAATGATTGAGCCCCTACGCTGCACATGGTGGTAGATGGGGATCAGAACACCAGCCTGGCCTCTCCTCAGTTACTCTGTACAAAGCATAGTATTACAGAAGGAACAAATATAGGTGGTTGATGGTTAAGCATCAACAAAAACAATATAGGTTCCATAACTCACTTGTGAACTTCTTGATCACCTCGCCGCTTAGTCATTTGCCATGTCAGACCTCTATCGGGTTCCAAACCAGGTTGAGAGATCTCCAGCCCATGCTTCCTAACAAGCTTAATGTACCTGAAGAAAAAGTATTGGAATTATCTTCCTCAGAAGGAGCACCAGGGTGACAAGCAAAGGTCACAAGGGTATAGTGCTTACGCCTCTGCATTAAAATGTTGAACACCTAGATCCTCATCCCAGATAAATATGTAGTCATAACGGGCCACGACATCAGGGTGTAAAAATCGCTTGGCATACCACCTGGGTGTATAATAAGTAAAGCATTAAACTTTCACAGTCAAACAAGTCACAGATTGAAACATTGCAAATAACTTGATAGAACAATAGCATTAACTTACCATTTAGTTTGCTTGCTAACACTCACATGGATAGCTCTTTTGACCAGTCAAATTCATCCCATTCGTAGTCCGACCATCATAGTGGAACAACATAATTGTGAAGTTCTCCGAGAACTATATAGAAGACATGCATGAACATGAAAAGCAATCATTACTATTTTAAGTATGAACATAGTGAACAATTCATCGGATGGATGATCAGTTTTGCCAAATCAGTTCCAGGATATGTTTGATATAGTTTAAGCGTAATTAATCACCTTTTTTACTGCTGCATCAATATTTGCCTTTTGCGCAATTCCAACTGTAAATGTGACAAGGTACCTTGGCTGGATAGTAAGATCCTGATGGTATGTTTCAGATCATAGATCAAAGAAGAAATACGGCTTAGAACACATCAGTAGAGACAGATTTAATAGCATCATCTTATACTAGGAAGTGAAACAACTAACCTCACTAGGTTCACCCCATAATCTCCGCGGATAAAGGTCTGTCTCAGAGACAACAATGCCTGGTGGAAGCCTTTCAGCACCTTTCGGGTTTGAGGTAACGTAAATCTGAATAAGAATAATTAACCAAAAATTAAAAAAAATGGTACAATTTTTTTTCTACGAGCCTATTAGGAGCAGACACAATCAGCTAGGCCACATACTTCAAAAAATGGGGTTACACCAATTCCACTAGAAACGAGAATAGGTCAGAAAAGAATGCATCTTGCTGTCCTCATATAGGTAGAAGTTCTATATTTGCAATTTCACATCATGCATGTAATCTCATATTTTAACATTCACCCCATACATAAAAAATACAGGAGCAATATAAGCATATAACAGACCCATGATACATTGACCACAAAATAACAATGTAGAATCAAACCAAAGTAGGATGCAAGTCAGAAGAAAATAACACCAATTGCGTTTAGCAAAAATAAAAATGTAAAATCTAAGTGATACATGACATTAACCACAAAGCTAACATAATCTGTTCTAAAAAGTAGCCTGGCAAAGTACCTTTGGAATTTCATCAGACTTTGCATCAGAATTGTTCTTCTTGTGATTATTTGCAGAAGTCCATGCATGGTTCAACAATGTTTGGGTTGTGATTCCAGAATTTCTATCTTCAATATAGGAGACAATACTGGAAGGGAAGTGAAGCTGTGGAATGCAGAGAGTAAAGATTATTTTTCTTCTAAACAAACTATGTGGCATAAGAAAACAAGAGGTGCAAATGATCCAATTTACCTTAGTTATATTTACTGTAGGAAGGAGATCCCAAACAAGTAACCTAGCATAACACCGATAACTGCTGAGAAAATGAGTCTCATGCCCTCATTTGATCTTGGCATGCTGCTGCTAACGAAGATCATAAAAAATATATTAGTTCTCACTAGAAATCAGTACCGTTCAATGTTCATAGACTAGAAGAACTGAGCATACCTCCGCCTAGAATGCCGGGCTTTGCCATGGGAGCTGAGAGGGCTGGCCGCAATGGAGCTTGGTAGCAGAATGGTTTACGCACACTTGTAGCCGTTAATCTATAAGGAGGATAATAATAATGATATATCAGACCTTATTGTTAAACATGAGGTGATTCAAACATGAGAAAATGATGCCCTGAAATACTGAGTTCACTGAGAAGGAGAAATGGGTGACAAGTAAGCTTGTTACGTCGCACAACGATGAACAGATTAACCCTAACATTTTTTAGTTCAGGAAATCGGGGAGAAACCAGCTATATGGATATGCATATACCACTCATGGACATTACTAAAAGTTCCAATCTTCTGCAGACAATAGTAATTCTGATTTGTAACTATTTTCTGATTTATGTATTTTAATAGAAGTTCAAAGGTATTCATGCCTACATCTACAATACAAGATGCTAAGCAGCAACTATCAAGTGGTCTTAACCCTCATACACTCAATGCTGCCAATCCGCTATCATACAATTACTACTACATCTACATAACTCCATTTGTATCCTATACAAGTTAATCTATTAGTTGGAGGGTCCATTTCCAACTTAATAGAAGTTGTACTGTCAAAAACCCAATATGAACCAAGTGTCGGTCAGCACAAGTGGTTGATGCACTACATTCTACAGAAGTAACGAGCTATCAAGAGCATTATCTCTTGGACTTCAAGAGTGGCACAAAGCTACTGTGTGCTCCCTGCTGCACGACAGAAACCACGGTTTAGTACCATGTAATTGTGTACGTCTCAAACTCTCAATCCCCTATATCAATTTGAACAAATTTCGACATGAAGCAATGAAATTACAGTGAATGCCCCAACTATAATCATCACGAGCGTATGATAGTACTGCTGGTGCAGTTCTGTTCGTACATCTACAAATCACCACTAGCAACTCAGCATTTGCTTCCTACTACACAAGCAAACTCTAGACAAGAGCACTACCGATGAGCAGATACAGAAGTACCTATGTGAAATTCTAGACCTCCCGAAATGAAATTCCGGATGGGGCCGGGGGAAATCTTAGGCCGGAAGCCAGATCCACGTGGGGAGCACATCCCCGCTACACACACAGATCACTAGCCGCGAGGAAATTCGCATAGAAAAATGAGAAAGGAGCAACAGAGAAGCAGCATGAACCGATGGCAAATCGGGCGGCACCCCCAAATTGGGCGGCGGCCATTTGAATTTCTCTCGCGTCATCTCGGCGTGCGTGCGTGCGGGTGTTCGTGTGGGTGCTGCGCACGGCCGTTGCTTACCAAATTGGCGGGCGCCGCCTCGCGGATCCGGACGACCGTTACCGGCGATCCGGCGGGGGGGGGGGGCAGCAGCGCCGCACCAGGCCGGGAGTTCACTTCCTCGGGAGTCCGGCGACGGCGTCGCCGACCTGCGGGTTCGCCGGCGGCAGAGACGGTCAGGCGCTGCGGCGAGGAGGCGAGACGCGGAGGAGAGGCGGGCAGACAAATCCTTCTTCGCTGTGACGCAGTCCCCTCTCTCTCTCTCTCTGTCGCTGGTGGAAGAGTAGTAGCACGGCAGTAGAATATCTCCAGGGACAGTGGTGGAATTGGGGTTTGTGCTGTAAGCAGACAGCGATTAGAATACACGGTAGCTGTATCTGGTTGTCCTACACATGGCAATCATTCAGGGCGAGAAGAATAATGACAGGATTATACGGGCAGTAAACAGAATAATTACTTTCTTATACGAGGTCAAGACGTATGCCGTCGTCTCGCTGAGAATACGTACGTGATCACTCGCCTGCTTTTTTTTTTTTTTTAGAAACTGCTCGCCTGCTTTGACCTTGCTTGGGCTTTGGCCGCTTGGGGTAGGTGTTGAAAAGGAGAAGTTTTATTGTGCTCTCGTCTAATTTGGACCGTGTATTCCTTTTGATTTAATGGCTTAGATTTTTTGATTAGGCGACATATTGATATTCACTCCCGCTAGAGGGTAAATCTTCTGTATTTGGGAATTTGTAAAAAAATGAAACAATGCATTTGGAAAGTATCAATCACCAGTACAACAATCATATTGATATTCACTCCTGCCATATATAAAGGAAACGTGTGGAGCAACATTTCTTGCCAAATCGAAAAAAAAATACTCCCTCCGTCCAAAAATAAGTGTCTTAGATTTGCACAAAAATGGATGTATGTAGATATGTTTGAAGTCTAGATACATCCACTTTTTGACAAATCTAAGACACTTATTTTTGGAGAGGGGAGTAGTACATGGCAAACTCATCCGGACATGACAACCTCTTTTCGTGTCATGGTGAGTAGCGGTGTAATTTGGATTCAAAATTTGGGACCAATCGATAGGCCAAACGTAATATCCCTATAATTATAAATTGGAGTTTAGATGAAGCTTTGATTTTCAGTGGGACTAGGGAGAGAGAGAAAATTAAGCAGGAATCATACGGTCTCAAATTAGTTCACATAAATTTATCTTAATACGGATATATCTACACACTAAAAACATGTATAGACAATTACATAAATCTGTGTTGACTAAATAATATTGATATTTATCCACACACACTCAACTATTTATCCTCTCCTAAACCGCCACGCATGGGCCAAAAATACATGGGCATAAGCCCAACTGATCATGTGCATAGCACAACCAATACTCAGCGCCAGCTCTATATTTTTTGGGCCCTAGTGTAAGGTTAAAAAATAGACCCCACAGGCATAGATACTACTCACTCCGTTCTAACTAGATGACTTTACATTCGTCCACATGTGGATGTACCTATACATGTAACTAGTCTAGATACATACACATGTGGATAAATGGAAGTTATCTATTTTGAAACGGAGGGAGTACATATCTACCTATATGACAGTAAAATATTGAAAGTTTACATCTAACCACACATTTTTATTCTGTGACGTCTATAAATAATTGATATAAGCAATTAAGCAATGTCATATTACGACAAAAGAGTTGCAAAATATAACAAATACTCGCTTCATTCACTTTTATAAGTCACACTAGCTATACTTTCTATTTTGACAAAATACATACTAAAACGAGTGAATCTATGTACAAAAAAGTCTAAATTCACTCATTTTGCTATGTATGTGGGGGATAACTAGTGTGGGTTATAAAAGTGAACGGAGGGAATAATATTTTCTCCGGCCGAATGCTGATCTGCAGCCGGACAGGGGCAGGGCGCTCTGTTTCCGCATTTGGTGAACTTGTCGAACTGATTTTCTCTAGCGGAAGCGAAAGGCGTCAGGCAACAAGCGCAGAACGCAAACAGGCGAGGCGTTAGGCGACTGATCGATCGATTGGCGTAGCTGTTGTGTTCGTGGTACAGTCTTTTCCTTTCGGGCTTGGTTTTTACATTTTAATTCTTTTCAACCCACTAATACCCAGTGTAAATAGACAAATATATGTCGGAATGGTCCTCCCAGCCATGGGCCCTTGTGCGTCGCATAAGGTCGCCTAGGCTAAAACCGGGCCTGCCAATACTTAGCACTTCGGTATAGCTTTTTATGTTCTTTTCTTCTCTGGAACACAACGATCACCAATTGTGGTCATCATCGTGAAAGTGTTGCTGCCTTGAGAACCAGATTGTCCCCGGGTTGGTGTCGTATAGAATCTCGCTCGAAGCACATCATAATCCTCTCAAGTAGCCACTTCCACAAGAAGTTTGGACAATTTGATCTTAACTTGCAGATGAGTGGCATTCCCACACTTACCACCCAACGTTCCAAAACTTCCTCAATAAAATACTAGAGTATGATTAGGAACAAATGATTTCGGTTGGGAAACATGGAATACTAGATGAATCAAGCTCGACGTTGGCAATTCCAATTTGTATGCAGCAAAGCCAATGCGAGCAAGAATCCTAAAGTCTCAAAGAACTTGTATGCCAACACGGACGACTCACAACAGATTATCGAGTATAAGGTTGTAGTTTCACAAACACCATTTCATCCATGACAGCTTCTCTGTCTGAGCAATGGCGAACAACATAAAGTTGTATCCATTGCTAAGCCCCATGTAACTGCATGCTCTTTAAGCATCTCAAACACATTTGTGTTAGTAGTAGAAACCACAAGAACATATCAGTAGTTTAGATCCCAACACTTCAAAATTTAGATAGCAAAGACTTGTGTTTGTCGATTTTAGTGCAAAAGGTCCATTTTGTGGATAAGATCTGAATTCAGCAAATGCTAGCATAATAGTCGTAAATTCATTTTTACTTGCTTGCTAAGAACTTTGCTTAAATAAGAAACACGATGGCTGTTTCTACTAAAAACAACTCATATGCTAGTAGCACAAGCATGAGTTGTAGAAAGAAAGGCAAGGTAAAATAAGGCCATCTATAGTCTATGAGCTAGAGCTTGTTTAAGTTGATTGAAGGCCTGATCACACTAGTAGAAAAACGCTTATAGGTGAAATGTTACCTGTGGCGCACAGTCTTGTGTGTGCGCCACGGATAATCTCTCTCCTCCCTCGGAGGGGTCTGGGACAACTTACCTGTGGCGCACACCATTTCTACGAGGGAGGAGAGAGATTATATGTGACGTACACGCAAGACTGTGCGCCACAGGTAAAAGATGAGGAGAGATATTACCTGTGGCGCACCGTAGTGTCGTGCGCCACAGGTAGTTAGCGCCAGATATTTTGAAAACTGGAGAGAGACTACCTGTGGCGCACGTCATTTATGTGCATACCTGTGGCGCACGGATAAACCGGTGCGCCACGGGTAACCCTGAGGGGACAAATTGCTGGAAAAATACCTGTGACGCACGAATATAATGTGCGCCACTGATAGTGATACCTGCACTTAATTAAAATCGGTCAAGCATCTCTCGACTCTCTCTGCCTTATCTCCTCTCGCATTTTTCCCTCTCTCTTCACGCATGCACACACGCCTCTCATCTCTCTGCCTTATCCACTCACACAACGCACGCGCACACCTCTCATCCGGTCAAACCGCATCTTCCTCCCCTTCTCTCTCCACACACACCAGGCACGGACACACACATCTCCACACCACGCACGCACACACCACGACGCACACACACATCTCCACAGCACGTCGTCCGCCTCTGCCGCTCTCTGTACGGCTGTCCAGCACGGCGAGCCTGAGGCGCCAAGGCCAAGCGGCGGTCCAGCCATGGCCGCCGCCGTCCACAGCGACCACGGCCATCTGCGGCCGTCAGCATCACTCGCCGGCCACGGCGACCACGGCCATCCGCGAGCATGGCGAGCAGACCGAGCCGCCATCCCCTCCCTCCACGGCCATCCGCGGCCGCCGCCACTCGCCGGCTGTCGATCTCGGACGCCGGCACTCGTCGGCCTCCTCCGTGCTGGCCGTCGATCCCGGCTGCCGCCACTCGCCGACGTCCTCCGCGCTGGCCCTCGACCTCCGTTGCAGTCCTCCCTGACCTGTATGCAATTCCGTGTGCACGTAGCAAGTGTAGATCAACGAATCTAGATCTGGGTGGCTTTTATTTTTTTTAATTTGAAATAACTTATCAGTGGCGCACCTCTCTACCTGTGCGCCACTGGTATTTTTATTACCTATGGTGCCCAAGCCGTGCGACACAGATACCACTTACCAATGGCGTGAGGTTAGTGGCGCACGGCCGTGCGCCATAGATAACCTGTTTTCGTGCGCCACTGATAGGGTTTTCTGTACTAATGTCAGTGTCAGCTTTCCAAGCAAAAGCCTTTTTCTTCAGCAATTTTTTCAAGGGTTTAGCAATAATAATGTACTGATGGACAAACTTCCTGTCCTGTAATAGCATGTACCATTATCTCATATTTGTCTGAATTAGTGGCAACACCTGCTAAAGAAATAGTGTGGCCTAGATATTCCACATGCTGCACTTGAAACACACACTTTCTCTTTTAAATAACCCATCCCTTAGGGGCAGGGCAACACCAGTACGACTCCAACTTTGCTTCCAAGATCACGGAGGATATGAAGCTTTGGAGCAAAGCTGGAGTCGGTGATCCAACCCTAGAGTGAGATACACTTAGGGTAGAGTCTTGGTAGGTGCTAGCTGTTTTGTGTTGTTATCATAGGGGACATGCTCTTGTAATTAACCTTATGCCTTCTATAAAAGTACGATATGCGATTGCATGATGTCGAAAAAATATGGAAACACGAAGGGGCGTCCTTCTTTTTGACCAGTAGAACAGGTGAAATAAAATGACTCGTGCTAGCCACAATCAGACCTGTAACTAACATTTCATTAACTTGTTTTCGAAAAGGTGCATATCTACAACGTTTCGAATTGGCAGGAGCCACATGAGGTAAAATGTGAATACCATGATCAATCTGTCTTCGAGGAGGAAGTACTTTAGGATCTTGATATACAATACTGAATTTGTCAAGACAGATTGTATAGTTGTTGGAGGTTGAGCAGAAAAAAAATTGGACTACACATGGGCCTTTAAATTTATTAGGAAGATCTGACATTTAACGGGCCAAGCCCATATATTTCTAACCGAGAACAGTTCAGGCCCTTTCTCTTTTGCCACGCGGTAGGGAGCGCGACCCGGTAAATCTGGTTACCGACCGTAACCGAGGTTCCCGAGCATCCACGGGAAACGTCCTTACCGGTCAAAAAATTCCGAGATTTTTTGAAAATATTGAATTTGAACGCTTGAACATAGATAAATAGCGTGTATCCTCGCCATTCATGCAACTACGATGACTTAGCCCGGAGGCAGCGACCTACCTTCCTCATGTGGAGTTCCCGGGTTCGAGTACTATGCCCGTTTTACTTTTTGAACATTTAAAACAAGGTTCGAGATTCTCTGCAAGCTATAATTATGCAAAAAAGTGGAAAACCAAGGTTCGAACCTGAGACGTGCTGACTGCTGAGCGCCTAAAGTACATATGCGAGTCTTACGGCTATGCTACAATCAAGATTGTATCAATTTTGAGTTTAACACCTAAATAACCGATTCTAAAAAACTTGGATTCAATATTTTAAAATTTGTCCGGTAACCATCCGGAATTTCTCGGCTACCGTGGTAACCGAGAATCCCGAACCCCCTCGGAAAAAAAAATCGGGAACCAAAACCTTGCTGCCTTCGGCTTCGGACTTTGGATGCTGCAGTTGTGCTGCACAACAGCACTGAAATGCAACCGTCAAAAAGAAAAACAGCACTGAAATGCTGAAGAGCATCGTGCACAGGCAGAGGGAGCACGCACTCGAATGCAGAGTCACGGATCCCCACAATCCACGATCTTAAGCACCGTGCGCGATACATTTTTCCTTGCTGGCATGGATCGATCGATCGTTCCCCGACATGGACGGCGTTTTGTTTCGCTGTTTGCAAGTGCAACGCACCGGGCTGCATGGGCGTATGAAATCAAACATGGTGACACGATACGTACTGCTGCTCTTGTGTTGTGTTGTGCTGTGCTGTGCCGGAGGCACGTACGGCCGGGCCATACGCCCATACGCATGTGCAGCACTGCACAGCCACCCCTTCCGGCGACGGCACACGTGAAGACGCACATATGCATGTTGGTTTCACGGAAAGGGAAAGAAAACATCGGCATGAGCGTGTGCATCCGCGTACTACGTGGCAGTTCGGCTCGGTTCATTAGTTAGTTCCATGTCGACCAATCGATCGATCTCCGGAGATCTGGAATGCTTTATCGGGAGCTGGCGACCGTGAAGCTCTTGTTTTTTGTCAATTATGTGTGACGTGGGGTGGTCACGGCAAGTCTTAGGGTCGAGTACCCCAGATTGATTGAGAAGGGGAGAGATGAAGTGCTGGTAGTTACCACGGCTGACAAATAAGGTGATTTACCTAGGTTCAGACTTCCGAAGACTAACACCCTACTTCCTGCTTGTCTGGGATTGATTATCGAAGGTGTTACAATGACGATCCCGGCGAGATATCGATCTCGCTAGGGTTTTGGTGGTGAAATATGAGCGTACCCTAGATCGGCGACCCTCCCAGTCTTGATATTGGAGGCTGAGTCTCGGGAGTTCGCCACCGATTAGGTTTACAGGTAAGGTAGGTCTCTACCGACATAAGCTTCGCCTGCCTTGGGGCGTACTCTATCTTCTTTGGTCCCCCTTCGTAAGCCTCGAGTGTTGTCTCCTAGTAGGCCACCTGCTGGGACCTAGTCCTTGCGTGCACCAGATATCTTCATGGTGGGGCACCCGATAGGTATGCCCACGTCAATGTGTATAGGCTACAGTTGGACTTTGATTACGATAATGTTAGGTGTTGAAGTCGAACACTTGTAACCTGGGCCTAATATATAAAAGCACAGGTGGTAGTCATAATAGACTAGACAAAAAAGTTAGGTTAGACATAAGATCTACTCGAGGACGGACGGCGCCCGTGGAAGGGGCGGCCGGACCGACGTGGCGTGTGTGATCTGACGTGTCTGTACACCGTGGCGGGCTTGTCATCGACGGTAATATGTGATTAGTACATGGGGAGGAGCACCCGTAAGCATGCCCCGCAAATGTAGGCGTTAGCGCTGAACTGCGTTACCAAACGGTGTCTCTCCCTCTACTTTCTGCAATGATCTATTACGTTTATTTACAACAAGTGGTATCAGAGCTAAGGTTTGCAAGTTTGGATCATGGTGCGGATGATCTAGAGGAAGACATGGTGATGGTTGTCCTTGGAGGGAGGCGGGCTTCTGGAGAAGCGGAGTGGAGCGAAGCTCGGCCCGAAGCGTTGCGAGGGTCGAGCGCAGCGAGCCGCCGATGAAGCGGAAAGATCGAGGCCGGCACGACGTGAAGGGACCAGGTGCAAGAGTGGTGGTCTCTGATGAACGTAATGTGCGCGTGTGGTTGTAAGATTCGGATGAATCTGGTGGAGTCATACGGGTTCGATTCGACAATGGCGTGGACCAACTCAAGTATTTTGTGTGCACATGGGAACAAAGGAGGCTGAGTTGGATGATGCAACGGTGACTTGGAGCTCAAGGATAGTCACGTTGGTTCGAATTGAAGGTGGAGATAGATCCAAACTATCTTGAATCGGGAACTTTCCTGGTTGGTGGTCGAGTCCTACTCAGTTATGACTTCCGAGTCGGTTGAGGGGTAGGCACCACGAGGTCAATAAAAGGAGGGGGCTGAGAGGGCCACGGATCAAAGAGCTCAGAGTTTTCTTGCCCTAATTCGAGCACAGAAAGTTCGGAAGCAAGGCGGCGCGCAAGGAAGCTTTGCTGAACTGGAGAGGAGGCTCGGGCAAGATCAATCGTTCTGACCTAAATGATCTGATCAGCGGCTGTTCGGAGGAGAGAGCAGCGACGGACAGTCATGTCTGCGGGAACCAGGTTCGAGGTGACGAAGTTTGATGGTACAGTCAACTTCGTGCTATGGCAGTCGAGAGTCAAGGACTTGCTGGGACAACAGGGTTGCCTGAGGACGATCAAAGCTGAAGCTACGAAGCCTGCCAGGATGGACGCTGAAGGCTGGGAGGAGATGAAAATCAAGGCAGTCGGCACCATACGGTTGTACCTGTCTGATCAGGTTCTGTATCATGTGATTGACGTGGATTCACCGAACAAAATCTGGGCAAAGTTGGAAGCATAATTTCTGGATAAGACTGCACCGAATAAGTTGTATCTGAAGCAGGAGTTGTATGGCCTGAAGATGTAAGAAGGGACAGACCTTGCTGAGCACGTCAACACCTTCAACCGTGTGATCTCGGACCTGGCACGTATCGAGGTCAAGGTGGAGGACGAGGACGGGGCTATTCTTATGCTTACTTCGTTGCCGAAGTCCTACAAGGGCTTGGTTATTACTCTGACTTATGGCAAGACCAGTATCACTGCAAGCGAGGTTACTACGACACTGTTATCCTATGATCAAAGAGACAAGAAAACTTCTAAGGATTGTACTTCTGCTGGTGCAATTGATGGTCAGGCATTTTTTGTAAAGAACAACAATGGTGGGAAGTCGAAGAAGAAGTCGCAATGTTTTCATTGTAAGGAGTGGGGTCATATCAGGAGGTTTTGTCCAACATGGAAGAAGGCTAATGGATCCGCAAATGTTGTCTCTGCTGATGATGACAGCGAAACTCTTGTTCTGGAGAGCGAATTGTTTGATGAAGTGTGGGTGTTGGATTCTGGAAGTTCTTTTCATGTGACATCTAACAAGGAGTGGTTCTCTTCCTACAAGTCTGGTGATTTTGGAGTGGTCTATCAAGCCGATGGTACGCCTCAACGTGTCATGGGCATGGGAGATATCAGAATCAAGACTCAAGAGGATGACGAAGTGGTGCTCCAAGATGTTAGATATATGCCGAGAGCTCAAAGGAATCTAATTTCTCTTGGGGAACTTCATGGTAAGGGCTATCTCTATGGTGTGGACAGGGACAAGTTAACCATGAGGGTCAAGGCCAGGGAGGCGCTGGGGGTACTCCCATGTATTCCCTGGAATACCCAAGATTCTGACGTGAAAAAAATATGTATAAATTTGGCCCAACCCACTAAGGTAGAAACGCAAAAAAAGCCCAGCTCGCTGCCTCTCTCGCATCGCTCCGTCGCTGCCTCGCACATCGCACACACGCAGAGCGGCAGACGCCCTCTGCCCTTTCCCCTTTCCTTCCTCGACCTAGACCCAGTACCACGACCGCCGCCGGCCCATGCAGCCCGGAGCAGGCGACGGCGGCGCCCCCCAACCCGCGCCCCTCCTCCCGTCCGCGCTGCCCCGCCCTAGCGTCCCCGAGCAGCGCAGTCTGCGCAGAAGGTACGGCCGCCTGCCTCGCCCCTAATTTCGTTGCTTCATTGCTTGATTTGTTTCATTGCTTGCTCATACTGGCTTCCTAGATGCAAGTTTTAATTTTCGGTTCCTTGTTTTCTTGTACCGTAGAAGAAGAAGAGTAGTGTTGTTGGCAGTAGCATATTTACATTGTGGGAAAAGGCTTCAAAGACAAGAAAAACGGATGAATCATCCAACACCGAATCAGACAACAACTGAATCTTGTGATGTTCATCTTGAGAGCAATTTGCAATTGGTGTTATGGCAAGAACCGGAGAGTAGAGGAGAAACGTCAACACCTTATGTAGAAGTAGAAGATGGAAGTGGATTCCCATCTCAATGTATGCTGTCAATGACCAAGATAGAGTAAGAAGGAGATATATTGAGATGGGGCCATGTCAACCAAAGAATCATAAGTTTGAGTTTACAAATAAAGGAGGAAGAGAGTGTCGCTTTTGCGGTGCTTGGTTTACAGACTTTACATGGATTGAGTATAGTGTGGAAAAAGATAGAGCTTTCTGCTTCGTTTGCTATTTGTTCAAGGATAAAACAAGATGTCCCGGTGGAGATGCTTTTGTGAAGAAGGGATTTAATAACTGGAACATGAAGTCGAGACTGAAGAAACATGAAGGTGAGGTTAGTAGTGCTCATGCTGAAGCTCAAGAGAAGTATGATAGGTTCACTACACCACAAACATCAATTTGGGAGTCTATTGCCTCAAACACCTCACAATACAAGGCTTTGAATAAACATCGTTTGACATGGACACTCAAGTGTGTGAGATTTCTGTTGCGCCAAGGCTTAGCATTTAGAGAACACGATGAAAGTGAAAACTCACTAAATAAAGGAAATTTCCTTGAGCTTCTAAATTGGCTAGCAGGAAATTTTGAAGAGGTTGAGAGGGTTGTTATCAAGAAAGCTGCAATTTAGAAAATGCTTATGAACTACAATTTGACCTTTGCAATGGTTCGTGGGCAAGGATATGATGGAGCTAGTAACATGAAAGGTAATGCTAATGGCCTGAAAAAACTGATTATGGATAAGTCCCCTTCTGCCTATTATGTTCATTGTTTTGCCCATCAACTACAGTTAACTCTTGTTGCTGTTGCTAAGGAGAGTGGTAATTGTACTTGGTTCTTTCAGCAGCTTGCACACTTGTTAAATGCTCTTGGCATATCTTGTACAAAGATGAGAATGCTTCGGATAGCTCAGGCTGAAGAACTCATTAATGCATTGGAATTGGAAGAAGTAGAAGCAGGGAGTGGGCTGAATTAGGAAATGGGTTTGGGAAGGCCATGTGATACACGTTGGGGCACTCACTTCAAAATTGTGAACCATGTCATCTCTATGTATGGTGCACTACGACGAGTCCTTCGCAAGATTGGAGACGACTACCATGTTGCGGAGGCACAAGCGGCTCTAGCCATAGAGAAAACATTTTGATCATTTGAGTTTGTTTTCATGGCACACTTGATGCAAGAAATATTTGGATACACAGATGATTTGTGTAGAGCTTTGCAAAAGCAAGACGAAGATATTGTTCATGCTATTGAGCTTGTTGATGACACAAATTTTTACTTGGAGGCTTTGCGGTCCGATGCTAGATGGGATGATTTTCTCACAAAGGTCACATCTTTTTGTACAAAGCATAAGATCAAAGTTGTTGATATGGAGGGTCCTTACTTTCCCGTTGGCCGGCCTAGAAGGGGTTTATGTAATGGTGTGATCAATTACCACCGCTTCAAGGTTGATATGTTTGTGGGTGTCATTCATAGGCAAATCAGTGAGCTGAACGACATATTTGATGAGGTAAACAAAGAGCTACTTATTTGCATGGCAGCATTCAGTCCACTTCATCTATTTGTTGTTTATGATCAAGAGAAGTTGGTTAGGCTTGCTACAAAGTTTTATGCTTCTAATTTTACAAGTGAAGAACTGGCAAGACTTCCATGGCAACTAAACATGTATGTTGCTAATGTGCGTAGAGATGAAAGGTTTCAAAACTTGAAAAATATGTGTCAGCTTTCAGTTATGCTTATCGAGACAAAGAAGCATGAACAATATCATATTGTTTACAAGCTTCTTAAGTTTGTATTGATTCTGCCAGTAGCCACCGCTAGTGTTGAAAGGGTATTCTCTTCAATGAGCTATCTGAAGAATAAGCTAAGGAACAAAATGGGTGATGAATATTTGAACCATTGTATGGTTACATTTGTTGAGAGAGAATTCTTCAATCAAGTAAAGGATGAGTATATCATCAATCTCTTCCAAAAAGGCGACCGCAAAGTTATATTGTAAGATAGGATATCATCACTTTATCAATCAAAAGGTACCTATGTACTGCCTATGTATTAATGTCGTTATGGTTTGATACATTGAAATATTGCTATTGTCGTTATGCCATATGTTGATAGTGTTGTGTTGTTTGATTCATATACTAGATATAGAGCAAAAAAAAATTGGGTGGAATACCTAGGCGCCATTTCCTGGCGCCGCCACTGGTCAAGGCGAACAAGAAGCTGGTGATGAAGGCGAGCAACAACTTGTACAAGGTGCACATGTGCATTGTTCAAGGTGGAGCTGGAGAGAGGCAAGACGCGGAGACATGTACGGTCGAGGCAGCCGAGTCCAAAGAGTCGGGTGCTGTCTCATGCGAGTGAGCAAAGAAGAAAACCAAGTTCAACATACACAGGTGTTTGCACGAAGATGACATATTTGCCAAGATGGAGTGTTGTTTTTTGTGTCAAATATGTGTATAGGCTACGGTTGGACTTGGATTACGGTAAGGTTAGGTGTTGGAGTCGAACACTTGTAACCTGAACCTAATATATAAAGGCACCGGTGGTAGCCAAAATAGACTAGACGAAAAAGCTAGGTTAGACATAAGATCTATTCGAGGACGGACGGCGCCCGTGGCAGGGGCTGCCGGACCGGCGTGGCGTGTGTGATCTGACATGTCTATACACCGTGGCAGGCTTGTCGTCGACGGTACTATGTGATTAGTACATGGGGAGTAGCGCCCGTAAGCATGCCCTGCAGATATAGGCGTTAGCGCTGAACTGCGTTACCAAACGTCATCTCTCCCTCTACTTTCTGCAATGATCTACTGCGTTTATTTACAACAGAAGCCACTCTAGCATTCGCCAGCTTTTGACAACCTAGTTCTTCATGTGAAATCTCCATCATGTGATTTTTTCCACTTCCAGCTCCAGCATGGACTCGACCTTTTCTTTCTTCTGCACTAGATCCTCGTTCCATGCTCAGAACGGAACAGGACCGACCGGCACAGTACAACCCCAGCACGGAAGATTTTGAGAGAATCCGCCGTCACTTCGCCATCTGCATAAAAGACTTGACAGGGTACTAGTGACAACCAACTGGCTAGATAAATTTCCTATGGCGATAGTTATTGCTCTTCCGAGAGGGTCTTGGTCTGATCACACTCCACTTTCAGTGGATAATGGCTGTGGGGAAACTCAAACCTATCATTTTAGGTTTGAATTGAGTTGGCTACTTCGAGAAGATATAATAGATGTAGTAAAACCGATTTGGGAAAAGTCAGCGGGCAGGAGAGATTCCATTGCTGAGTGGAATTGGAAACTTGCCTTAACAAGAAAAGGTTTAAAAGGTTGGGCGAGAAATGGTGATGCTTTCTATAGAATGGAAAAGCTAGGTTGACAAGGTTACTTGATAATCTTGATACAACGGCTGAAACTTTTGGCCTGACAGCAACCGACAGGAAACTTCAGTTAGATCTAAAATTGCAACTAAATGAAATTGTCCAGGAGGACAATATCAAGTGGTTCCAACGTGCTAAAAGTAAGGACCTTAAAATGGGACAGAGTTGCACCAGATATTTTATGAATAAAGCGAGCGGTAGGAAAAAGAAGAATAAAATTTTCCAACTACAAGAAAATGATAGGATTATTCAAGGAGATCAAGATTTGCTAGCTCATGCTACGGAATTCTACAAAAAACTCTTTGGGCAATCCGAGCGAGCTAGTGTTAGACCTACTATGCAATTTCCTTATGTGCTGAGCACCGAGGAAAATGAAGTGCTTATTAGGGATTTCACTCTGGAGGAAATTAAGGAAATCGTCTTTTCCATGGCTCACAACAAGAGCCCTGGTCCTGATGGATTTCCGATTGAATTTTATCAGTTCTTTTGGGATTATATTAAAAGACCTCTGAAAAATTTGTTTGATGATTTCATGAACAAAAAATTAGACGTAGGTCGATTAAATTTTGGTACTATTACGCTGTTGCCTAAATGTGATGATGCGATGGTCATCACAAAGTTTAGGCCCATTTGCCTCATGAATGAGAGTCTTAAAATTATAACTAACGGGCTTAACAACAGAATTAATGAGTTTAGTGATAAACTGATTGATAAAACTCAGACAGCTTTTATGAAAAATAGATTCATAATGGAAGGGGTGGTTATTTTACATGAGGTATTGCATGAAGTAAAAAAGAAAAAAACTTTCTGGAGTCCTTTTCAAAGTCGATTTTGAAAAGGCCTATGATAATGTTAATTGGGCTTTTTTATACAACATTATGGTGAAAAAAGGTCTTTCTGATAAGTGGAATGATTTGATTTTCAGTATAATGTCTAGCGGCAAGGTGAATATTAAAATGAACGATCAACTAGGTGAATTTTTTAACACCTACAGAGGTGTGAGGCAGGGAGACCCGATTTCTCCAATCCTCTTTAATATGGCGGTCGACTCGCTTAGTGTAATGGTTAAAAATGCTCAGGAAAATAAAATTATCACTAGTTTGGCTTCTCATCTGCAGGAGAATGGTGTGGCCATTCTCCAGTATGCGGATGATACCATTTTCTTATTAGAAGAAGGTTTTGAAAATGCTAGAAATCTCAAATTCTTGTTATGCCTGTTTGAACAAATGTCTGGTATGAAAATAAATTTCCTCAAGAGTGAGGTTTTTTGTTTCGGAAATTGCAAAAATCATAGTGAAGTTTATGAGGAGATCTTTACTTGCAAATCTGGGGTCTTGCCCATGACTTATTTAGGGCTTCCTGTTGATAAGAAGCGTCTTCTTAACAAACATTGGGAGCCGGTAGAAACGAAAATGGGGAAGAAAACAGGATGTTATCTTGGGAAATGGCTGGACATAGGCTCTCGAACCATTCTTCTAAACTCTTGCATAACGTCTATTATCTTTTACATGCTCTCTTTTTATAGAGTTCTTGTAGGAGTAAGGAAAAAATGTGACGGGTATAGAAGTAGGCTTCTGTGGCAAGAGGAGCAAGGGATCCAGAAATACCACCTTATTAATTGGGAAACGGTTTGTTCTCCCAAAGATTTAGGTGGGTTGGGAGTTCTAAATCTGGATATTATGAATATTAGCCTTTTGTGTAAATGGCTTTGGAAATTAGAGAACGAAAATGGGGCTTGGCAGGATATTCTAAGGAAAAAATATCTTCAGAAGGAAACACTGTCACAAGCCTCAGATAAGGATGGGGTATCTCAGTTTTGGTCTGGGTTAATGAAAGTAAAAGATATCTTTTACTTTTTATGTGATAGAACTGTAGTATCGGGCAATAAAACTAGTTTCTGGAATGACAAATGGTATCAAGGTAAAAGTATGGCGGTGATGTTCCCTAGATTGCACAATCTCACCTTTTACAAGGATGTTAAAGTTGATAAAGTTGTATCTTCTAAGGGTAGATGTCTTGTTTTTCGTAGGTGTCTTTGGGGTGAATTAGCAATCCAGAAAGAAGAAATGTTCAACATTATTGATAATGTTGTTTAAATGAAGGTGATGATAAGGTGACTTGGAAACTAGGGCAGAAGGGTTTTACGGTTAAAACCCTGTATAATGCTCTACAAACCAAACCACCGGCTAAGAATTTCAAACACCTCTTGCCGATGAAAATTCCGACTAAAATCAAAACCTTTCTTTGGTTGGTAATGTGGGGGAGAACCCTAACTAAAGACAATCTAAAGAAAAGGGGTTGGGAGGGGAGTAGCCAGTGCATGTTTTGTGCGGTAGACGAGAGCATTGATCACCTGTTTACCTGCCCTTTGGCTAGGTTTGTGTGGGGTGTCTTTTGCTGTAGCTCGGGTGTTCATGATCCTCCCAGGTCGATTGCCGAGCTGGGAGAATGGATCCTTACTTTTCATGGTCCGGAGCATGGTGCGATTAAAGTTTGTATCGCGTCTGTCTTCTGGACAATCTGGAAGACGAGAAATCGAGCGTGCTTTGATCAAATCATGCCTAGAGACCCTTGTGATATTATTTTTCATATTTGTCATTGGATTGAACTTTGGAGTTAATTGCATACAGAAAGGTTGCGAAGAATGCTGTGGCGCGGATCTGAGAAACTGAAGACCGTCTCGATGGAGGTCTTCAACCGGGCGAAGGGATGGGCGCCAACATGTCCAAGAATCAACAGTGGATAGTCTTCATCAGGAACGACTGTGTTTGGAGTCTTCGATTGGTGTCTGTGAAATGTAATAAGGGTGTGGTCTTTGTTGCGCACCATGGACCTGGGCCGTTTGGCTTCGTTGTCGTTTCTTTCTGAGTTTCTTGTTGCTAAACCATGGATGATGTAAAAACCTTAAGTTTCTTTATATGAGGCTGGGCTAGTCCCTTTTAATCTAAAAAAATCTGCAGCCCTCCTCACACGTCGCATCCGTCGCCAGTCCGCCGTTCCCAAAAACGGCCAAAAAGCGTTACACGACAAAGGCCCCCCCGAGTCCTGACACTGACCATTCCAATCTCAGATCAGACGTGGCTTGTCACGAGTCACGACTGACAGCGACGAGGGGTGTAGTCAGTCCACTGACCACAGGTGCGTCTACCCTATCCATCCACAACGAGCCCAAGGAGCTGCTCAGCTACTGGCCAGGTAGTAGTAGCCCGAGAGTATTGTCTTTTTTTTTTTTTGAACAAGGGCTCGAGAGTATTGTCACCTCTCCCTTTTAAAGAAAGAATTCTTTCGCAGTTCAGAGCTCGTGTCCAAAGAGCCAGTTGTGTCGCTTGACCGCTCTCTTGTCCAAGGACTGAGCGTTTCTTTCGCCCAGGAAAATGGCCAGATTCTGCAGTTAGTGGCGGCGTGCTGCACATCTCATCCGTAATAATAAGCTGCATAGCAACAGCATTGTGTGTGCTCCTCTTATATGCATTCAGATACAGTCATACAGATGCAGGACGGCCCCTGAGCTGAGCTGCAGTCAAGTCCACGGTGAGTTTAGTTTATCACGTAAACCTGAAGGGAGATCCAGTCCAGTAATTAAACTGCACGATCCTTCATTCCTTCTCTAGCTTGTCCCCAGATCGACGACGATGACTGTGATCCACACATTCCTGAGCCGTTATTAGTTCAATTTTCTTCTCGCTTCCAGCTCAAGTGGGCAACAAGGCAGAATGTTAGGCACAATACTCAATGCACTTAATCGTACTACTCTCCCCCGGCCCAGAGACCGGAAATCCCACGCCACATGCGTCGCTATGATCGATCCACAGCATGTTACCCACATGCTCCTGCTCGCCGTCGCCGAGACCTGGGAGGCCCAAGAAACCGATCGAGCCCCGTACTACACAACTGCCGCACATCTGGCCATCTGGATCGAGCAAGGTCCAAGTAGATCAAGAACTGCATGAGGGTGCAGGATCCGACAGAGCAATATGTAGACATGGTGAAGTTGGCAGTAGAAAAACTATTTTTTTGAGGACAAGGTGGTCGTATCACCGCTCGATTAGATAGAAAGAATTGACCCAGTTTATAAGGAAAACTGGGTCCAAAAACCATACAAGCTGTACAAAATAACACACAGACGAAGCGACCCGTCGCCCACACGACACAAGCCGGACAAACGTCACAAACACACACCACCCGCTCCGAAGCCGCCGCTCCGGCGTAGCAACCAGATCGACCTCCGCATTGCCCGGAAACGATCCAGTCATGGCGACGAACCCTCTGCCCACGCAGTCTCTATCCAGGCTGCCACCAAAACCACCATGTTCCGGGGCCGCCGCCCCGGTATAGCAACCAGATCAACCTTCGCGTTGCCCGAACGTGATCCAGTCAGGTCGACGAACCCTCTGCCCACGCAGTTTTCATCCAGGTCGCCACCCAGACCCCCGCTAGACAACGACTCTACCTCATAGAACCGCCGTAGCGTGGGAGACCGAGACCGCCGTCTCGACGCACCGCCACCGTCCGGGGCTGCCGCCCCGGTCATCCGCTCCGCAGACAACAGAACAGCCCTCCCCGAGCGCCGCGAGCCCATCACACCGTGAGGGCAAAGAACCACCAAGGCGGCACCTCCAACAAGGAAACGACGCGTCCGTCGTCGCCGTCCGCTCCCGATGGAGCTTAGGCTTTCACCCGGGACTCTTAGCACCATCCACATCGGGCAGGACCAAGCACTCCACAGCGACGCCCTCAAGAGGGAAAACGACGCTCAAAAAGCGCCGCCGTCGTCGGCTCCGACCAAGTCAGAACAAGGCTTTCGCCCGGAGGTTGTCCGCACCGCAAAGCAAGGGAGCGACGCCACTCGCAGAGCTGCCCTACCGCCGTCCACCGAGCTCGACCACCGGCCATGATGGCCACAGCGCCCATGGCCGCGGCCCTCATGCCTCACCACAGGGTCTCCGTTCCGGGGCCGCCGCCCCGGCTTCCACGCCACCCGTGCGCCGGAACACGTCGGCAGGAGAAGCTCCTGCATCCGCGCCATTGCCTCCGCCGCTCCCACTGCGTCTCGCTCGCCCAGACGCCCTCCAAATCGCGCCCCGAGCCCGGCCCGGCAGGCCCAGATCGGGCCCACCGAAGCCCATCTGGAGCGCCCGCATCTCCGCTGCCGGCGACGGCAGTCCCGCGCCGCCGCCCCGTGGCCGCGCACCAACCTCCTCCGCAAGCCGCTGCGCACCTCGCACTCGCGCTGCTGCACCCCATTGGCAGACCACGCCGCCGCGCCTTCCTCCTACCTGGCGTATCACGGCCGCCCGCTGCAAGCCAAGACTGGGCCCTCTCGCTTTGATGGCGCCCTCGCGCCGCACCGCCGCCAAGAGACCTCGCCGACCTCCAGCACCACCCGAGCCCGCCGGCTCGGCTTCCCAGCCCTGATCGCCGCCGCCCCCACGCCGGTCTGCCACCTCACGAACTCTTGGACCATCCCCGACCACCTTTTGGCAGCGGGGGCGCCGCCACCGCCGCGGACAGGGCCAGCGACGGCAGCGGCAGGAGGGCGCCGGGATTGGAGAGGTTTGGCGGCGCTGGCTTGCTCCCCTGGCGCCGCTGGGGGAGCGACGCGAGGGGTAGGTGCGGGTTTTTTTTATCTACAGAAACATGCAGTAGAAAAACTATTGAATAGTTCTTCAGGCAACTTGATATCTCCGTTGGCATCTGACGGAGCCGAGCCGAGCCGAGCAGGAGCACGGCGTGATGGCCTACGGAGAAATCAAGATTTGGTCCGTCCCGGGCTGGACCTGGCTGCAGTTATTGATTCCAAGTCGAGCCGAGCGGGGCGGGGGAGAAGGTTCCTCACGCCCCCATCCCATCCATGGGGGGCAATCCCCCAACTCACTTTCATGTCCAGCTCACTTCCTGTCTAGCCCGACCCTCCTTTCCTTTCCAGCTCGATCGGTTCGCTAGCCAAACCCTCTGCATGAGCCGTCGTCCATGGCGCTCTTCCCCGCCGCCTATGTATAGTAGCCTCCCTTAGCCCATCGATCGTCCCCTTGCGTCGACTCGCACCGACCACGGGCAGTCATCTTGATCGGATTCGCTCCGGCGAGAGAGAGGGGAGTGGTGTGCAGGATGCAGGACCTGTTCTCGGTCCCGTCCTGCTTCTCGTCCGGCGAGAAGCAGCACCTCCCGGACGTCCCCGCGGCGCCGGCGGCCAGGTCGGGGCAGAGCGCGGTGACGCTGGTGTACCGCGCGGAGATCGCCGGGCAGAGCCGCCTGGTCACCGTGACGTGGTGCAGGAACCTGCTCACGCACGGCATGCAGGTCTCCATCGAGGGCTCCGCGGGCGGCGGCAAGGACAAGACCGGCGTCGGTGGCGGCGGAGGCAGGGAGCACGGCAACGGCAACAGCCAGGGGGGCGGCGACGCCAAGAGCTGCAGCGCGTGCAAGGTGGAGATGCAGCCGTGGCACTTCTGGCGCAAATACGGCGCCAAGCAGTTCCAGGTGGACGGCCGGGCCGTGGACGTGGTGTGGGACCTCCGGGCCGCGAGGTTCTCCGACGAGCCCGAGCCGGTGTCAGACTACTACGTGGCCGTGGTCTCCGGCGAGGAGGTGGTCCTGCTCCTGGGCAACCAGAAGAAGGAGGCGTTCCGGCGGACGGGCTCCCGGCCGTCGCTGTCGCTGCAGGACGCGGCGCAGCTGGTGTGCAAGAAGGAGCACGTCTTCAGCAAGAAGCGGTTCCTCACCAGGGCCAGGTTCCACGACAAGGGCAAGCTGCACGACATCAGCATCGAGTGCAGCAGCAGCAACCTCACCGGCGGCATGGACGTCGACATGGCCATCAAGATCGACGGCGCCGTCAACGTCCTCGTCAAGCACCTGCAGTGGAAGTTCAGGGGGAACGACTGCATCTCCATCAACAAGATGAAGGTGCAGGTCTACTGGGACGCCCACGACTGGCTCTTCGGCACCGGGATGAGGCAGGCCCTGTTCATCTTCAAGCCGGAGGCGCCGCCGTTGTTGGCTTCCTCCGACTTCGACGCCGATGAGTTCTCCGATTTCTGCCTGTTCCTCTACGCGTGGAAGGTTGAATGAGCATAATAGCTAGCTTAGGTATCCTACATTTGTTACTACTGCCACATTACATTATGTTACAGAGTGGACATTTTCACCATGCTATGAACCGATAACTCATACTACCATGTAATGGATTGGAAGAAGTGAGTGTATGGGGAGAGTGATTGATTGAGCCCAATTTTCTGTTTCATTGGAGTGTGCTGGGCACATGGAAGATTGTGCTGGAGGGGCACAGGATAGTCCTGGGGATGAGGAACAGCCTGGTCCTGATGGGGAACCATGGAGGGTGATGACATGACAGGCAGGATTCAGAATGGCATTTGCCTTTCCCAATCATGCATTCATTCTGATTTATCCATGGAAATTCCAGCTAAGAGCTTGGTCCCTCCCTAACTCCTTCCTATTCTTATCTAGTACACTGCTTCTTTTGCCTTCTTATCTTCTTCTACTCACTTATTTTGACCGACCAAGAACTGGAAGAGAAGATAGAGGCACGAATATACCTATAATACTCTTGTACTTATCTTATCTAAGGAGTGCATAAGTGCATTGTTTCGCACCCAGGTTTCCTGTAATGATTCTTTGCACTATGTAGCTTTGGTAATCCCCAAGTCCAAGTTGAGATTTCAGGGATGTCCCTTGAGCTGTTCTACGAGTCACTGTCAGATTTCAGAGAAAAGGCTACCGTGTCTCATACAGGCTAGAAAACAAATATAGGTAACGTCGGAGAAGTTGAGAAATAAAGTAGCCCCCTGGAGAACAAGTCAACCATGTAATACATACCTACCATGAACTGAGAAGTTGACAAGTTTTTATCCACTTTTATGCTAACGTCTTCCCATTGGTTACCAGCAATTATTTAAACTAGGAACCCTAGAATCTAGACCAAGAGAACTTGTATGCATCTTTGTTATGTTTGGTACTTGTATAATCAACAACAACCTACGCTCTTCTCACGATTCTAGTTTTAAATAGAATAATATGAGTAGTGCTTCGTTCGCACAGTCAAATATGCAAGCATGGAAAAGTAAACTTATTGACCAAATTGTTGATATCAATAGTTACAAAATGTTCCATACAGTGCTCTTTCCACACGAAAGCAATATCAGGAGGAATGCTTCCAAACTTCATACTTCCTTAATAAACAACGCATGATACTTAGTGAATTCGCAGTATATCAGTTGAACGAACAATCAGACTAATAAAAAAATATTATTTTGGGCCAAAACCAAACCATTTCGCCAAGGAAAATTTGTTCTTTCCACGAGGAGCTTCATCTGAAGGCTTTCCACCAGTTCCGCGTGGTGGTCTCTGGTTAGCTGTGACGGAAACAAAAACAAGCAAATCAGAGCTATACAACATTAAAGAAAAGAAATTGCATTGGAATGTGTACTGACTTTGAAGTTTTGCTTATTACTTGCTAGCATTAGTATATGTGGAAAGAGCATTCGAAATGTATACTGGCATAAGTTTGGCAATTCAGTCCAAAGAAGTTATCAGACTATTTGAAGCAAACTTCTGGATATATTGCTAGTTTTTTTTCCTTCAAAAAGCAAGTTGAACAAGAAAATTTTAGGGAAATCATAATGAGGGGCTGGAATAATTACTTGAATTGAACTTTTTGGCATCTTGGAATAATGGCCCTGGACTTGAGTGCTTTTGCTCTGGAGGATTGTCCCCATCACCTAGTTAATTTGAGTAGCAGGATACAATTGTCTCAAACCCTTTTTAGGGAAAAAATAAATGACTAATGTACTTGAAAAAAAAATCATGTAGCACCGGCATAGCTATTGCGGAAGTTTCATCCAAGTCAAAGAAGCTGTTAGAGCTCAAATGTTTAGTGAACCGAAGATGCAAGTAATAAGCAAAATTGACTCTAATAGCATCAACAGTAATACATCAGTAAAGTAACTTAACCAAAGAAACTTCAAAAAATGTGAGGAACCATTTGAAGATATTATGAAACTCACCATCTGCAGCTGACTTTCTGTAGGTGTCCTTCAAGAATTCGACAAAAGAATGATCATTGTGATCGAGCATCACTGGTCCGAAGCAAGGTCAAAGTTTCCAATAGTTAGTAATAATATGATTGCAAGTTTCTACACACATTCTGCGTAAATCAACGTCACATAAAGATAAGTAAAATTACGTTGTTGAAACAACTCGTGTCTCTTATGCTCAGAGGTACCAAACAAGAGTAGTTGCACTGCTTCTGAATCTTTGTCCGAGCATGTCTTGGATAGGTTGTTTGTATCTAACAGGATACCTGCAAGCTGAGGGCAGAGACACAGAACACAATCAGGAGTGCCAGTAATTTAAGCACAATGGTGGCTAGGGCAGGTAGAAAACACACTAACCAGAAGTTTCTTATGTCATGGCTCTGAAGTGGGCTATAAATTTCTTCACAATAGCTATTGGTGAGGACTGTGCAAACTGAGCCCACCTAGGAGACAAAGAAAAACATGATTAAATGCTGGAATCAGATAAGGTCCTCGGGACACAAATGAAAAGTATTTAGTACAAGTACACAATATTACCTCACGTTTGATCTCAAAACATCTTGCCCCACCACTACCAAGCTGGCTCGCTGATCCATAATCAGTCCCTCCATATCGACCTAATTTCAGCTTCTTAAAGTCAGCATCATCATATAAATTTGCTTTACCCAGGATGTGTAGGAACAAGCCATTGATAAAAATTAGCTGTCGCTGCTGCGGCACATTGAAATCTTTGATATCTTATGCAGAAACTTAATGTATCATATTTATTATGTCCCTCAACTGGTGCTGGAGCCCCTCTTCTTTCTCTATGTGCATATCAAACGGCAAGGCAAGACATTACGGTACAAGCTAGCACAAACTTGCAAATGCAGAACGCACTATACCAGTCATCTGTCACTCGAATGGAATGGCGGCCACATGGTACCAATCAAAATTAAGAACACACACATGAGACGACAGCAATGAGATGCAGGATAGCCTTATCCTTGTCGACTCTGCCCCAAATTATAAACGCCCAATAACTCCGGGATCTAGACAGTTGTCCGATTTGTCGGAAATGGAGCCCTCCCGAATCAAGCTCACCATCAACATCAGGCATCATGCGTCTCAAAGCATAGCTTACCTCGTCGGCGAAGAGCAGGGCCGAGGCATCGACCCCGACGTGGTAGAGGAGCCAGGCCGCCTGCCTGCACCGCGCCATCATGCTCCGTTGCATGTTCACCACCGGCACAGCGGCACGGCCATCCGCCTTGCTCGACAGCACCCACGCGTAGCATATCGCCGCCACAATCGAGCTCGCACCTGCTCGAAATCACGAGCGGGCATAGTGGTTAGATTCAGTCCGAATAGAGGAAGAGGATTTACCGATGGAATGGGAAGAGTGATCTTACTTTTCGAGGCGTCTGAGAGCACGACCTTCGTGGGCCTCGAGCCGGGCCGGTCCCCGGAGGCTAGGTCGTCTAAGGCGGTGCGCTGGCGGCGGAGGAAGGCGTTGAGGCGGGCGACGCCGTCGTCGAAGCCGTGGCGGCGGGAGCGTTGGAGGTGGAAGCGTGGCGGCGGTGGTGAAGGGGGCGAGAGGGAGAGGTGGAGGCGGAGGAGGCAATGCGGCGGTGGGAGGAGTCCGGGGCGGAGAGGTCCTGGAAGCGGGACTTGCGGCGAGAGGAGTGCGGGTTCGGGGGAAGGGACGGGGAAGGGGAGGGGGGCGCCGAGGGGGCGGAGGCTTCGGAGCGCGACGGCGAGGAGATGATGGCCGCACGCTGCAGGATCTCGTCGCCGATGCCGCCCGGCTGCCGGTGCCTGCACGGACGCCGGACGAAGTTAGCGCCGTGGGCGGCGTGGTTTGAAATTGGGCTAGTAATTCATCGTTATTGGGCCACTAGTAATGTGCTTTTAGCCTGCCAAGATGTGGATGGAGTTTGGCCCGTTCAAAGTGCTATACGAAAATTCCAATTCTTTCGTACAAAAAAAGAGAAAATAGAGAAGTTTAAAACTCGACATGGGTAGTACGTTAAATGAAACTTTTTTTAGAAAATAATTAATGAATGCTTTTTTGAATGGAAATAAGTTATGAAAACTTGAAGTCTACACAAAAATGAGCTTTGAGGCGATGACATTTCGCACCGAAACGACAGATTGCATATGCTCACTCTTCGTGCCAGGCCAACTTATTCAGTGTGGCAGTGCACGAATGGAGTGAGCTGATTTACGTACCTTCTCGCCGAACGTGACATGGGGTCCCGACGGTCGAGCGTCGGTGATGACTCCGTGCCGTTGCCGCCGGCGAACCTGGGCACCTGCCTGGACGGCGAGCCCATCCTCCCCGGCGACCCTGACCCGACCATCCGCTTCGCCTCCTCCAGCCACTCCTGCGTCTGCTTACTCGCGCTGCTGCTGCCCCTGCCGCCGCGGCCGCCGTCGCTTTCCCGCTGCTGCTGCTGCTTCTCCGACGACGCTGCAGCCTTCTTCTTGCTGCTGCTCTCGCCCGTCAGGTCGTACGCGCCGGCGGTAGCGGTGGCGGCGGCGGCACTGTGCTTCGCGCCGACGGTGCCGAAGAACCAGTCGTTCATGAAGTCCGTCAGGTCCGGCGCCCCGTCCACCTCCATGGCTGACAACTGCCTGCGTCGTTGCTGCCTCTTCTTTCTTTGCTGGTGCAGTTTCAGACTGGTTAATCGGGTGTGTCGTGGTGTAATTAACTCGTACTGTAGGGTTTTGCTACGGAGATCGCGTCAAGTGATCGAGCGCGTGCCGTGGCCGGCGGCCGGCGGTCCGCTTTGTATCCTAGCGGCCAGTGATCATCCCGAGGGCCTTTTGTTTGCCACATACACGGCTTGCAGATGGAGCTCGCTGTAGAGACAACGGGCGACGGTTCCGAGTGTTGGCTGTTTCCGCACAAGTGCTGAAAAGAATCTGAAGCCAATCGACAACGTTCACACGAGATGTACCGATCATGGCATGACACAAATTTTCATGTCCAAATCAGCATCGAGGAAGAATTCTTCTGTGGATGCCTAACAGTTACAGTAAAGTATGCAAGGCAGTGAAACCATATATAGCCAGTATAGCGAGCACAGCACAAATATGGCATATTCGAATGTCAATTATCTGCTTCATTAAGTACGAAAAAACACATGCCGAGGGAACATTACAGACCCTTACATAAATAGGTGTCATGGACACAAGTCACACAATGATACGTATTATTCAGAGTTACTAAAAGAATACTGTACAGATTCAGACACAGGATATCTACAGTTTGGGAAGCCAAAAGGCCAGTCTCTTGATGTAAAAACTTATTTTTTTATGTAAAGACTCTTTCTGCTTTCTTATAAAGCAGGGCAATATGCCTGAATTCGAAAAAAAGGCCAGTCTCAAATGGAAATAGAGACATCCGTTGGATCTGACATGCAGTTTGTTTATGAGCCGGGACTCTTAGAGGACGGATTGAATACCGCCTGGTCAGCACAATCCAAGCTACGTCCATACTCACGATTAACGTCCATCAGTTCGAGATAGTATATGTAGTGGGCTATAATGATGTTCATCTCATCAGTGAACCCTCGACCGCAGATGCGATCACCTTGCATGATGTTCATTGTAATACCAAAGCCAGGATGTCTTTCCGACAAAATATCATTCTTGGTTGGTTTCCAGTTTCCAACAAAGGCGTCATGGGCTGACGGCTGCCTCCTCTTCACTGGAGTCATCCACCTCCAAATAGCGGCTTCGAATGCTAGGGTGGCATTCTGTTCCAGTAACTCTGGGTGGCTCAACAGATCCTGCTTGATACCCTCACCGATTATTCCGTAGTTGTAGTTCCTGGGGAAGTTAACAGGGTATCACTTATTACTTCATTGTTAACAGCAGGAGAGAGAGAGGGGGGATATATTGGTCTGACCAGTAAACAGGAAGAGCGCCTCGCCCATAGTATTTGACTCCTTCGACACAACGATGCAACTCGTTGCTGTCGTCGCAGTAATAGTTCTGATCTGGGCTCATTTCACGGTTGTAGCAAAGCCCCCAGGCCACTGGATTTGGATAAAAATGTCCACCTGAAGAGAAACAGTTTAAGTATTTATTGGATATGCCTTAATGCCTTTTATTGAAAATGACCAAGGTTCAAAAAGGCGCTGGGCGTTAATTATGCGTTTTGCCAGCGCCTTGCGCTTTTCTGACCAAAGCGCACGCCTATGCGCAATTATGCGGTGATTATGCGTGATTAAGCGCTAGGCGTTTGACCAACGCCTTGCGCTTATGCGTGCCTAGGCGCGCCTAGGCAAACGCCTTTTTGAACCATGAAAATGACGCGCGCTTTGGTGTGTGTTCGAGAAAAATATATATCGGATACGCGATATCATCTTTTGGGTTCTTAATAATTTTCCATAAAGTTATATTAGTATGTTTTACATTTTAAGTGAAC
The DNA here is from genome assembly GCA_947311845.1 of Poa pratensis. Lineage (NCBI taxonomy): Eukaryota > Viridiplantae > Streptophyta > Magnoliopsida > Poales > Poaceae > Poa > Poa pratensis. The sequence goes on from CAMZMU010000071.1 coordinate 7,014,051, forward strand.
ATATAACGTGATTGTGAGACCTTAAGTAATGAATGTTATTCTATAAGATCAAATATGATGGTCTCGAAAAAATACAGATCAAATTTAGATTAAAAATCAGATCGAAATCCTTCATATATTCACATCAAGAACTGCAGGCATTAAGTTCGAAAGTGGATGCGAAATTATTCTGGTGAAACCTGATTCCATTGAGAACTAATTACCATAATCCACATCACATTAGATTCGGCAATAACACTTCAATAATTTATTAATTATGGGAAAATTGGAGTTTCAAGCTATGAAGCTAGCTCCTGTTTGTTGATTACAGGCTACTAAAAATAGGAAAATTAAATATTGCTACTACTAAAAAGGACATGAGGTTTGTACTGAACACAACATTGGAGATGGATGGTACTATAGCTGAGAAGTGATCCCCTGAGATAGAAAAGACCCAGAAGTTTGGCTTTCTTGGCTTCCTCTAGGTTCATGACTGGTAAGACCATGTGTGCCATTGATTGTAGTTGTATTTTCAGACTCTGGAAGTCTGGAGTTTACTGTAACATCTCAATTGGTACAGTTCAACTTATGCAGTAAACACACATGTCTTGTTTGACGTGTTATAAATATCACTAATCAACTACTGATGTTATTTACCAGGAACGATGCACAGCTACTCCTTAAATGTCTTGCACTAAATCCTGTTGAGCACACTGAATTTATGATGGTTTATGTATTTAGGTTTGTCAACTCTCTGCAATCTGCAATCTGCATCTATCAGCAGCTTCAGTATGTGTATAACGCTATCTGCACACTGCACATACAGCGCCAAACATGGCATACTATGGTGTGCTCTGCTCAGTATGTGTATTCACGAATTCAATAGCTAATACTGTTACTTCCTAATATTATTTCTACAGATCCCGATAACAAGGGGCGGAGAAAAAGCGTACATGAGGTCCTGGCGCCGACGTGGCCGAGGAATGCAGCGACCTCCTTGACGCCCATCTCCTTGCCGCTGGTGGTTCCGAATCCGCGGGGCTCGAAGAGGGCGGCGGCGGAGATGAAGGCCTGGTAGCTCCAGAAGCCGGCGGCGTGGGCGATGGAGTCGTTGCGCCTGGGGAAGAGCGCCTCGAAGTGGTGGGCCTTGAAGTAGTCGGTGATGGTCCCGTTGCAGCAGAACCCGCTGCCGCTGCACTCCCACCCCTTGCCGCAAGCCTTCTCGCCGCCCTCCAGCTCCGCCTCCGCCGCCTGGAGCAGCACGAGCAGCAGAAAGGCCGCCGCCTGCTCCCTCCTCATCGCTCTCTCCTCTATCGGTGTGTGGGGCACAGGGGTAGGGGGAACAGGCGATGGATCAATCGAGCGGCGCACCGAAGGTGAGATGAGGCGAGGCGGAGGGAGGTGAACAGAGCACCAGGTCAACTGTTCAGGCCTTCGGAGGTTCAAGCCGGCCGTTCTTCCTTTCATTCACAGAACTTGATCGTTGTTTTGTTTCTAAAATCCAAAAAGTGAGTTGAAAAGCGCATGCAGAGCTTTTATAAAATCTAAAAAGAGTACTACAAGCGAAATATTGGAGTATTGCAATTTTTATTTATCTGTGGGTTATTTTATTTGTAGAAATGAAATTCAAAGTTTTTTCTTCCTATGAATTCATGTGTACTACATTTTAAAAAATCCATATGGCAAGTATCTTGCAAAAAAACATTTGTTTTCATGTGGAGAAACCAAACAAACTATTGTACAAATTCAACCATGTATGAGTAGGGAGGAAAATATGCTTTGTAAAATCCAAAACAAACAACTACGCCTTCTATACCATAATATAAGATGTTATAGGTATTCCGATTTAAACTACATATGGAGCAAAATGAGTGAATCTACGCACCGAAATACATCTTGTTGTACAGAGGGGATTTCGCCTCCGATGGTGTCCCTTGTGACTGGCGGCTGGTTGTCTCTGTAGTTTTCTTAGGGTTGGGAGGCAGCGTACCACTTCATCAGTTGGCGCTTACATGGGCCAGGCCCATAACGGTCAACACTCCCCCTCAATATGGATGTTAGATGTCAATCAACCCCATCTTGTCACACGCCAAGTTACATTCCTTCCCTTTGTCAAACAGTCTGCAAACTGCTGCTAAGAGCTAACATGACTAAGGTTGATGATCTCAGCATCGAGTTTCTCCTTAACAAGAAGAAACGATCAATTTCCACATACTTTGTCCTATCATGTTGAACTGGATTATTTGTAATACTTATAGCTGACTGATTGTCACACCACACTCTGAAGGGTACTTTCCTCAGAAGTTTTGACTCGCTCAGAAGATGCTTCACCCAGAGCATCTAACTCAGCCCTTGAGATAAAGCTTTGTACTCAGCTTCAGCTGTTAATCTAAACACAACTGTCTGCTTCTTGCTTCTCCATGACACCAATTTTCCTCCCACAAACACGCAATAACCTGACGTTGATCTTCTATCATCTTGACAACCAGCCAGTCAGAATCACTATAACCATCCACCTCGAGATGTCCGTTCTCTGAAGACCACAACCCCTTTCCTGGAGTCCTCTTCAAGTATCTCAGGATTCTCTGCACTATATAAAGATGCCCATTTCTAGGCTCATGCATATATCTGCTCACCATACCCACTGTCTATGTAATCCTATGTAATGTCAGGTCTTGTATGACATAAGTATAATAATCTCCCAACAACCTTTTGGTAATCTTCCTATTCACCACATCATTAGGTGATGTGTGTTGTCACTTGATGGTTTTGTTCAATCGGGGTGGGGGCTGCTCGACACCCCCATCATGCCCATGTCACTCAAGAGATCCAAGGTGTATTTTCTTTGGCACAAAGATATTACTTTTTCGTTCCGGGCCACTTATATGCCAAGAATATATTTTAGGTTGCCCAAATTCTTTACATCAAACTCCTTGCTCAAACACCCCTTCAATCTCTTTATTTCTTCCTGATCATCTTTAGTGATGATAATCTCATCCACATAAACTGCAAGAATGGTGATTTTTTGATCAGAGTGTCTATAGAACACCGTGTGATCACCATTGCATTGACAATACCCCATACCACAAACAACATGTTTGAACCTATCAAGCCATGCCCTCGGCGATTGCTTCAATCCATACATGGGTCTTCAACATGCATACCTTTCTCAGGCTGCAGGTGGGAGTGGGCTGCTCACGGAGCCCACTACCCAAGCCCACATAAAACGTTAAATGGGCTCCCACGGGTAAGCTGAAAAGTTGAGTGGGCATATGTGGGCCTCCCACGTGTCACATCAATCCCACACTTTCTTCCAGGTCGAGATTTGGGGGTGGACGGGGGAGCGCCGGAGCCGCCGGCTAGCTCCGCCATGGCAACCGCTCCTTCTCCGGCTCCGGCGGACGGAGCTCTTACATTCGCCCATTTATCCCCTCTACCCTCCATCCCTCTACTACCTTACCGGATCCGGGCAGCGGTGAGGACCGTGACGAGGGGACAAATAGGTGGCCGGTGATAGCGGCAAGGTCGCAGAGTAGCTGGTTGGCGGCCACCGCAATGACTCCTCGAGATCCAATAATTCTAGGAAGAGGAAGCACAAAGATAGGGGCCAGCCGGCCAGGACAGAGGAGCCACCGGAGTGCCACCGACGAGCACGAGCACCGCCATGGTAGCCGCTGGCCCGCTGCTCCTCCAGTTCTGGGGGGCATCCACAGAGAGATGTCAAATCCCAGCTGCAAGGACTGCCCGATCCAAGATTCCCAATAAGAGGAAGCACAAGGTGATCCCAAATCGAATCTTGCAATAGCCAAAGCCAAATCATTCAGCTTCTTAGCTTGCTGCTAAGATCAGTAATTCAGTTTCTCTTGGCCCTTTCGCGAATTTTTGAAGTCCAAGATACCGATAGATTTCATCGTGTGAAGTAATTTGCCATGGTTGTTGCTTATGTTCAGTTATAGCAGTACTGCTATGGTTTCAGTTTTTCTTCCGCATATTAACCCTTGCTCTAATCGTGTGAAGAATCGATCTAGGCAGGAAGCATTTCAGAGCCAGCTTTGCATGCCTATAACTCGAACACCTATTAGTTTCTAATAATAGAAATCGGAGAGGAAACTCTCTTTTTTCAAAAAAAAAAAAGAGCCAGCTTTGCATACAGAGCTAGCTTCACCGATCGATTGGACTCAAGAGAAAGGATCTCACCATCATGTTGGCGACAACTGGGCAAGAAGGCAAGTCCAAGCAAGCATCTATAACAGTGGATCACACATCAATTTTACTTATTATGTGGGCATGATTGCGTGGATCACACGTTCGTTGGGAGACCCCAAGAGGAAGGTATGAAGCAGTGTAGCAGCAGTTTCCCTCAGTATGAAACCAAGATTTAATCAAACCAGTAGAAGCAAGAAATCACTTCTGAAGGTTGTCAGTGGCGCGCTGACGTGGAACCTGGACACAACACAATCAAACTACTTTGCCCCAACGAAACAGTGAGGTTGTCAATCTCACCGGCTTACTGAAAACAAAGGATTAAACGTATGGTGTGGAAAACAGTAGTAAATTGCAGAGAATGAAAAGGAACAGTGTTTGCAGTTGGTTGTATTATCAGTGTAAAAGAATGGACCGGTGTCCATAGTTCACTAGTGGTGTCTCTCCATAAAAGATAACTAACATGCTGGGTGAACAAATTACAGCTGGGCAATTGACAAAATATTGAGCGCATGATGATAACCCACAAGTATAGGGGATCGCGTGTAGCCTTTTCGATAAGTAAGAGCGTCGAACCCAACGAGGAGCTAAAGGTAGAATAAGTATTCTCTCAAGTTCTATCAACCACTGATACAACTCTACGCACACTAAACGTTTAATTTATCTAGGAAATAATACTAGAGTAACAATACGGGTATGAGAGATAGCTTTGCGAGATAATAAATACAAGAAAGTAAATGTTAGTGTTGCAGCAATAAAGTACACTAAGTAACCATAAACTAACAGTACCATGAGTGTGGGAAAGTGGTGGTAATTGTGATGGCTTTGTCCAAGATTAATTACCGAATATATCGGGTGCATTGTCTTCGATGAAGTTTTCTATGTGGGAGAGGCTAAATATACATGCACTCCACTACTTGGGATTACAAGTACTATATGATTGGATTGTTAGAAAGCATCCGCGAATACTAACAATGCATTAAGGTTTCCCCAACCATAGCCTAAGTTTAAGCTCCTCTTACTCCCATACGTGTAACTAACCGGTTCACGCCCTCAGGTTTCTGTCACTCCGGCAGGACTCCCCCCTTCGTTTACAAATACTACCAACTTCGTGATGTTTGATCCATGCGCACAAGTATAATGGACACCAAAGGACAATACCATATCAACATACAACTCTAATGAATCAAAGACATTCAACCAAGCAATCAAAAGACAAATAAACTACACAAACATGTCATGGATCATAGGATAAATATTATAGCATCAAACAACATGTTTACATAGGACGGTACAGAGGTTTGTGGGAGGATGAACCACTGAATACAAGGAGGAGTTGGTGATGGAGATGGCGGGTGAAGACGGCGGAGAAGCAGCGCGGTGGCGCAGGCGGCGGCGGCGCCGGCGGTGGCGCGGGGAACTCCTCCCGCGCCACCGCATCAATGGGGAGCGCCGCCCCTTAGCCTCCCTCCTTCATGGCTTCTTGGGAGCCCTCCCCCATGGAGATGGGATCCATGGGGGAGGCAAACACGTGGCTTTGGTGGCTGCAAATTCATGGTATGGGGTGTTCTCTACGAGTTAGGTTTCCTCCTTTATATAGCTTCTCGGATTCCCGTATCCCATCTAGGGTTGCAGTAAATCGGGCTTATCTCGGCCGTCCGGACTTGGAATGAGGCGAATTTTATGTCTAGAACGTTCGGCGGAAAATTTTCTGCAACTTTGTCTTCGGCGAGATTTCCGTTTGACGCCGTCTTCGACCCGTAACGTGACAATCTTTAAAAAGAGTTTTTAGACAGATTTTATGAAAGTCCAATTCGACTCCAACAAGGTTTCCTTTTGTATTTTTGATAATTCCTACACATCAAAGATAAAACAAGAACATTGTGCACTTTTGCAAATATTAATAGGTTAGTCCAAATAAATCATAAACTTAATATAAAAACAAGTGTCAAAGGCATAATATTAACATGAAACAATCAAAAATTATAGATATGTTTTGGACGTATCAACATCCCCAAGTTTAATTCCTGCTCGTCCTCGAGTAGGTAAATGATAACAAAATAATTTTTGATTGTAAATGCTATGATCAGATCTTTAACAATTGCATGATGTATGGATAATAAAACTTAGCAATCATGTTAACTAATGAAAATATCAACGAACTAAGAGCTTATAACATGAAATTTATAAACATCAACAAGATTGTAATGACCATAATAAAGCATGATAGAGTGGTATCTCACTTTCCCTTAATTGTGAAGCAAAACATAAATGGCAAGGCACCTCTGAAGTTCAAGTGAAGACTAGTTGTAAAGATATCAAAGGTAAAAGCATCATAGTTATACCGCAGATAACCGCATTCTGTGACAAGCACATTACACTAAGAATGACAGTTATGCTCTCGAGCAAGTGCTCAAAGAAAGGATGATGACTCAACATTAAAATAAAAGATTGGCCCTTCGCAGAGGAAAGCAGGGATTAAATCATGTGCTAGAGCTTTTTAAGTTTTTGAAATTATATAGAGAGTAAAAATAAGTTTCGGCATGTGTTTGTTAATTGTTAACGAATCAGAAAATGGAAAGTACAATATGACCCCTGCCAACCAGACTTTTAAGAGCGGCTCCCATGAAGGACGTTTTTCTACCAGCAAGGTAGATCATCCCTCTTATCTTTTGTTTACACATGCAGATATTTCACTATTTGTCATTGCTTGACAGATAAATCAGGGCACAAATGTGAAGAAAATTAAGCGGTTAAAGTTGTAATTAATTGGGACTGGGCACCCTACTTGCCAGCTCTTTTTGCAAAATTAATGGATAAGCGGATGTATATGCCGCTAGTTCGGTGGTAAAGTCTGTTTGACAGTTGACATAAAGACATCCACCCCGTCCTCATGAGCTTGGTAATCATTGACACGAAAAAGAGTAATATATTTTTTTTTGAATAGTTTATAGGTAGCACATGAAAAATTTACTTGGAATTGTTCGAAATACCATGCATAGGAATTTATAGTGGACTCTTTGGATAACTTGGTTTTAGAGATTTGGATGCACGAGCAGCATTCCCGCTCAGTACAAGTGAAGGCTAGCAATAGACTGGGAAGCGACAATCAAGAGAGCAATAACCACATAATCATACTTGCGATAGAATAAAATTAACGAAGTCATAAAAATGATACTAAAACTCTGAGGCAAAATAGATCATCAAGGCTTAATTGACTTTTATTTTTCGGTCATGAACATGTGTGAGCATGTGCCAAGTCGATTCAAGTAAATCATTCAGAGGAGGATACCACAATTCCATATCATCTTATGAACATGACAATGCATGTTAATATCAAAATAACATAATATGCACTATTAGCTAGTTGAGACTAACCATAAGAAAACATAAACCACAAACAGTATTATTCACACATCATTTTTAAGTTTCAACAAATAATCCATTAACCAAGTAAACATTGAAAACATAGGATAAATAAAATATGTGACGATCAACTTATTAATGTAACCGGTGTTTGATGCTAAGATAAATAAATAATAAGATACATACGCTCCAAGAACAGCACATATGATGTGAAAGAATTAAAATATAGTTTCACTAGAGATGACCTGATAATTTTGACGATGAAGAAGGGGATGCCTTGGGCATCCCCAAGGTTAGACTTGAGTCTTCTTGAAATATGGGGAGATCCATGGGAGCCTCCCCAAACTTAATCTCTTCACTCTTCTTAATCCTATTATATCACTCTTCTCTCCTGACCCTTGAAAACTTCCGCCACACCAAACTAAAAGAAAATCTCATTAGAGGGTTAGTGCACAATCAAAAACTCACATGTTCTGTAAGGACACGATATGACCGTTACTTTAAACATTAGCTACAGCCACTGATGTTACGTGAAGCTCTTCCACTCAAAAAAGAATTCCACTCAACACTAGTAAAAGAGAGAATGCAAAAAATAAAAGACAAATCTGTCTAAACAGAACAGTCCGCAAAGACGATTTTTTTTGAGACACTTACATTACTCAGATTGAAAACTTTGAACTAACGAAAGATGCATACATATATCAGTATTACGCACAAAAAATTTCAGATTTAATTCATAATCTGGTGATTTTATGAATTTCGTACAGTGAACAGCAGAAATTTGTTCTTCGCAGCAATCAAAATTTCAGCAACATCTTATCATTAGAGACTACTCTTGGCACAACAATGCATGAAAGTAAAGATACAAAGGAGTTGCTACAGAAGTAAACAAACTCCTTGACTCAAAAAAGAAATTGCAGAAATAAAAATAATGGGTTCCCTCCCATAAGCGCTTTTCTTTAACGCATTTTAGCTAGCACTTATTGCAATACATAATATTTCCAAAGGCTGCTATTAAACCAAATCAAATTTTGTTTTTAAGTTACAGAAAGGTTGCTTAAATGGCCAACTTCTAAATAAAAGGTAAGAACCATTAAGGATCAAATGAAAACGCAAAGAGGCCACTCTTGCAACAAAAGTCAGAATCTGTCCAGAAAAATAGCAGCTGGCAAACGTAATTGTTAGGTGTTCTAAAACATGTCAGAAATTTTAGCCATTTTTTTGCATGCATAGGATTCGGTGATACAACATCAGTAATTTTTTCGTGATTTTTAGAGCTTTCAGTAAAATATGAAAAATCGCGCAATGAGCATAGATATCGAAAACAGAAAATCACTTTTTACATATACATCAACTAAGCTAAAAGGGTAAAACTTGGTACATTATTTTTGATAAACTAAAAGACCAGAGGCTAAGCAAGACCTAAACATGCTAGCTACAGCAAGGAAAACTCTAAATAAAAATTAAACGTAAAAATCAAATAAAATCAAAATAAAGAACCAAACAAAGAAGCAAAATAAAAGAAAATATTTTTGTTGTTTTGAATTTATAAGTGAAAGTAAAGAAGCAATAGAAACCAAATAAGGAGCCTAATAAAGCTAAAGAAGGTAAAACCAGACATATAAAAGCAATTATAATACAAGTTAAGACAATACATATCATGTGGACGGGTAATATAGAGCATGAACGAGACAACCTCATGTTAGTTGGTGAATAGGGGGATGACTCGGTCATCCCCAAGCTTAGATGATTGTATCTTCTTGAATATTTTCTTGGGATGCACCTACACATCCCCAAGCTTGAGCTCTTGCGTTTTCTTGTTCATCTTATATCACCATATTGATTAGATCTTATAGGCTACATCCACATAAAACTTCACAAAACTCATTAGTAGGGTTAGTACTCATTAAATAAAATGCACTCATGTTCAAGCATTGACAAGTTTTATAATCTTTACTCAACATTAGCCACTAAGGTGTTCATGATTTCCGTTGTCCGTCGAAAAACTAATGAAACTAATAACACCAAGTACAATATTGAATAAACAAAGAAATCTGTCAAAACTGAACAGTCCGTAAAGATGGCATTCAACGAGATAGTTAAGTAGCTCAAATCGAAAAACTTTTAACTAATGAAAGGCAGATCATAATCTCATTTTTACGCACAAAAATTTTCAGGTCAAAATACTATTCTGAGATTTATCATGATTTTTTATAGTGAAGCACAGGAATCTGTCTAAATTGAACAGTGGTGAAGATCGAATTTTTCGAGACAGCTACGTAACTCAAATCACAAAAAGTTAGTCTAATGAAAGAAATCTAATAAGCATCACTGTGTACTCAAGAAATTTCAGATCAAGATCACGTTCTGATGATTTTAAAAAATTTATACGGTGGAGCACAGAAAATCTATTTCTGGACAGCAAAGCAAAACTATCAACTTTCAATTAACTTGAGACTATAATTAGCATTTTATTTTTATGTACAGAGGTATATACACAATATTTACATGTTTTGTATGAGAAGCTTCCATGGAAAGATTTGCTTTGGTTTCATAGGCATGAACACAAGTGTTCAAGGTCGACCCCCACTTAACCATTGCTCATCTTTCCAATCACTCTCTTTTTGAAAACGTTTTTAGATAACTCTGTTTGCTTATAATTCGTATTTCCTATCCATACTAAGATAGAAAACAACTTAGAACTGAAAATAAAAATTACTTAGAGATAAAGCAAACAAGTGCACACAAGAACATTAACCTACGCTATGGCTCCCCGGCAACGGCGCCAGAAAATGTCTTGATAACCCACAAGTATAGGGGATCGTGATTGCGTGCATCACACGTTCGCTGGGAGACCCCAAGAGGAAGGTATGATGCAGTATAGAAGCAGTTTCCCTCAGTATGAAACCAAGGTTTAATCGAACCAGTAGGAGCCAGAAATCGCTTCGGAAGGTTATTGGTGGCGGAATATGGCACGGCGCAGCACAGGGAATCCGGCGCCAACGTGGAATCTGCACTCAACACAATCAAACTACTTTGCCCCAACGAAACAGTGAGGTTGTCAATCTCACCGGCTTGCTGAAAACAAAGGATTAAACATATGGTGTGGAAAATACTAGTAAATTGCAGAGAATGAAAAGTAACAGTGTTTGCAGTTGGTTGTATTATCAGTGTAAAAGAATGGACCGGGGTTCACAGTTCACTAGTGGTGTCTCTCCATAACAGATAACTAACATGCTGGGTGAACAAATTACAGCTGGGCAATTGATAAAATATTGAGCGCATAACAATGCATATATATGACATGGTGATTACTATGATATTCATGTGGGCATTACGACAAAATACATAGACCGTTATCCAACAAAGTCTATGACTAATAATCCACGCCAGGTTGTCATACCGTGTTCCCCGTTGGTATTAAGTTGCAAGCAACGAATAATTGCATTAAGTAATGTGCGTAAAGTAAACAAATGCATTAGACCTAACGGCGTACCCTTAAGCTAAGCATCGGTTATTTTATCCCTATGGCAACATCACATACACAATCTTAGAAGTTATTGTCACTCTTCCAGATTACCAGAGGCATGAACCCACTATCTAGCATAAATACTCACTCTTGGAGTTACAAGAATCTACTTGGCCAAAACATCGACTAGTAACGAAAAGCATGCAAGATCATAAATAACATATAAGATAAATTGATAATCAACTTGACATAGTATTCAATATTCATCGGATCCCAGCAAACACAACATGTAGCATTACAATAAGATGATCTTGATCATGATAGGCAGCTCACAAGATCTCAACATGATAGCATAAAGTGGAGAGACAACCATCTAGCTACTGCCATGGACCCGTAGTCCAAGGATGAACTACTCACGCATCACTCCGGAGGCAGGAATGGTGATGTAGAGCCCTCCGGTGATGATTCCCCTCTCCGACAGGGTGCCGGGAAGAGCTTTTGAACCCTCCCGAGCTAGGGTTGATGGCGGCGGCGTCTCTGGAACTTTTCGTGGATAATGGCTCGGGTATCTAGGGTTTTCGCGTCGGGAGGAATAAATAGGCGAAAGGGCGGCGGCTGTGGAGCCACGAGGGCCCCACACCACCCCACGGCGCGGCAGGGGGGCCGCGCGGCCCCATGGTGTGGGTGCCACATGGCTCCCCTCCGTGTCTCCTCAGGACTTCGTCTTCGTGTTGGAAAAATAGGAGGTTTTGTCCAAGTTTCGTCCAATTCCGAGAATATTTCCAGACTAGCTTTTCTGGAATACAAAAAACAGCAGAAAACAGGAACTGACACTGTGGCATCTTGTTAATAGGTTAGTCCCAGAAAATGCATAAAAATGCTATGAAGTGTATATAAAACATGTAACAATTGGTATAATATCAACATGAAACATCAGAAATTATAGATACATTTGAGACGTATCAGGGCGTCCCACTAAACCCGCATATACCACATAATAATATGTGGGCTTAAGTGGGTGTCCCACTTAAAGTATGCGGCAGTTGTGGGGTGCATGCGGGCCTCCCGCCAACGGTCCCACTTGCACCCTGATACCTTTCCCATGGTCTCTAAGGTACCAAAACCCTGGTGGTATGTCCATGTAGTCTTCTTTCTGCAAGTCACCATGCAAGAAGGCATTCTTGACATCTAATTGATGCAACTTCCACCCAAAGTTAGCAACATATGAAACCAATATCCTTACTATATTCATCTTTGCCACTGGGGAGCAAACGGGTCATCGTAGTCAATTCCATAAGTTTGACTGAACCCTTTGGCGACCAATCTGGCCTTATATTGTTCTACATTCCCCTCAAGATTCTGCTTCACAGTATAGATTCACTTACAACTCACAGCTTTCTTTTCTGCTGGCAATGTGCTTAGCACCCACATCATGTTTTTTCTTTAGTGCTTACAACTCTTTTATGATTGCATCACACCACTTCGGAACTTGCTTTGCAGCCTTCCAATCATTTGGTGTTGACACAGTTTGTAGAGAGGCAACAAACACTCTGTAGCAGGGAGACAAAACCTCATAAGACACAAAGTTTCCAATGTCATGACACCCCGAACAAGTTGTAGAGCCTTCTTTTCCCCTATAGTATCATGCCCATCCTTGTATTTTTTAGGAGGCTTTTCTGCCTTAGCTCGTGGTTCTTTCCTCGAGGAAATGGGAAAATCCATTGTGTCGCATGAGGTAGCATCACTGCCTTGCTACTCGCCCTCACATGTGCATGCTGCCTCACAATGTCAGATGAGCCTATGTCACTGTCTTGCTTCCCCCTGCACTTGTGGCTGCCGTCTAGAATACACGAGGAAATTCTGCGGCCAATGAGCCCAAACGAGAACTTGGAGAGAACCAATTTGAATTGTACTCACAGTTGGCTAATCTGAACTTGTAGTACCCGCAGAATTACCTTTCAGTATGTGACACAACCTTCTCCCCCTCATGACCATCTTGCACAAAGTGTAGGTGGTCAAGTTATGCAAACAACAAACTCAGATCAGTCGGTTCACCATAAAATGGTTCAAAATCCCTGAAGGTGACGTCCATACTTACAAACATGTGTTTTGCAGAGGGACTCAAACACTTATACCCCTGCTGACTCGAGGAATAACCCATAAACGCACATTTTAGTGCCTGTGGGTCTAACTTTCCAATAGATGGCCTATGATCCAAAAAAACAGGTTCTGCCAAATAACTTTGGAGGGACAAGAAACTTATTGAAAGGGCATCTCCTTTGCCTATGGTTTTGGTGTTTGTTAACAACACAATTAGTTAGTCTAATATATCTGTTGATCTATGCAGAAATTAGTAGGTAAAAGATGGCGGTTGAAATCTACTCGCAATAGGCTGTGTGGGAAGGTTTTTCCCAGGCAGCGGTAGTACCGCTGGCTCCAGCGGTAGTACCGCTGCACAGCTCCTCTGTGCTGCGCTACGCACAAGGGCGCAGCTACCGCTGCGGTACCGCCAGTGGTACCGCCGATTTCCGGCGTCTGTTGGTACCAGCGGTACCTCCAGCGGTACCCAGCGGTAGTACCGCTCCATGGCGGTAGTACCGGCCCTCCTGGCGGTAGTACCGCCACGTGCTTTTCGCAGCGCATCTGAGCTGTGGTGAAGGACCACTACCGCCCGCGGTACCGCCGCTTTTGTGCTTCTGTGGGTACCAGCGGTACCTCCAGCGGTACCGGGCGGTGGTACCGCCAGGTCCAGCGGTGGTACCGCAGGGCCAGCGGTAGTACCGCCAGGACGTCAACGGCTCGACGCGAAGCTGGCGATGCGCTCTACACATAGCGGTAGTACCGCCCCTGCTGGCGGTAGTACCGCTGCGGGAATCTGGCTGGCCAACGGCCAGATTTGGGAGAGAGGCTATTTAAAGAGGTCTTCTTCCCCATTGAAGACCAAGCTTCACACACTCTCTCACCTCCATTAACGCAAGCTTCCTCCTCCTAGATCTCTCTACCCAACCACTCAATCTAGCTCAAAGTTGGGGAATCGAAGGAGGAGACCAAGATCTACATCTTCACCAAGCCGATTTACTTTTCCCCCTCATTCACTTGAGGGACCATTTGCTAGGGTTTCCACTAGGAAAACCTAGCCCCCATTGTACTCACTTGATTGTCTTTGTGACAGTTGTAGCTGTTTGGGAGCCCCCAATCCTTTGTGGGTTGTGCCCCAAATCGTTGTTGTAAAGGCTCCGGACTCCGCCTCGAAGGTTTCCGATAGTTGAAGTGAACCAAACCTTTGTGGTGCGGTTCACCGGAGAAGAGGGTGAGGCCTTTGTGGCCGTTGAACCATTGTGTTGGTTCACACCTCTCCAACGAGACGTACTCCCCTAAAAAGGAGGAACTCGGGATTACATCCGTGTCTCCGCGTGCTTTGACTTCGGTTACCTCTATCCTTGTTTACCGTCTTATTATCGTGCTTAGTTGCTAGCTTGTCATATAGGTAAATTCACCGTAGTTGCATATCTAGAGAATTTACCTTTTGTGTCAAGCCTAATTGAAAAAGACTAAAATTGGAGTAGCACCTATTCACCCCCCCTCTAGGTGTCATACCGATCCTTTCAATTGGTATCAGAGCTAAGGCTCTCTTGTTTTGGGTTTAACCGCCTAAGAGAAGTATGACACAAAGTGAGGATGAGGCCGATCTTGCCAAGGCCAAGAGACCATGGCATCCATGGCCGATATCAAATCGTTGGAAACAACATTGACATCGTCCATGAATGACATGAATGTCAAATTTGATGAGTTGCGTGACATGCTCATGAAACTCACAAATGCCAAGGTTTCGGAAACCATCCCACTAGAGGGTATCTCTAACTCCGATGAAGGTGATTCCGAGGAGGGTAAAAAGAAAAATGAGAAGGGGTGGAAACCACCTCCGGATCTAAACCATCTCCTCCTCCTCCTACCAAGCATGAAGATGGGAAGGAAGAGTACCATAACGTTCCGGGATGGTACCCTATCGACCCACCTATCACCACCCGCATAAACCCCATTGGTCCTCCACCTAAGCTTAATGCATTAGCCTTTGCTAGTTGGCAACGCTCAATGAAATCTCATATTAACAGTGCCTCTATCGAGCTTTGGAGGATCATTGAAGAGGGTACAAGGTTGCGGATCCAAGCAATGTGACAAGAAGAGAATTTGCCGAAAAGCAACTCAATGCCTCCGCACTCCATATGATTGAACTTTCAGTGGGTGAAAGTGACAAGCATTATGTTCTCAATGCCTCCACCGCCAAAGAAGCTTGGAATTGTCTTGAGGTTGCATTTCTTGGGAATGAAAGCATGAAGAGAAACCGATATGAGTCTTTGAGCAATGATGCCGAAGGCTTCTACATGTTTGACAATGAGACTCATGAAGACATGTATGGAAGACTCAAGACTCTTGCAAAGGCCTTCTTTGATGTGGGGGCAACCTATGTGGATGATGCTTATGTCAAGAGGAAGTATGTGAATGCTCTCTTGCCTTCGAGCCCATCGAGGTGAAGGCCATTCAAGGAAGACACAACTACAACGAAATGACATCCAATGAAGTTATGCAAGAAGTGCAAGCCTCCAAGGTTGCCACCAAGAATGCCGAAGATAGCCGTGCTAGGGCCATGGGGATGAAACAAGGCCCCTCACTTGCTTTGAAGGCCAAGGTGGTATGTCTTGATGAGGTTGAAGCGTGCCCAAGCAACATTGCTCCAAATGATCTTGAACCGGCTCTAAATGGTCATATAGCTCTTGCCACAAGAGAGTTTTGGCAAGACCCGGCAAAAGCTAAAGCCAAGGTTGATAAAGAGAACAACTCAAGTGGGAAGAAAGAGCTAGCCTCAAAGTGGAAGACGTGCTACAATTGTCATGACAAGAACCACTACATAAGAGAGTGTCCTTATGAGAACCGAGAGCAAAATGGTGGGAAGCTCATCCCCAAGGACCATTCAAGTTGATCCAAAAGAAGCCCGCAAGACCAAGGAAGCCTTTCTTCAAGAAGGCACCAAGAATTGTGTTGGTGGCACAAGAAGAATATGCCACAAGTGATTCCGAAGATGAAGATGCACCTACTAAAGAGGTAGCCGCATTGGCTATTGTATCAACTTCATCATCTTCTCTCTTTGAATCCCCCAATGAGAACTTCTCCACCAACAACGCTCGTTGCCTCATGGCTAATGTCACCGAGGTATCATCTCCTTCTCCCAAGACTATGCATGAAATGAGTGATCAATCTAGTCTTGTGATTAAGAAAGAACTTGTTGCTTTCGATACTTTCATGACTAACTTGCAAGGTGAAGCTAAGGAACATGTTGAGTCTCTCATGAGACAACTATGTGCGGCCGAAGAACTTCTTCAAGAAAAGAGTAAGATTGAGAGAGAGGATTCTCTCACCATTGCCTCTTTGAATGCTTCCGTAGCATCCTTGAATGCCTCTCTTGATGAAGAGAGTGAAGAAAGATGTTCTCTTGAGGAAAGACTTGAGTCTCTTGATGCTAAAAATGATGATATCATTAATAAAATCATTAAGGATAGAGATCATGTCGTTGCTAAATATAAAGTGCTTAAAAAGGAGAAAGTTGAACTTGGGGTTGCTAATGCTAGACTTCTTGAGGTATGGAGAAGCTTGACAAGGCTCACAAGGCCTTGGAAAAACTCACTCCCTTTTAGTCAAGTCTCATGAGCAACTTCAAACTCAACTTTCTAAATCTAGCTCAACTAGCATATCTATTCTTCCTCGTGTTCATGAAAATGTTATTGAAGAAAATGTTAGTGCCAAGACCTCTATTCCCAAAGGTAAAGATAAGGGTATTGCTTACTTATTTGAGCAAAAACCACACAAAGGGAAGGAGGGTCTTGGTTATGTAGCCGAGCCCAAGAAGAAAGTGGGCAACAACAAGAAGATCAAGACCAAGCCCGCACAAGCCAAGACTTCCATTGCGGTGGTAGTGCCACAAGGGGCAAGACCACTCGTAGTGACTTTGCGGGGCATAACAACCCCAACTATATTCTTTATGTTGATTATTATGGGGATGTTTATGCTCAATATGTTGGTCCATATGATGGTTACATTGATTACTCTATTTGGGTTCCTAAGACCCTTGTTGCTAACCAAAGAGGACCCATTGAGAAATGGGTACCTAAATCCAAGCAATGATTTCTTGTAGGACTATGCTTCCGGTGGATCGAAATGGGTGGTTGATAGTGGATGCACTAGTCATATGACCGGAAGCAAGGAGATTAT
Organism: Poa pratensis; assembly: GCA_947311845.1. Taxonomy (NCBI): domain Eukaryota; kingdom Viridiplantae; phylum Streptophyta; class Magnoliopsida; order Poales; family Poaceae; genus Poa; species Poa pratensis. Next base: position 7,031,332 of record CAMZMU010000071.1, read on the forward strand.
GACGGACTTGAGACCAAATCTAGATTATACAATAACCGTCTCTTATGGTGATAATTCAAAAGCTGAGGTAAAGAGTCTCGGCAAGGTGGTAGTTGCAAGGGATATCACCCTTGTAAATGTCATGCTTGTTGAGTCTCTAGGTTACAATCTTATGTCCGTTCGTGCTCTTAATAAGATGAACTTTGATGTCCATTTTACTATTGATATGGTGGTACTCTTGAGGAGCAAGACTCTAAAGGTCATGTTCGTTGGGTATGTTGAAAATGAGTTGTTTGTGGTAGACTTTTCGGGGTCTACCAACACTCAAGCAATATGCCTATTCGGAAAGGCCGACGTGGGGTGGTTGTGGCATCGCCGCTTGTCCCATGTCAACATGAGAACTTTGCAAAGTCTTCACAAGGGTGGCCACATTCTTGGACTAAAAGAGGATGTTTCTTTTTCTAGAGATCGTCTTTGTAGGGCTTGTGTTGAAGGAAAGATGCATGATTCTCCCCATCCGGGCAAGACCATTATTTCATCAACGAGGATTTTGGAACTTCTTCATGTTGATCTCTTTGGTGCCGTGCCTCAACCTAGTCTTGGTGGGAAGAAATATTGTTTGGTGATTGTTGATGACTATTCAAGATTTACTTGGGTTTATTTCTTCAAGACGAAGGATGAAACCCAACAAACCATCATCGACTTTTCCAATATTGTTCAACGCCAATACAATGTCCCTATTTTGGTCATTAGGAGTGATAATGGCTCCGAGTTCAAGAACTACACCTTAAATGAGTTTCTTAGTGAAGAGGGGATTCGTCATCAATATTCCGCTGCATATACCCCTCAACAAAATGGTGTAGCCGAAAGGAAGAACCGGACTCTCATGGATATGGCAAGGTCTATGTTGGCGGAGTTTAAGTCTCCGCTATTCTTATGGGCCGAGGCTATCTCCACGGCGTGTCACTCATCTAACCGGTTATTCTTTCGTGTTGGCAAGAAGTTTACATCTTATGAGATGCTCACCGGCAACAAGCCCAATGTCTCCTACTACCGAGTTTTTGGTTGTAAGTGTTTCTATAAGAACAAAAGTGTTCGTTTGTCTAAATTTGAATCTAAAGCTTTAGAGGGTGTTTTTGTTGGTTACGGTGCCGAATCTCACACCTATAGAGTCTATGACAAGACCGTTGGGAAAGTCATAGAATCTTGTGATGTGAGGTTCGATGAGAATGACGGCTCCCAAGTGGCGCAATTTCATGTTTGTGATGTAGATAATGAGGAACCTCAAGAAGCAATAAGAAGAATGGGGGTTGGTTTCCATCGCCCCATTGAAATCCATCATGAGCCTCCTCAAGCAAGTCCTAGCTCCACATGTGGAGACTCCATCATCACAAGTTGAAGTTGCACCTTCTATGGAAGCAAATGATGCACCTACCCAAGAACAAGTTCAAGGCCCTCCTCAAGTTGACCAAGTGGCTATTCAAGAACCAAGTTCTCCTATTGTCAACACTAGCCAAGGTCAAGACCAAGATCAACCCTCTCCTTCCTTTGTTGAAGATGAGCTTCAAGATGATCAAGGTCAACTCCGGTCAAGACGGGGACTCAAATGATCAAGATGATCAAGCGGAAATTCCTCGCATCAATGAGGATATCGAAACCCGTCGTATAGCAAGAGTCAAAAAGGATTGGAGAAGAAAGAGTCTTCATCTAGAAAATATCATTGTTAATGTCAAGAACAAGGTCACCACAAGAAAACAATTGGCAAATTTCAATGAACATCAAGCCCACATCTCTATGGTGGAACCAAAGAAAGTCTTTGAAGCTCTTGAAGATCCGGATTGGTTGGAAGCCATGCATGAAGAACTCAATAACTTCAAGCGCAACAAAGTGTGGAATCTAGTGGAGAAGCCAAAAGATTGCCTCAATGTTATAGGCACCAAGTGGATATTCAAGAATAAGCAAGATGAGCATGGAATGGTTGTGAGGAACAAGGCAAGATTGGTAGCACAAGGGTACTCTCAAGTTGAAGGCATTGATTTTGGAGAGACCTATGCTCCCGTGGCTCGCCTTGAGTCCATCCGTATCCTTCTTGCATATGCATCACATCATAATTTCAAGTTGCAACAAATGGATGTGAAAAGTGCTTTTCTTAATGGTCCTTTAAAGGAGTTGGTATATGTTAAGCAACCTCCGGGATTTGAGGATCCACACTTCCCTAACCATGTCTACAAACTTGATAAGGCGCTCTATGGTCTCAAACAAGCACCTCGTGCTTGGTATGAGCACCTAAGAGAGCTATTGGTAGACCGTGGCTTTGAAGTGGGGCAAATCGATCCCACTCTTTTTACCAAGAGGGTTAAAGGGGAGCTTTTCATATGCCAACTTTATGTTGATGATATCATTTTGGCTCTTCTAACAAAGCTTTTAATGATGAATTTTCAAAGCTTATGACCGATAGGTTCGAGATGTCCATGATGGGAGAGTTGAAGTACTTCCTTGGTTTTGAGATCAAGCAATTGAGTGGAGGGACCTTCATCTCTCAAGCCAAATATATCCAAGACATGCTCAAGAGGTTCAAGATGCAAAATGCTAAAGAAAGAAGTTTCCTATGGACACCAAGTGTCATCTTGAACTTAATCCAAAGGGTAAAGATAAGGATGTTGATCAAAACTCTATCGCTCTATGATTGGTTCTTTGCTTTATCTTTGTGCATCTAGACCCGATATTGTGTTGAGTGTAGGAGTGTGTGCAAGGTACCAAGCGGCTCCCAAAGAAAGCCACCAAACGGCGGTTCTTCGAATCTTTCGATATTTAGTTCATACCCCAAGGTTTGGTTTGTGGTATCCTAAAGGCTCAACATTCTCTCTTGCCGGTTACACGGATTCGGATTGGGCCGGTTGCAAGGATGATAGGAAATCAACTTCCGGGGCTTGCCAATTTCTTGGTAGGTCCTTGGTGAGTTGGTCTTCTAAGAAGCAAAATTGCATATCTCTCTCCACCACCGAAGCCGAGTATGTGGCGGCCGCTAGTTGTTGCACTCAATTGTTGTGGATGAGGCAAACTTTAAAGGAATACGGTGTCCATTGTGACAAAGTGCCTCTTTTATGTGACAATGAAAGTGCTATCAAGATTGGCCACAACCCGGTGGAGCACTCAAGAACGAAGCATATTGAGATTCGCTATCATTTCATCCGTGATCACATCAACCGGGGTGACATTGAGCTTGGCTATATTCCCACGAAGATCCAACTTGCCGATATGTTCACGAAGCCACTTGATGAAGCAAGGTTCACTTATTTGAGGCATGAGCTAAATATCATCGATTCGGGGAGCGTCGCTTGATATCTTGCATACACACCTATATTTTGACTCTATTTGGTTTAGGTGTAGGCATGGAAATAGGGGGAGTGCGGTCCTAATCCATTGGACTATCCCTCCCCCCATTATGCCAATATAAGAACTCATTTGTCTCTATATTCGTTCAATGAATTTTGAGCTTAAATGACGAGTTGTGGCCGTGAACCCAAGATATATCTTCGCGGTGTCACACCACATACTCATACATGGTGGCCTTGGCCACCGCCCTCCTCCCTATGAGGAGTTGATCTTATTTGGTTTTATTTTGGGTTCCTAGTCTTCGAGTTTTAGGAAGAGTGCTCAAGTTTGGCCCTTCGTATTTGTTTCTTGCAAATTTGGGCATACTCTTCTTCCCCAGTTTCTTGCTCTATCCTAAGCCACATCTCCCATCCCTTAAGCCATGTCTCTCTAAAAATGCACCTGTTTTGTGTTCCTAGCTTTGTGGATGGTCGAAACCGGCGGTAAAAACGGTTTCGGGGCTCTTTTTGAGCCCTAACTGTTTTTTTGCCCCAGGCGCCGGTACTACCGGGCCCTCTGGCGGTACTACCGCTGCGCGTGTTTTTGCAAAACACTGCGCAGCGCGGTACCCCTGAGCGCCTGCTCAGTATCGGGGGCCGGTACTACCGCTGGATAGAGCGGTAGTACCGCCACGGGGTTCTGAGCGGATAAGGGCACGGGCAGAGTAGTTTTTTTGAGAGCTCCTCTTTTGCTCTCTCTCTCCCGTTCCATCCTCTCAGAACCCACGCCGCCGGCCATCTTCTTCGCCGGGAAGCAGCCCTCCGGCCACGGGAGCTCGTGCTCCTCCACCCCGGACGGCTCCTGCTCTTCTCCCTCTCCTCGATCCTCTGCCATGAGTTCCGGTACGCCCTTTCCCTCTCTCTCATCTAGTTGGTGGATGAAGATGAAATTCGTGGCTATCTTTTGTGAATTCGTGGTAGAAGTGTAGCACATGTGGATCTTGAACCTTGTGTAGAATTTTACTGGAAATTTTTGGCTAGATTTTAAGTTCTTCATCTAGATTTTAAGGAGTAACCCTAGGTAATTTTAGGGCTTCCTATTGAAGCCATCCTATTACCTTGTTGTTACATCTTATCACCTAGATGTAGCACTCCAATTCTAGCATCATTTCTTCTAAATCTTGTACCATGTGTTCCTTTCCCACATTTCATGAACTTTGTGCATTCTTATCTATATGCTTGCCCCTCCTTATGCTCTTCACAGGTAGTCAGCCTCGTGCTGCTCGTACCAAGGTTGCTGGGAACAAGAAACAGCGCACAGACACAAGTGAAGATGAAGTTAGAGATGAGATAGATGGGGTCCCTGTCACCCGTCGGAAGTTTCCTCCTCAAGTGAAGCCCAAAGCTGCAGCTCGCCCCAAGTCTGCAAGTGACATGCCTGATCAAGATTTCATTGCCAAGAGGGTGCAAGACTGCTATGTCATTGAGAGGATGGAGCAAATTCCATCCGTTCGGGGCAACAATCCCTTTTTCCATAACAAGTTTCAAGAACAGATTTACAATGAGTTCTCCTGAAGAAGCCCAAGGACAACTATGTGGAGCAGCATCATATCAACATGGCACACATGAAAGCCCATCCTGAATATTTTGGAGAGGCTCTTGCTATTTGTGAAGAGTTTGGACTCTTGCCTATGATGGAGTTGGAGCAGGATTTTGATGAGAAGCTTGTTGCCCAATTCCTTGCCACTGTCCACATGGGAAATGAAACTAAGCGTCGCATTGTATGGATGACTAAGGACCAAAAGTTTGAAGTGCTTTGGGAAGAGGTTGCTGCCATGTTTGAGTATGAGGAATTTGGTCCCTTTGAGCCCGATGATTTTGAAGAAACTCATTTCCGTGTTCACTTTCCGGGGGTCGAAGCCAAGGATGTTTCTGAGCTCCTTCCTCTTTATGATCCCGACAGTGCTATTAAGTGGAAGGTTGGCAAATCCAAGGGCCTCTTTCCCACTTGGGACATCATGCACCGGATTTATCGCGAAACCATCAACCCCAAGGTTGGCAACATCGATGAAATTCATGCCTATCTTAAGAATCTCTTGCTTCTCACCAAGGACATGCAAGGCAAGGGGAAGCAATTGGATGTTATGGACTACATCTGGAATGAGTTGTGGCACGTCATTAGCAAGCGGAAGAACATTGCTTTGCTCCTCTCATCATGCGCATCATCGTGTGGAAGTGGCTTGAGAACAACTCCATTGAAGACCTTGGTGATACGGAACAATGGATTCCCCACAAAAGCAAGAAGCTCCTCATCAAGTCTCACCCCAAGAAGACAAGCAAGGAAGTGGTTGACGAGGCTGGTCCCTCTAAAGTTGGACCCATGAAATGGATGGCTCTTCAAATGAAGAAGATCTTCAAAGTGTCCAAGAAAGTGGAGAGGTTCCAGTATGATACATATGAAGAGAAGATGAAGGCTCGTCAGGCTGAGGTTGCTCTCCGTCGTGCTCAAGGAGAAGATGTGCAGTCCGGTTCGGAGAAGAATATCAAGACTTGGGATGAATGGCAAGCTCATGACAGCGAAGGGAATGTCATCACTTGGTCTGACTATGAAGAAGATGATGCCACCTCTCAGCCGCCTCCAGCTGGTTTCGAGTAGCCGTTGGGACGTAGCATCGATCTCTTCCCTTTTTGGTGTCTCGATGCCAAAGGGGGAGAGATATCTAGTAGGACTGTGCGGGGGTTTGCGAGGGATGTGTCACAAGCTCGTTTTTTCTCTCGTGGTTTGTCCTTTGCTTGTGAACACTCTTTATTTTCAGTTCTTGGAACCCTCTTTCCATATGGTGTAAGACATGTGAACTCTCCTTTATGTCTCTTTGTTCATGTCGTTAATATGTGCAAGCCTTTCTTTATATATCTTTGCTTGCATGGTTTGTAAAATCTAGGGGGAGTGTTGATCCTAGATTATGTGCACTTGTGTATTCAAAGACATTTCGAGTATTGCACATGTCTAGGGGGAGCTCCGTCGAAATTTTACTAGCCTTTTGCGTTGTAACTACTTGTGTTGTCATCAAACACCAAAAAGGGGGAGATTGAAAGGGCATATCCTTTGCCTATGGTTTTGGTGTTTGTTAACAACACAATTAGTTAGTCTAATATATCTGTTGATCTATGCAGAAATTAGTAGGTAAAAGATCGCGGTTGAATCTACTCGCAACAGGCTGTGTGGGAAGGTTTTTCCCAGGCAGCAGTAGTACCGCTGGCTCCAGCGTAGTACCGCTGCACAGCTCCTCTGTGCTGCGCTACGCATAAAAGCACAGCTACCGCTGCGGTACCGCCAGTGGTACCGCCGATTTCCGGCGTCTGTTGGTACCAGCGGTACCTCCAGCGGTACCCAGCGGTAGTACCGCTCCATGGCGGTAGTACCGGCCCTCCTGGCGGTAGTACCGCCACGTGCTTTTCGCAGCGCATCTGAGCTGTGGTGAAGGACCACTACCGCCCGCGGTACCGCTCGGGGTACCGCCGCTTTTGTGCTTCTGTGGGTACCAGCGGTACCTCCAGCGGTACCGGGCGGTGGTACCGCCAGGTCCAGCGGTGGTACCGCCAGGGCCAGCGGTAGTACCGCCAGGACGTCAACGGCTCGACGCGAAGCTGGCGATGCGCTCTACACGTAGCGGTAGTACCGTCCCTGCTGGCGGTAGTACCGCTGCGGGAATCTGGCTGGCCAACGGCCAGATTTGGGAGAGAGGCTATTTAAAGAGGTCTTCTTTCCCATTGAAGACCAAGCTTCACACACTCTCTCACCTCCATTAACGCAAGCTTCCTCCTCCTAGATCTCTCTACCCAACCACTCAATCTAGCTCAAAGTTGGGGAATCGCAGGAGGAGACCAAGATCTACATCTTCACCAAGCCGATTTACTTTTCCCCCTCATTCACTTGAGGGACCATTTGCTAGGGTTTCCACTAGGAAAACCTAGCTCCCCATTGTACTCACTTGATTGTCTTTTTGACAGGTTGTAGCTGTTTGGGAGCCCCCAATCCTTTGTGGGTTGTGCCCCAAATCGTTGTTGTAAAGGCTCCGGACTCCGCCTCGAAGGTTTCCGATAGTTGAAGTGAACCAAACCTTTGTGGTGCGGTTCACCGGAGAAGAGGGTGAGGCCTTTGTGGCCGTTGAACCATTGTGTTGGTTCACACCTCTCCAACGAGACGTACTCCCCTAAAAAGGAGGAACTCGGGATTACATCCGTGTCTCCGTGTGCTTTGACTTCGGTTACCTCTATCCTTGTTTACCGTCTTATTATCGTGCTTAGTTGGTAGTTTGTCATATAGGTAATTTCACCGTAGTTGCATATCTAGAGAATTTACCTCTTGTGTCAAGCCTAATTTGAAAAAGACTAAAATTGGAGTAGCACCTATTCAACCCCCCCTCTAGGTGTCATACCGATCCTTTCACTTATTTCTTCAAAACAACAAATCACATGGGGATTTCATACCTAGTATCATGGAAAGTGTTCGGTTGATCAAATATGTGGTTGTCATGACTGCTTCACTCCACAAGAACTTTGGGACATTCATTGTGTACATCACCGATCGAGCTACTTCCAAAACCTGACGATTCTTGCGCTCTGTCACACTTGTGGAGGGGTATCTGGACAAGATGTTTGATGAAGAATATTTTGGGGAGACAAGAAAGTTCCAAAGCCGTCGGGGGGTATTCGTCCCACCTCCGGTGGCACTTGAGCCTTGAAGTACAGGGGGCCCTCATCGGGGGAAAAGTTACTGTACTTTATGTTTTAACTAGTCTCATTGTCTTCTTCGGGATGGTGTGGTGCCCGCGATACCCTAAGTTAGAATAAGGTCCTCCCGTCTGTATCCACGCTTGAGCACCGCGCCTCCCACTTGGAGGGCGCGTGGAGTCGTCTTTCTAGTGGATTTAGTGGGATCTGGTCGATGTTCGTATTCATTGGCGTGGTTACAGGTATGTGCCTTCCGATCTACCTTTCTCGTCGTTCGCCATGGTTGCTATTTTGGTGCACTAGTCATTTGGAGGCTTTGCTGGCAGTGCGTTTTCGCTCACTCCATTGCTTGTAGATGTCAGTTTGTGGTCTAAACACTTTATGCAATTTTTCTTATTTTCCGAGAATCTTCATTCTGTTCTTGATTATTAATACCGAGACAAAGCAAAAGAGAAAAAATGTAGAAAAACCAAGAACTAAAATCATTACTTGAGATTCTATTATTATTATTACCAACTCGATTGGCAATGGATGCGCACGCGAGCATACCTCTCTCTCTGTTCCTCTCTTCGCTCTAACAGCTGATCCCATTCGTAGGAGCCCAGGTTGAGCCTGTAGGGGAGCTTGAGGACCTTGAACCCGTCCATGGAGGAGACATAATGGCCGTGGTAGGACGACGACATGAACTGTGCCTCCACGAGGCTGCCGTCGAGACGGTGGAACGTGCCCGACGAGGTGCGGTACGAGTCGAACGGTTCAAGCCATACTCCCTTGAAGTAGACAGCGTTGGCGAGCACGAGGTCGGTCTCAGCATCAATATCGTCAGTGGAGATGATTGAGTCGATGAGGCCGTTCGTAGCTTGCTTCACACAGTTGTTGATCATCTCCACTACTCCCTCCTTCACATAGATCATCAATTCATCATCGAGTTAATTAGTGGCATGTTATGAGACAGACACAGATAATTCAACGCTGAAGTTTATGTGTATTGCAAATTACGTTTAATAATTAGAACGTGGCTACTTGGTTACTAACCTTCTTGACGAAGCTGACGGTGCACGCCTCGGACTTGTAGGAACCAGCGGCCACCTCCCGGAACGCCTTCTTGATCTCGCCGCACGATTCGTCGACCCAGAGCCCACCACCGAAGAGCACGCGCGGCCCGCCGGTGTCCTCACGGTCGGCTAGGATGATGTCGGTGACCCGACGACCGAAGGCGGCAAGGTCGGCCGCAGACGGCGCCCCGAGGAAGCTGAGCAGCTGCGCCTGCGTGGCGCCACGCGCTCCCTCGGCCACTAGCGCCAGCGCGGCGTGGACGGACAACGGCGAGGCGCTCGGTGGCACCGGTCGCTTTGTCGCCTACCGGGGCGAGGAGCTTGACGAGCCGGAGCGCGAGGGCTGTCTGCCCATCGCGGGCTGCGTCGGCCATCACTACAGGAAACGGCTGATACGCCGACGGCCTGAAGCCATCGGCAAAGGCCAGAAAACCGTCGGCGTATGGCCCTCGGCGTTATACGCCCTCGGCTTAGCTGCTTTTGCCGTCGGCGTATTAAATGCCGTCGGCGTAGGGTATGCCGACGGCAAATATGTTTTTCAATTTTTTAACTTTTCGATTTTTTTTTGAATTTTCTTTAAATATTTTTTAAACTTTTTTTTTTTGAATTTTTAATTCTATTTTGTTTCTTTTTCGAAATTTCCCACTTAGCTACATATTTAATCTCTAATTACACACTTAATACATGTTTATAGATGATTGATCTTTTTGTGAAGAAGTTTTTGGTAAACTTTGTCAAAACTCAAGTTTATCATTTATCCTAGCAACTAGTACACATAAAAGTACTCCATGCCAAAAGATTTCATTTTTTGACTATTTTTTCACTTTCTTTTATTTTGTTGAAAAAACGGTCAAAATGATCACCGTGCCTATTCATCAAAAGGGATTGCATTTTTCAAAACTAGCAACGGTTCTGTGATATAAACACTATTGGTGTATCTTAAAATGAATTTTGTAAAAATTTCAGACCAAACTATGACACACTTGTAGTTCAAAATTCAATTACTTTCGGAAAATAGGCATAAAGTTATTTAAATAGGCGAAATTAGATAAAAATCAAGAAAATTCCTAATATTTCTGGATTGTCCATAAAATATGGTCTACTTTCTGTGATAATTGGATGTGTGCCATTTTCCACCATATTTTTGGTACTTGATTCACAAAATATGTCATTTTTGACAATAAAAAAAAATAAAAAATGATATTTATAAAACTAATTTGAAAAATCTCAGTTCTGCAACATTGTTTGTCATACCAAGATACACCTATGTGTCAAATATGGGCACATTATCACAAACTATGGCACGGGGATGATCATAACTTGGTCATTTGACCTGAAACTTATACATGTTTATAGATGATTGACCTTTTTGTGAATAATTTTTTTGTAAACTTTGTCAAAACTCAAGTTTATCATTTATCCTAGTAACTAGTACACATAAAAGTATTTCATGCCAAAGGATTTCATTTTTTGACTATTTTTTCACATAAAATTCAATTTACTTTCGGAAAATAGGCATAAAGTCATTTTTCTAAAATATGTTGCAAAAAGTCATATACATGATGAAAAAGATGATATGGATGTCATATTTAGATTCCTCTAATTTTTCTAATCAATTTAGACATTTTATTTGTTAAATTTCGATTTACGGATTTGAAGATATGAATTATTCCATATTAGCTAAAAAATAAGGAAAAAAAATGAAAAACATAGCTATGCCGACGGTTTTGCCGTCGGCGTAGCCCTCTACACCGACGGTTTATCTATGCCGACGGCCAATTTCCTGCGCAGCCCAACTCAGCCTCTACGCCGACGGCCCCGACAAATGGCGCGGGGCGTCGGCGTACAGAACGGACGTCGGCGTATAGGCCCATTCCTGTAGTGCATGCTGGTAGCTGCTGGTTGCGCGTGGTGGTAGGTCGCCGTGACCGCGTGAGTGATCTAGGCCACGGGCGTTTGCTTACTTATATACACGGGCGCGCGCACGAGGTACGCGTCCTGCTGCATTCTCTATGGAGCGGCCGGCGTTTCACCCGCGCCTGTCAACCTTCCAAACGCACGAAGAGTTTCGAGGTAAGAGCAAGTATAATACCTACGTGACATTTTTGCCTATGTGGAAGAGAGACATTAAAAAATAGGGGGAGTGGGCTCTTATACAAGATTCAACCTCTACGCGTGCTCATAGACAAATGCATTTAATGTGAAGAAAGAGATAGAGAGAAGATGGTGAAAAGTACTACTCTAATAGCCAACCTTATAGCTAACAATACTATATGAGTAATTTAGTTGATGACTATAGATGACATGGCAGTTCCATATAGTCAGCAGTTGGTTATACTATTAGCCATGCTCTATTTCTGAACTCCTGGTACCACTGCAGTATTTACGGAGCACTAGCTAGCGCGAAACGAGTAGTCCGGGAGTTACGGTACCTTATCACTTCCGCCATTTGCCCTTACGGAGCACTAGAGCTAGCGGGAAACGATCTCAGCCGCGGCTCTTCATTGCTAGTCTGTCAATCCAAGTCCAAAGGTCACCGACGTCTTATGTTTTTACATGTGACATCTCAGTGGTAGATTGGAGTAGTATCCTAAACGTTTCCTCTTCTTTAATTTTGGGGCCCGGAGTGAATTGCAAAATGGGTCCATAAATTTGAAAATAATATATACAAAATCGTACTTTCACTTAACTGTATAACTATAACATGTAGCATCTCATACAATATTTGGAGATATATCAAATATTAATGCTTACTGGACCTTTAATTTTGAATGGCCGACTATCTTGGAAATCTTGGATGTGTGAACGTTTGAGCAACTAGCCAACTATCTTCCCCCAAACAATTCAATTACAGAGAAATGAGCAAAAACAATTTTTTAATAATTATCCTCACATATTCTACTACTCAGTTTGCATAACTGCCGGCGACACCTTGATGATCTACATTGGCAATAGCAAAACCAGAAGAAATCCATTAATTGATCGAATCATGAACTAATCCACCGCTTATCGACATACCAAGATTGATCAAACAAATACTGATTAACAAATTGGTGATCAGGATGTGACAGTGTGACTTTGTTCCCTTATGACTTGATTGGAGTCTCCGTGATTCCATTTCCCGAAGACGATTGACAAATCGGCGGTTGGGGTGATGGCTAATGGATTCGGTCTTCGGAGGTCAAGAAGGAGGTCGAGACAGGAAGACGTCGCAGCGTCGGGACAAACAGGAAAACGAATGGGTGGCATGCCATTGGGCGGAGGCGAATGGCGTACGACAGAGCAGAATAGGCGAGCGAAAGCCAAACAAGAGAAACTCATGCCCCAACACAAATCGTCTCGCCACGCTCTTTTGTATGATGATTTGTGATTTTCATTTCATAAGAGAAATAGTAGCAAGGAAATGTTGGAGAATTTCTCTGTTCGGTCGAAGAATTCAATTGTAATCTCAAATTGATCGACTTGTCATTAAGGGGGTGTTAAAAAAGCTGTAAGAGAGTTGTACGCTGTAGTTTACTACAACACATATCTTATAGATTATTTGGTTGTAGAAATAACCAAACTATCTAACATGATCCTCAAAATGCAATATTTGAATAACCCTCCTGCATGCCAAAAGGTTTCTCTCGGTCCTAACGAATACATCAACACGTAGCCTTTAAGTCATCAAGCCGATCGGAATTAAATCCTCGACTTACATTCCCTGAATTGGCACCATGGACCTATCGATCACGGTCAATCCTAACCTTGTAGGAATAAAATCATGTTTGGTGTATCAGGAGAAGGACATCCCAATCGATCAAATTCTACTCTCAGTAACCACATGGGAACACATGTACTGATATACATCTCTATCCCCTCTCACATTGCCTCTGAAGCAATCTTCCATCTCTCCTACACCAGCATCGTCACCTACCAGGTCTTGCAGAGAGGAAGTCGTCGTGGCACGACGAGAGTGCGGAGACCGATCACCGATACATGGATCGTGGACTCGTGGAGACTCGAGAAGGACAACCGCAACAAGTTTGAGGGCTCGGCTAGAGTACGACAGTGTGCTTGGATGGCAGACGAGTTATACTTCTTGGCGTTCTCTTCTATGTGGATGAGCATCACTCATCTCTCGAAGTCTATGTTGAAGAAAATGATATTCGAATCCATCGAAATAATTTTTTTTCTTGGAAAACGTGTTCCTATGTGAGAAAAGAGTGTCCACAACCCAAAGATTCATATGAAGAGTGAAAAAAATGCTAGTGTTTAGCTCCCCTTTTGCTCAATTTTCGAGTTTATTTCCTTGCGAATGGATTTGATTTGAGCTGCACATTGTTATCATTTAAGATTCGACGAGTAATTGCACTGTCTCGTGTGTGATAACTGAGTTAAATAATTGCCTCCGAGGCAAAGTGCATATTTTTGAAAGATTTTAACTTCACAGTCGATGAAAAAAATAAAATCGATTAAAAGGTAGAACTAACTCAAAAGACGAACCGGAGGATTGAGGATTCAGTTAAAAAGATCGAAGAAGAGAAAAAAAGAACATAAGAACACAAGGATAGAAGAAGATAAAAATAGATTTGAAGAAAATAAGATGAAAAGTGAATTGCATCTTGCCAATACCGTCGATGATTACAAGATCAATACGGTAACAACTCGGTTGAAGATGAAAACGATTAATTGATATGCCATTGAGAAGGAGATTCAACTACACACTTTGCATTGATAGCGATAGTTATCTTAATTGTGAATATGCTCATTATGTATGGACTATTGAGATGCACTAGGTAAAAATATGGTTACAGTATATATATGCACAAAACCAATACGCACATAGTTGCATGGATTTAAAGATTAATAGAAGGGTTATGATTGGAATGGTCAACGTATAGGTGATGTTCAGACCTTGTGCACGGACGTGTCCGAACGTATTCATTCATGGGCATATTGATTGAAGATGCTCTAAGAGTTACTCACTCCGTATCAAAATATAAGACTTTCTGCCTATTTTACACACATATGTATTTATACATGTTATATGTGTGCAAAAATTAGGTAGAAAGTTTTATATTTTGATACTGAGGGAGTACATCATATGACCGGTAGTTCATATACGCGATAAATGTTATAATATAACCAAAATGTCCAACCAAACCAAATAAGTTAAGCAGTAGCGTCGCAACCAATGAAACAGTGGCAACGACTCAAGCTCAAGCATGATCTTTATTCAATATACATTTTCAGCCTGGTTTTACTCGAGTGAAATTCCCGTGATAACCCAACAATTTTTATTTTACAGTTGGATGACGGCAGTATTTGTGGGATGCCATAAGTCAGGTCAGCTGTATTCCACTTGAGAATTGGCATTGGAGAGCACATGCAAAGAGGCAAAACATTTGCTCAGGCTGAACTCTGTTCGGGTACTCGAAGCCGCACCTTTTGGCGTCAAACCGTGGTGCGCCTCCATTCTCGTGATGGTCGTGGGCCACTGCTGGGCCTAGATTACCGTGCCATAACAGTAGGCACCCCCCAAGAAAGCGGAGACACGATAAGCCAGTGCACGCCCGTCAATTCCAAGGCCCAAATCGAGCAAGCAAAAACGTCGTCGCCACCCACCAAATCGCTACTGCACCCTCCCGCTGAGCTTCGGGCCCCGCAGGCCGCCACAGCATGGTGGGTCCCATTGGTCAGTGTACTAGAATGATCCAGTAGCACGTACGCGCGCGGCCCTCTGACGCCCTCGCACACCGAGGCGACGGTTCTCATCGAAACGTACCAAAAGCGGCCGGTCGCTGTCGCTGACGCGTGGGCCCTCGCCGGGTAAATAGGCCTCTGCTAGGTAAGGAAACCAGTGAATCCCGAGCCCACGTCAGCGCCCGTTTCCTGATACAGAAAGGCGTCCCAGTATCTCTACTCTCCGTGACGTACGTATCCGTGGTGGTGGGCCAGCGCGTGTCAGTGACCCGTCGTCCCCAACCCCTGACTCCAAAAGCAGGGGAGGCCGAGCACTGGGTGGAGACTGGAGAGTACCCCTCGCTCGAAGTAGCTTCCCTCGTACGCCCAGTTACTGTCTGCCGATCGATTCGGGCGGCGACTCGTGGCGGAAGCGGGAGCGGCGGGCGAGGAGGCGATGGACGCGGCCGGTCCCGAGGCGGCCGCGGCGGCGGAGGCCGCCCCCGTCCCCGATGGTAACCAACCGAGACACAGTAGTGGTTTCGCCATTGGGGGTTTTTGTGTTTTGCTCCTGTGTTCGGGGATTCGCGGATGCTCGGTGCTTGTGCTGGTTAGGGCGTGATCAGGGCGGGCGGGGTTTCGCAATGCGCGATCGATCCCCTCGATTGCGGATGCTTCCTTCGCGTTTAATGCGGGCGAATTTGAGCCTGCCGCGATTTCGTTGTTGTTGGAACAGAGGCGCTTAATCGGGGCATGCGGGAGTTTCCACAACATTTGGGCGCCATTGGTTTCGGCCGTGGTCTGATCCGGGGTTTCTGTTTTTTCGGGGTTTTTTCGGGGGTTAAGCGACCCGAATTAGCATTTCATTTGTCAGAGCTCGGGCACTTTTTTTTTGTTTCAAACCCTCATGGATTTTCTCTGTTCGAACTGGCGAGGGGTTTCCAATGGTGGATTGGATTGCCATTGAGCCCCTTTGTTAAACTATTTGCTGGATTTGCAGTTAACATGAACCCTCTGAAGAGGTCGTCGGAGCCATCTGCTCAGGAAGACGATGCAGACAGGCAGAAACGGCAGAAGACAGAGTGCCAAAACTTCATTCCGAGAAGGTTTGGCACCATTTGTTTTTCTATTGCTTTCACGATTACTCTATCTTTGCATGATCTGAATTCTGAAAAAAACAGAGTGTTCATTCGCAAAAAAAGAAAAAAAGAAAAAACAGAGTGTTGTTCCCTGATGGTGCTCTGCTTCCTGATGTTAAATTTATCTCAGATACCAGCTTGATGTCTACGAGGTCGCCAAGCAGCGGAACACGATTGCGATGCTCGACACGGGAGCTGGGAAGACGATGATTGCCGTGATGCTCATGAAAGATTTTGGGAGCAAGATCGACAAATCGAAGAACGACTGGAAGATCATCATTTTCCTTGCACCGACAGTTCAGCTCGTCACGCAGGTTGTACTAACTACAGTATGTAGGATGGTCATTGTACTTTTTAACTTATGTATAGCTAGTTTGTTCTGACTTTTCTTGTCACAGCAATGCGAGGTGATTAAAACCCACACAGATTTTGAGGTGGAACTCTATTATGGTGCCAAGGGGGTTGACAATTGGACGGCTCCTACATGGAAAGAACAAGTGTCCAAGTATCAGGTAAGCGCTGATCCAGGATCATTACTTACTTAGTTCCTCATTTGTTCTGAAGGAGCTTTCTATCCAAGTTATCAGTTGATAAGTACCAAGCCTCAAGCTGAGGGAAGATGTATTGTTGTGGCCCAATCTTTCACGGAACTTTCCACCTTGATAAATAGTTTAACACCACACACATGAAGGCACACGATAAAAAGAACCAAGATCAGAAGATAAAAGGCGAATGAACGCCTACCAGGACCTGATGACTAAGTCAATTGCACCTGGCTGAGACAGCACACAATGTCTACTTCATCATAAACACAACCTCAAATACTTAAGAACATATTTATCTTTCTTTTTTAACGGGTCAACTTCAATAGAAACTTCCTCTTCCTTTCCTTGTGGGTGCCTAGATAAACGAGGATCAAAAGACGTAGCAGGGTCCATAGCTGTATCCTCCCCACTCCCCCTCTTCAAGGGAAACCATCCTCGGTTTTGAGTGAATCTTCTCAGCAACGACGTCTACTTTAGATTGAAATGTGAAAACGAAATTCAGTAGCTCCACTTCATAATTCTTCCTCCTAACATATTCTGCATGTGGTCTTTCCTAAGTAACAATGACAACAGAGATTTTTACAAGATTTCTCTAAACTCGACAATGGGCTCCAGCCAAAACACACGCATTGCTCCAATTCATCATAAACATAATCTCAGATATTTAGGAACATATATGATCTTTTACTTTTACTGGGCAGCCGTATCAGAAACTTCCTCTTTGTGGGTACCTAGATCAGTGACACTAAAATAGCGGGAATAGATGTAGCGGGAGTTAAGCATAGATGTATCAGTCTCAAAAAGGTCTTGACATGTACTATTGTATGAATAACGTAGTTGACCTACAAGAATATTCATGCATTCTCATGTCACGGTCTTCGTATTTTGATCCAAAAGTAAATTAATATACGTATCTATTAGTTCTTATCCTTTTGCTCCCTTCTCCTCATAGATTATTTTAGTATATCCCTGCTGGATGCTTCATCCATGATAACTTTTGTCAGTTCATCTGACTTTACCACTCTATTGATGTATTGTACTGGTTCATAGTACTACTTTTTGTTTGTTTGTATGTAGATGCTTTCACTACTTACTTTTGGAGTGCCACTAAAAATTTCAGGTCATGGTGATGACGCCAATGGTGTTGCTAGATGCTTTATGCAAATCTTTCTTGATGTTGGACATGGTTAGTCTTATGATATTTGATGAATGCCATCATGCAACTGGCAATCACCCTTACTCTAGAATAATGAAGGTATTCTGAAACACCATATCACCTTTCTATGCTCAACACTTCCTTTTTATAATCCTTCTGAAAATTGTTTTGTTTGTCATCCCTATGTTTTGAGAAGGAGTTCTATCACCAATCTGAATACAAGCCAAAGGTTTTCGGTATGACAGCATCGCCTGTTATAAAAAAAGGCAAGCATTCACAATAATATGGATTACTCTTTTGTTTGCTACATTTTTTTTCTACTTACATGTCAAATATGAACCTCATGTCATATACATAGTTTAAGTTAAGCAAATGATTGGGTAAATATGATCTCATGGGTGAACCTGATGAGACAGATGAAAGCTGTTGAATTGGTGACAGGTGAGCCATCAGTACCCACTAATTCATTAAGACGGTTGACAAAATATAAATTGAAGAAGTTACTGGCATAGTCCTATTAATAATAGCATTTAGGTCGTGAATAAGGAAGTGAGCCTACCTCAGTTCGTTAGGGGAGTGGATTTACAGTGCCGCTACTTGAATTCAAGCCCTCATTGCACGAACTTTGGTTACTATTTATACTGGAGAGACTTTTCTTAACTCCATGGAGCCACTTGTCCACTCCTGGACTCCATCCGTGCCGGACTGGTCACTTTGCGGTTGGTAAAACCGTAGGAGAAAGATGTTCTGAATAATACTTACTGCACACTTCAGAGCATGCTCCTATCTCGAGGGGGATGAATGGTATCTGTGCCTGGAGCAGCAGCTCCATGGTTCTCCCAAATATTACTGTTTGTACTGTCGGGGTTTTCCTACTGTTGTCTTTCAAGAAAGGTCATGAAATAAACTACTAAACTTGGAGTGTGATGGCCAAGTGAATGGAAAAGGAATTCAGACAAACCCTCATTGGCGCAAGTACCTATTTGTACTATCGGGTTTACCCTAATGTTTTCTTCCAAAAAAGTTCATGAACGTAATTACTAAACTGGACCTGTGATGACCAAGTGAAAGAAATATGAATCTAGAGATGTAACTCTTGCAGGGGATAATCTTTAGTTGTATTTTTTGCTACAGAGTTCATTAACATTTCACTTTCTTTCTAGTTTCTACGATAGATTTGATTTGCTCTCTACATCCCATAAATCTTCTCTAACGATTTTAATTTTTCCTGTCATCTTTTCAGTTGTCTCTTCTGATTTGGATTGTGAAGTTCAGTTCTCTGAACTGGAAAAGCTTCTAAATGCTAAGGTATATCCTACTTTCCTGGAATACACAAACTCAGTTAATAATGCAGGATATTTTAGTTATGAATATTGTAACTCTTCAGTTCTGTCTATTGAACTGCAAACATATAGCCATATCCAGATATGCTTTCTTATTGTGGTTTTGAACATAAAGCAATGTTTGTGTTTTGCTTCGAACAGATCTACACAATTTCTGATAGAGAAGAGATAGAGCTTTGCGCCCCTACTGCAAAATATGTGAACAGATACTATCACCCGAAAACAGTTTGTTTCAACTATTTGAGTGAAGAGTTGGCACTTTTGCATTCCAAGGTTTCACATCAGTTTGTTTTCCTGCTTTATGTTCAAAGTATGTTACTTGAGTTCTGTGGCTCAGAATTCTATGTCTAAGGACAGTTTATTTTTATTTGTGCAGTATGATGCATTAATTACAAAATTGCAGAATAAGCCAAACTACCAGAAAAAAGAAGCCAGTGAAATAGCAAAACAATCACGGAAGCATCTGTCGGATTCTTCAGAAAAGATCTTGTATTGCCTTGAGGATCTTGGTCTTCTTTGTGCTAGTGAGGTATCTACTACATTTATCGGTTCTGTTTCTCATGTATGAGACCTTTGTTATTGTGGGCTTTAAATGTTAAATGCAGTTTTTATCTTTTTTTCAACATTTGACCTTTAGAGCTCCATAATGTAGTTAACAAATTTCTCTTTCTTGCAGGCCACCCAAATCTGCATTGAAAGGGGTCAGAGAAAAGGTTGGCTGAAAGAAGTTTCTGATGCCACAAATATCCAAAGTGATACAAATAGCTCGTTCCTGTGTGCAGAAATTTCAGCACTACACATGAAGTTCTTTGAGGATGTGTCACATATACTTGACAAACACATCCAGAAAGGTTTGATGATGCAAATGCTGTTAGCTGAAGGATCTAAACATATGTAGCGTTGTAGAACACTAGATGATGTATGATATATCATCTGTTTGATGAATTCCTCTCATTTCAGGTAGCGATGTGCTTCTAAATTCTGAGAGTGGATCTGTGGAAGCAACAAAGATGGGCTATGTTTCACCAAAGCTTTATGAACTCATCCAAATTTTATACTCTTTCAGGTAAGATGCTATAATTACTTGACATGACATAATTATGCAACTTTACACTGACATAAGATTCTTCTGTTCGCAACAGTAACTTCGACAATTTCCGATGCCTCATTTTTGTGGACCGAAAAATCACCGCTAGAGTCATTGAACGGACAATGAAGAAAATTGCACACCTCTCGCGTTTTACAGTTTCTTTTATTACTGGAGGGAGTTCTTCAGTGGATGCTCTGACTCCTAAAATGCAAAAGGACACATTGGATTCATTTCGCTCTGGAAAGGTTCTTTAAATCTGTTGATATTTGGAGAAATAGGAACATGGCCCTCGTGATCTAACACTTTTTCTTACCATTCTGAACTGAAATGTAGGTGAACTTACTATTCAGTACAGATGTTGCAGAAGAGGGTATCAATCTCCCAGACTGTTCATGTGTTATAAAATTTGATTTACCAAAAACTACCTGTAGTTATGTCCAGTCACGTGGGCGAGCACGCCAAAAGGACTCTCAGTACATACTAATGATTGAACGGTAAAATTTCACTTGGCCATCCATTCTAGACTTTATGCTTGTGGTGATAAAATAGTTGCGAAAAGGAACAGTAATGAGAGAAAACAAGCTGCCATAATTTTGATTTTTTTGCAGGGAAAATGCGAAACAAAATAATTTGGTATCTTCCATCCTAAGGAGCAAGACCTCGATGGTTGAGACTGCTTTGAACAGAGGTTCAGAGGATCTACTCCCTAGTTTCTTCTCCGTTCAGGAAACAAATGAATACCTTGTAGGCACAACAGGCGCAAAAGTAACCGATTCTAGCATTGGTGTTATCATCCAATACTGTGACAAGCTTCCAAAGGACAAGTATGGTGATCACGTTTCAATTTCGGTTCTTTTTGTTACACATATTTATATACCTGTAAATATGCTGTACCATTTCTTGTTCTTACATTTGCAATCTTGCTACAGGTACAACAGCACAAAACCTTCTTTTGATTTCATCGATCACGGTGATGGTTTTGTGTGTACATTAACACTACCATCTAGCGATGTGTTGTCACCTTTGGAGGGTCCAAAAGCAAGAAGCAAGCAGAAGGCAAAACGACTCGTTTGTCTTGATGCATGTAAGCGGCTGCATCAACTGGGAGTACTTGATGACTTCCTTTGTCCATCTGTTGAAAAGCCGCCGCCGGGAATTTCGATAAAAACAACAGTTCACTCATCTAGTGACTCATCTAATGATGGTGTAGGTACGTGATTGCTAAGCTCCAAAAACATGTCATGTATATAGTAGAGCTGGTTTCGCAATATTGATTCCTCAGATAATCCTGGTAAAAAAGTAACCGATATTTCTGATGCAATATTTGTTGCCTTCTTGAAGGTACAACAAAACGAAAGGAGCTACATGGCTCAACTGGAGTCTATGCCTTGTCTGGTACCTGGGCATCCGAGAAAACTGTTGTTAAGCTTCAAGGCTACAAGTTAAAAATTTCCTGTGATCAAGTTGGTCAGAGATACTCTGATTTTGTTTTGTTAATTGATACAACTATATCAAATGAAGCTGCTAATTTGGACATTGATCTGTATCTACATGACAAGATGGTAAAAGCTTCAGTCTCTCCTTGCGGGCTTCTTGAGTTGGATGTTCAACAGGTCTGCTCAAGTTTGTCTTGTGTTCTTGGTACATTTGTTGCTCCTTTGCTTTTGTCTAATTTTAAAGACTACTTCTGTTTTTCTCGCTTAGATGGAGCAAGCAAAGCTATTTCAAGCACTTATGTTCAATGGTTTGTTTGGAAAGTTGTTCACTGGATCAAAATTGTCAGACGATCCGAGGGAGTTCATTCTCAATAAAAGTGATGCATTTATCTGGAAAAATGCAAATATGTATCTGATTTTACCTATGAATCCCATTCTGGAGTCTCATGACATTTCTTGCATTAACTGGAGAGTGATCGATGAAGCCGCTACAGCTGTCAAACTTATGAGAAAGATTTATTTTGAAGATAAAATGAACATACCAGCAATTCTTGATTTGGACCAAAATGATGCAGATCTAATTCATTTAGCTAACACGTCATGTGAGGCTCATGTCCTTAGAAATGTAGTAGTGCTGGCAGTTCACACAGGGAAGATATATACTGCTCTTCATGTTGCTGATTTATCTGCCAATAGCACATTTGATGGTGTATCAGATAAGAAAGAAACTGAGTTCAACACCTTTACAGAATACTTTGAAAATAAGTATGTTTGTTACTGTGTACAATTATGTGCTTGCTTAATCATAGATGTGTTCAACTCAGTTTGGATTAATATATTTCATGCGCAGGTACGACATAGTTCTCCGTCATCCCTCACAGCCGTTACTAGTGCTGAAACCCACCCATAAACCTCACAACCTTCTTTCTTCGAAGTTCAGAGATGAAGGTCCTAGTCTTTATCTCTGCAGCCAGTTTCAGTTAAAGTTACTTTGTACTCCCTCTGTTTTTTAATATAAGATGTTTTAGCATTTGTCCACATGCACATGTACACAAATGTATATAGACATGTATTAGTGTACATGTTCACTCACTTTAGTATGTATCTAGACAACATATGCAACACCTAAAACATCTTATATTAAAAAACGGAGGGAGTAGTTCTTTGAAGAATTATCATAAAGCATGTTTCTAGGAGCATTCGTTCTTTGAAGAATTATCAGATAAAGCATGTTTCTAGGAACTGTTCATGCAATCATGCTTGTTTGTTAATTTTTCTAGGAGCCTGTTCCAGTTATTCATGTTTGCTTGTTGTTTTTTCTAGGTAACCGTGAGAAGAAAAATGGTGGCATAAATAAGGCAAACAACTGGGTTCACATGCCCCCAGAGTTGCTGATTCCCCTTAATTTATCTGAGGACATTTTAAGAGCATTTTATTTGTTCCCCTCTTTGATGCATCGTATAGAGACATTAATGCTAGCCAGTCAACTAAAAAGTGAAATTTCATATGACGATTCAAGTATATCAAGCTTTCTGGTGAGAAATCAACATCAGTATTTTTTGGTCACTTCTATGCATACATTTGTTATTTGTTTGAAATGGACATAATCAATTTGCACACGGTCTTTAGATTCTAGAAGCTATTACATCACTTCGATGCTCTGAAGACTTCTCCATGGAGCGTCTTGAATTATTGGGAGATTCTGTGCTGAAGTATGCCGTGAGTTGTCACCTTTTCCTGAAATTTCCTGATAAGGATGAGGGGGAGTTAACATCCAGTAGGACTGATATCATATCCAATGCTGCACTTTATGGGCTTGGAATTGAACACAAAATACAGGTAAATTGTATCTTCCTGGGCAATCTATACAAATGCTGCATTTCTTAAAGTTGATCTTAACATTATCACAGACTAATACCATAATTGGTTGCATGTGATCCATAGGGTTACGTACGTGATGCTGCATTTGATCCTCGCCGATGGCTTGCACCAGGACAGCTTTCGATTCACCCTGTTCCTTGTAATTGCTCACTAGATTCTGAGGTTGTAACTCAGGATATCGATGGCGTTGATGACAAACCTATTGTGAAAATAGGCCAGATGTGTGACAGGGGACACAGATGGTTGTGTTCCAAAACAATTTCTGATTGTGTTGAAGCCGTAATTGGCGCATATTATGTAGGAGGTGGCTTAAGAGCAGCTCTGGCTGTTCTCAAATGGTTGGGTTTTGATGCTGAAATTGAGGAAGAATTGATTAGTCAGGCCATCTTGAGTGCATCTATGAGGACTTATCTTCCGAAAGTTGATGTAATTAAAATGCTTGAAGGGAAACTAGGCTATGCATTTTCGGTGAAAGGTCTTCTGCTTGAAGCGCTTACCCATCCATCACATCAGGAATCAGCAGAAACATACTCCTACCAGGTATTACCTGATGTTATCCTTGGAACTTTGTTTAGCTTGTTATTCATACTGGGTGTCTCTTAATCTTTTATTATGCAATTTCTCTACCAGAAAATACTAAATATTATTTATTACAGCGTCTGGAGTTCCTTGGCGATGCTGTCTTGGATATTCTCTTAACAACACATCTTTTCAGTAGCCATAAAGACACCGATGAGGGGGAGTTGACAGATTTACGGTGTGCGTCAGTAAACAATGAAAATTTTGCACAAGTCGCAGTAAAGTATAAGATCCATCAGTTTCTCCAGCATTCTTGTGGGATTTTACCAGACCAGATTACTGAATATGCAAATAGTTTGGAAAATTCTTCCTTGGACAAAGCCACCCTTTTAGCAGATGCGGCATTGAGAGGGCCTAAAGTATGTTTCTCTTTCTTCGCCTTCGATGTGTGTGATTTGCTCATGATGGCATAGATAGATTATTTCGCATTTTTAATTTATTGGTACTATCATTGGTATCCACTTTTTGTTTCTTTTCCAGAATCGACATGCCACAGTATCCTTGACCACCTATCTATATGTAATAGTTTACCGTCTTTTGCCATGCAGGTTCTAGGTGATATTGTAGAAAGTATCGCGGGTGCAATTCTTATAGATACCAAACTTGATTTGGATGTTGTTTGGGGTGTTTTCAAACCTCTTCTTTCCCCTATTGTCACGCCTGAGAACCTGGAGTTACCTCCTTTCAGAGAGCTTCTCGAATGGTGCCACAAAAATGGGTACTTTGTAGAAGTTAAGTATACAGATGGATTGAAAATAGAGGCTAGTCTGGATGTGCAACTCAAGGAGAAGCTCCTTATCAGGCATGGTTGTGGCAAGAGCAAAAAGGATGCTAAAGCACATGCAGCTTCCATGTTACTCAAAGACCTTGAGGTATCCTTTTCTTTTTTTATGCTTCAATATTTTCACATTGGTCCAGCAGTTCAACCCCTCGATGTTCAATTTTTCTTCCACAGAATGAAGGACTTCTAATCCCCAAGAATGCAAGCAGGACGCAACAATTACAGAAGCAAGTTGGTACTGCAAATGGGTGTAGCAACTTGTTTGATGCAATGGATACACAGCTTCCAACACCGACCAGCGGAAAGAAATCAGCTGGTTCAAAGATAGCTGCTAGCCTTGGTAAACCAGGTGTGTTTTTTCAGTTCTCAGCTGTTTCATTTTGTTTTTCATCCCAAGTACCAGTTCTTTGTTCATGTCTGGACCTCATCTACCCTCCGTATTAACTCAAGAGAACTGCGTCTAATATCTCACCTATGCAGTGCACGTGCCGGTGAAAACGAGTAAAGGAGGACCTCGTGCAGCGCTGCATGAGTTATGCAAAAAATTACAATGGCCAGTACCTTCTTTTGATTCTGCGAAAGTAGCACCAAGGTACTTTTGCCTCAAGTTGATCATTGTCTGTGATAGTTGATGAATTGTCCTATCAGGTAACTTTTGTCAAACTGTAATAAACTAAGCACCCGATCTTTTTTCTCCCGCAACAGCTGTGCGAAAGCTATGCCTCAAGGGTTCTCCTTCGCTTCAACCATAAAGTTGCAAATACCAAACAGTGATGCGATCAGCCTCACCGGAGACAGTTTCGCAGATAAAAAGAGCGCGATGGATTCTGCTGCGCTGCTCATGCTCCACGAGCTTCAGCAGCGAGGTAGATTGCAAGTCCACGCGGTATGACTGAAGCAGCCATCAGCCCACCACCACAGATTCGTCGTGGCTCGAGAGGGTTGTGTGTCGTGCTAGTAAATATTACTCCTACTTACCATTGACCGGGCATGTTTTGAGACTACGTGTGTCATCTTCTGAATAAACGGATGATTGTGAGAGGCAGGAGCCGCAGGTCACAGCTGAGCTGAACCGGTTAGCCTGGTTCTGCTGTCAGTCGTTATGTATGTTTTCTACTAGAGGCTGGGGTGCGCCTCCTGGGTCGTAGTTGTTTGATCTTGATGTACAGGAACGCTCTGGTCCAGCCCCACCTCGCCGCTGGAAGGGGCATGCTTCATGACTCCGCCGACACCTGCCCCAGCTCAGACTCGCGCGATCACCCAGGTGGAGCAGGTGGCTCTGATGCTGACGGAGGGTTGATCCTCCAGTTTCACTTCTGCTGGCAGTTCGCTGCAAACTGCTTGTAATAAGCATCGTGGAAAATTAAGGAAGCTGGAACCTGTAATAGCTGGTAGTTGTTCTACGTTTTTATTTCACTGATGCTCTTCCTGGAAGAGATCCTGAACCTCTGTAAGACTTGTCCGTTCGCGGGTTTCTTAATTGGAACCGGGAGGGATCTCCTGTTTTTCTAAAAAATCCCTTTCCTAACCGAGTAACAGTTGTTTACTGATGGTTGTTTCTTGTAATGCCTACATTCGAGTGCTTCATCTTAACACTGACTCGTCATGTCACAGGCACGACTCAAAATTTGTGGTATTCGCTGATCTTTGTGTCCTGATTGCCGTAGATTTGTGAGAGGCATGGCATGGACGGTTATGTGTGATCTGCGTGTAGGTTGTGCATGTATATGTGTTCCTGATTGTAGACGAAAGGGAAAGTAGATAGTTTGTGAGAGGCATGGACGGTTGTGTGATCTGCGTGTAAGGGTCTGTTCGGTTTGAGAACCGGGTGGAACGGAATGGAACCGTTCCATTCCGAGGGAGCTTTCTTGCGTTCGGTTGTGATGTGGAACGGAACCAAGTGGTTCCCCAAAAGAGCATATTGGGTGAGATGCGGAATGGACCCGTCCGGCCGAATCGGCCGAACGAGGTGGAACGGCACAGTAATCATCACGATTAACTAATTTAATCAAGTTTAGCTATATTTAATCAAGTTTAACAATAATTAATCAAGATTAAGAATAATTAATCAAGATTAGGAATAATTAATCAAGTTTAGCAATAATTAATTAAGTTTAGCAATAATTAATCTAGTTTAGGAAATAATTAATCGAGTTTAGAATAATTCCATTTCATTCCATTCTCATCCCATTCCAAAACCGAACACAGGGATGGAATGGTTCCGTGACAATTTTTTGTCCAAACCGAACACAGGGATGGAATGGTTCCGTGACAGTAGAATGGAATGGTTCCATTCCATTCCTTCCGATTCCAGAACCGAACATACCCTAAGGGAACTTACCATTTCGCGACAACTGAACAGGTTCCAAGAGCGTAGATATAAAGAATTTTTTTTTGGCTCCGAGTGATCCTGGCCATTTAAAAAAACCGAAAATGCTATTTTTAAAGTTTCAAAAGATTATAAAAAAATAATGTGGAGATATATACATGTTACCTACATATCTGCTTAGTTTCGTTCGAAAATATGTTGTATTGTAGACTACACAAAAATCACAAAATCCTGACTCTGAAAAAGATGAAAAATAACTCATTTTACCTGCCCCATTTGTCTTTTTTTACAGTTCACCTATGAAAATATATTCCTATTCCTGCATATTAGACATGTATATTTATTGTATGATTTCAGACCTTTTTGGGACGCAAAATTATTATTTTTATTCTTTTTAGAAAAATGGAGCACTGGAGCTCGGGAGAAAGAAGTGTTTTTCAAATCTTGAATTGAACTCAATAGTCACACCATCCCCTCAAGTCCACTTGTTTTATTTCTTCTAACATAATATAGTTCTCTTGGCTTACACTGTTCTCCCTGCGCCCAAATGAATCACATGGCGCCTCGCATGTTTTAACATTTTGTTTCTTCTGTGATGCTTTCAGAAATTTAAAATTGGGCACTGCACCTTCTCTAGACCAAAACCTGCTCATGTATCTTTACTAATATATTTATTATTATTCTCACCCAATTCCAAAAACAAACCCTTTTGGTAGTTCTTTGCCGACCAAGATTTAAGTTAGATCTCAATCGATTTTGTGAGCGCTGGATTTGCATTGTGATTCACGTAACATGAAAAAATTCCATTACACATGAATTGCATATGCATTTGGATAACCGAGAATCAAGAGAACTTGCCTGTGGCAAGATGGTTAGGAGGGTGGTTGTACCCCTACCCACCAGAGTTCAAACCCCAGGTTTGACGCTGGTGTTTCTCATTTAGGCAGAATATTCTTCAGTGGGAGACGACGTTCCCGTCGACAGCGAGTCGCCCGTGGTGACTTCGTCAATCTCAAGACTCAACCGCCGGCTCAGTCTCTCGGAGGTGCTCATAAAGGTAGAGTGTGCGTGTGTGCGTTCATAGGGGTGAGTGTATGCGCGTGTATATGAGCGTTGCGTTGTACTGTGTTTCGCAAAAAAAAAAAACCGAGAATCAAGTCAACCAATAATTAGCCGCGTCGATAAATAAAATCGCTGAAAGCAAACAAGGAATGGACAGGGGACCTGTCAAAAAAAAAAAAAAATGCACAGAAGAAGGATCGAACGGCCTGGAGCGTCTGCCTCTTAAATTTGGTGTCCGGCGGCGGTCCCTATCTCCCCTCCTTCGCCTCCACCACCAAAACCCTAAACCCGCTCCGGCCGGACCAATCCCCTTGGGTTTTGCGCGGCGGCGTCGCTTCCTCGAGCCAGCATGCCCTCCTTGGAGTTCTTCTGGGGTAATCCCTTCCTTCCTCTTCCCACCCCTGCCCCTCTCCCCCAGTCGATGCGATTTGCTGTTTGTTCGCAGCGGGTGGGGCGGTCTTTCTCAGAGCTTCCGGTTCAAATTTCGGTTGCGCGCGTCATCAATCATCACGATTCGTGTAGCTTTCACAACGTCCTGGCTGCGGGCACGCGATTTTAGCTCCTCGTTGTGTTGGGACGATCTGATTAGGCTCTCAATTTCGTTGGGTTATTTGTTGGGGGTGAGGCTTGAGGTTGCCTGGATTATTTCGTCCGGATGGTGGCCATGTGACATGTTCCGGTATTATATTGTTGGTATATTACCTTGCAACATGGATTATCTATGGAGGATATCTTGTTTTATGATTTTTATACAGTACATTTCCCAAACCATGCTGTTGATTGCTGAGACGGTCTGTTTAGGCTCAATTTCGTTGGGTTGTTTGGTGGGGGTTGATGACTTGATTATTTAGTCCTGAATCCTGATGCTGGTCATGTGACATGTTTTGGTATTGGAATTTTTGGCACATCACCTTGTAGAATGGATGATATGTAGGGGAATGTCTTGTTTTACGGTTTACTGCAGAATTTTTCCCAGACCAGGGAGTCTATTGCTGTTGAAATGTGTTCCCTTTTCGGCTAGCTCTGCTCATGCTAGATTTATGATGAATTGGCTGCTGCTGGAGGTTACACATTTTATAATTTTGCACCTTGGTGGTTCACAACAGTTATAGAATGGACAACTGTTTGGTCAGTCAATAGAGATGAAATAATGCTAGCATTTGATTTCGTTGGTCGTCAAACATTATTGCAGTGATATGGTTTGCTGCTATGTAGATTTTTTTCAATACAACTTTGTTTATTTGACTACCAGCAGAACTTTGGAACAACTTTATTTTATGAAGCAGCAATTTTCATTTGATCATATAGTTTTTGTTGGTTCCACGCTAAATCTATCTATCTTGATAGTGAAAAATATACCCTTTTTGGGTTTAATTTATCGTGTTATTTCCTTATTGGTTACTTGTATTTCATATTTTGGTACAGGTGTGGAAGTGAAGCCGGGACAGACTGTTTCTTGTGACCCTGGTAAAGGGTGTATCCTTCGCCTCTCACAGGTTTACCCATTTCCCTCATTGTCCATCTTGTGCCTATTTGTATCTACAATTCTCTTAAAACTTTGTCAGCGTCCTCTTGTCAGCTAATCGATTTACTTGCACGTTCTGATTACTGCTTGTTAGGCTGCCCTTGGTGAAACAAAGAAAGGAAGTAGTATAGTCGTATCTGCTAAAATTGATGATCAGAAGGTGATCGTTGGAACCCTGTCTGCTGAAAATCGCCCTCAGCTTCGCTGCGATTTGATTTTTCATAAAGAAATTGAGCTATCACACAGTTCAAAGACTGCCAGTGTCTTTTTGTGCGGTTACAGGGCTGTCATGCCTGATCAGCCTGAATATCCTTTAACATTGAAGCCCAATACTACACATTATTTTCAGCTATGTCTATCAGAGATACTTAAAATCTGTCTTGTTGTAGCCTTTGTTTCCTTGACCTGCTTGTTGCTTTCTTCACGTCTGATTCTAGCAAAGATGAAGGTGCGGTCCTGGTTAGATATTGCACCAGTATTCCATATTTTTCTGCTATAACATAGACGAACTAATCTGCCTTTATTT
The DNA here is from genome assembly GCA_947311845.1 of Poa pratensis. NCBI lineage: Eukaryota > Viridiplantae > Streptophyta > Magnoliopsida > Poales > Poaceae > Poa > Poa pratensis. The sequence goes on from CAMZMU010000071.1 coordinate 7,061,470, forward strand.
TAGGTGAAGTGAAAACTGAAGTGAAAACTGTAAACCATCAAGTGATCGAGGATGATAGTGATTCTTCTTCTTTAGACGACTTATCTTCTTCAGATGATGTAAGTGCATTCTGATGATTATGCAAGAGCATTCGCCCTGTTAGTTTTTTGAATTATTTGATAACAATGAAACACTTCTTCTCAGGACTTGAATGAAGATGAGTCCAGCAGCAAAGATGATACGAGTGAAGGGGATGATAACAGTACTGAAGAGGATGATAGCAGTAGCGAAGAGGATGATAGCAGTAGCGAAGAGATTGATACCAGTAGCGAAGAGATTGCCACCAGTAGCGAAGAGGATTCAAGTGACGAGGAAGACAAACACACTCCTCAGAAGGTGTGGATCTGACAGTTCCCCTTGTTTCCATTTCCTTCCAGTCTAATCTAATTCTGTTTTATGTGCACTACAGCCTGAGGATGGCAAGAAGAGGGTGGCTGGAACTGCTTTGAAGACACCTGCTTCTGACAAGAAAGCAAAGATTGCAACACCATCTAGCGAGACAACATGTGTGTTGATACCTTGCTGCGGTTCCCTGTCAACCTTTTATCATGGATGCCATTGTGAGAACAGTTTTAACGAAGTCTTCATTTACTTCAGGTGACAAGAAGGTTCCTCATGTGGCAACTCCTCATCCTGCAAAGCAGGCCAGCAAGGCGCCTGGGAACATCAACAACAAACCAAAGGTGAAGTCCCCCAAATCCGGCGGCACCCACGCCTGCAAGTCGTGCAGTAGGTATGTAGACAGCTTGCCAGTTCAGTATTCTGGTGATGCAAACTGCAGTGCTCGACATATAATGCTTATGCGCTGGTTGAATCTTTCAGGACATTTGGAAGTGATGCAGCGCTCCAGTCCCACGAGAAGGCAAAGCACGTCTGAGCTGCTAGCGGCGACAGCATGCGGCGAATTATCTGGTTGCTGCTGCTGATGCTGCGTCTCCAACTTTTGTCCTCGTAGTCAGCACTAGATTAGTCTTTTTGGTCCTCTCCCGAAATCTAGAACTTGGAAAAATATTGCCTCTCACTACACTGGTCTTTTTGGTCCTCTATGAAATCCTGGAACGTGGAAAAAATGTTGCCTTTGGCATTGGTTCTTACATAGCCAATTCCTTGCTGTTCGTATTTTTGGTGGATCTGCTAGTTGCTGAGATATCGATTAATTCTCAAAAACATGAGTTAGAGGTGAAATGTGAGCAGTATTCTACCATTTTGTGCAGTCCGTGCTCTGATGTTACTGTGGACGCTCTACTTTATGGTCTGCAGTTTCTTCTCACCTAGTCTATCTGCTGCGTAACTTCTTATTTACCGTCCGCTTGTCCTAATACCTATAACGAAGCTACTTACTACTTTTAACTTTTTTCCTAACTAAATTTAGGAGAGCTGTGATGTGCATGACTCAAATAGACTTGCTGGTAGCCTGTGAACACATGCAATTCCAACGGTTTTGCGTTTTTCTGTTTAGCAGTCGTTTCCATATGGACTTGTTAGTATAATAAAACAAACAGGTTATGTGAAAATGACGAACATTATTTTGTCAAAAAAAAAACATTATCTATTTATTCTAATTTTCTTAATACTCAGGTTTGAATCCCTAAGGAACATTTGTTTGTTTGGTTATGCTATTGAAACACAAGATTTCTTATCAAAGGTACTCTGTAATACTTTGACAGCATAGAAGGGTATTACTCTGGAATGTTTCTTTCGCAGACACATTGCTAATCTGGGTCAGCTTCTGTATAGCTGTCCCACATTCATTCGGGATTTCACTTTTAATAAGCATACTCAGATAATTAAAAATTACCATAAAAACCTGGCAAATGAAGCCTCATTTCTCTTAACTAATGCCACTTATAAGTTATAACTGACAAAATATAAACATAATCAAGCCCAAAAAGGTGTGTGTGGTTGCGGTTTAACTACATGGCTGACTTCCCCGAAAGAAAACGAGGAACTACGTGCCTGACTTCCACTCGGTAAAATTAAAATATTTCGTCACGTTTAAACAGGCAGCTCAGCACAGCACCCAAAAGCACCTTCTGGCCACTTAATAACGAATCACCAAAACACACATAAGGAACAAACAAATGTTCATCAACGAAGTAGTAGAACCCAACCAAAATAATTACCACTCAGCTCAGAATCCTGGCACAAATAACAGCATTTCTAGCATAGCACCAGCACCAGTCTAGAATGGTGATCAAGGAGAAAATATTCCTGATTGTTTGTGCCAAGCAATGCCAGAAAAGGCGAGACCTCTTTACACACCATCTCTGCACCACCGATACCAAAATTCAGTCAACTAGCGCCCCGCGCTTCCCCTACTAGCTAACACCTCACTCTGTCCATGATATGTTTCAGGTCACACGGAGACGCCATGCTTCGACTTGGAATGATCTTTGAGACTCATTGGGGAGCTGAAAGTCCTGAAGAAGAGAAGCGCATGTGTGAGACTCATTGGAGAACTTTATCGCAAAAAAAAAGGTTCGAGAAGTAGACTTTGCCTGCTGCATGAACCGCAGACGTGGGGAGTGGATTGCGCAGACCTGTCTTTGTTCTCAGTTGCCTTCTTTGTACGCTTTGCTGGATGAGGGGTCGCAACGTGGACATACCCACTTGTCTTATGAGCCTGTTTTGCTGGATGAGGGGTCGGGACGTGCACATAGCCTGCATGAAAATTGTTCATCTAGTGAGATTCCTGTGCCACTAAAAGAACAATGCAAGCTCAGCTGATTAGAAATTAAAAGAAGCGTTCCGCACCAGTTTTGTTGCCTGTAGTTGGTGTTGCTATCTTTGCCTTCTTCCCCTGAGGTGTCTTCAGCGGTGTTTCCACTGGCTCATTCTTGCCCTTCGTTTTCTGTATGTTAACAACACCAAAAAGGAAGAGTTTCAGGATTTACAAAAATGAAGAAGCAGTACAATAACAGGTTTCTTTGAACAGTCCCGCACCTTTTGAGGATAATCCACACCTTCAGAACTCTCACCATCATTGCCATTACTAGGCTTCTGTGCAACAGTCTTGTCCTGCAAATGTATTCAGCAATCAGCATACCAAATCCATGTCAGGTTTTGCCCTTAAAATGTACCAATTCCCTAGGCCACTATTGGGAGCTACAATCTACAACCACGATTTGTGGATCTGTGATCCAAGTTGCAACTATTATAGATAGTGGTAGGTTGCATGCGCATGGGAAACACTGATCATATACATACAAAAGGCTTTCAAAAATGCATGCAGTCCATATTAACTAATTTTAGTAACACAATTAACTGACATGTTTGAATGTTCACTCAACTTATTTAACAATATTCTCAAAGGACATTCCAGAACAAGAAAATAAATCATCAAGGAAAAAACAGTTCCATCATAACTCACGGTTGCTTATTCTTAACAAAGTTACAAACCTTATCATCTCCCTTTGGCTTTCCAGGAGTAGTTGGTTCTTCAACTGTAGCCTTTGGTATAGAGGATGGAACATCAGCAGGCCTTGGTGCAGTAAGCTTATTGGCATCATGTGTAGCTTCATTGTTCTTGCAACCTGAAAGTAAATAATATCAAACGAGTTGTTCTAGTTATACAACAAAGGCAAAGACGACAAAGCAAATCTTAGCTACACAAGAAATCTGTCTAATATCCTCAAAGCAGATAAACATTCAAAACTCTTAAACAAGTAAACAACAAATGTTATGCATAGCAAAAGAATATACCATCTTTATTGAAGTCTAGTGGAATTAGTAATGGAACCTCCCCATCAGATTCATCACCTGAAACATCAGACATAAGTAAGTAATGCCAAGTTGCCAACTGTACGAAGGAAACATCATAGATGCCCAATACAAAAATAGAAACATCATTTACCTCCTTTAGCAGATGGCTTAGTAGTGATTACAGACAGGAAAACAGTTAAAGAAGACAAACGCATATTCAAGCGCAAACATTGAAGAAGGAAATATGGAAAGGATATCCATAATTGAATTTGTAGCCAGTAAAGCAGATGTTGCTGGTCATAGAGGAGTGGTGCAGCTCAAACTTCTTTTCGAACACCAGACCAGTTAGAAAATGAGGATCATTATCAACTGAAAGTGTGGCAAGCAAAATCCTTTTATCATCAATGTTCACAAAAACTTCCACATTCTCTTTCGCCTTACCAGCCTCCAATACTATCTGTAGCAAACGAGAAAAAAAAACGCCTGAAGAGTAAACAAATTTGATCCACCCCCAAGTGAGCTAAAAGGTCAACCATAAATAAATCTTGTAAAGGGCACATGTGAAATAAGGTAATATGACTCTCCTGGGTCACACTTCACGGCCTCTCCAGGCTTGACGACAACTCCTACAAATGTTAACATTCGTGCATAGTAGCCATTAGGATGGAAAATTGGGAAACACAAATATCTGTTTGCTTTCTGAAGCACCCAGAGATGGTGTACATCACAAATTATCGTGGCAAACACAACGGGGACATTCTTCACATGTAACAAAACCATTTGTTGGCAGCGCAAACAGACAATTGCCAGAGCCTGCTTAAGTGCTTATCTACAAAAGAAACGCAGGTCCCAGCAGAACATATATCAAGTTAATGACACATTCCAATGTAGGATACGACTAGTGAAAGGACATAACAAACTAATATCAGACAATCTGACATCCATGAAACTACTGCTCACACATGTATGATACTACTAGTGAAAGGACACATCAAACTAATATCATACTCCCTCCGTTTTTTAATATAAGATGTTTTAGGTGTTACACATGTTGTCTAGATACATACTAAAGTGAGTGAACATACACATTAATACATGTCTATATACATTTGTGTACATGTGCATGTAGACAAATGCTAAAACATCTTATATTAAAAAACGGAGGGAGTACAATCTGGCATCCATCCATGAAATTACTGTTCGCACATACCAAACCCAGGAACGACACGGACCAGAAGCAGGAAACCACATCATTCGCCCCACATCAAGACAAGGGCGCCCAAATTACTCTCTCCAGATCAACACACGGGGCACGCAATCATAAGCCAAGGAAACAAGGGAAATTTACTGTACTAATTTACGGCTTGCAGGCGCAGACACAAATTGCAGAATCGCAGAAACGAAGAACCCTAGGTCGACTAGGTCGCCGGCGGCGGCGACGGGTGGTCGGGACCTGGGGAATTAATTCCATCGCCGCCGCCGGAATTCCCCCCGCCGTCCGCCGATTAGACGAGGCCAAATGCAAAATCGGGTGCGAACGAATTCGGGGGGTTCAGGAAGAGACGATACGCACCCCAGAAGCGGTAACCCGCCTGCATCTCCTCTGGTGCGCGAGGCATGGAGGTTGCTTCCCCGGCGGTCCTCTTCTCCGTGATTTTGCTAGGGTTTTGGTGGGAGTAAAATGCATCTACAGTCCCTAAACTCGCTGGCTACGTTCAAGACAGTCATTAAACTCACGAAATGCCTCGTGACAGTCCTGGAACTTGTCGAGGACGTCCATATACGGTCCTGGATACGTATTCGCGGTGGGTTTTTTGTTGGTCACGGCGGCAACATGGCATATGTCAACGGGACCAAAGTGTGCTTCAATGATTGTGATGTCGATATCTGGTCAGCTCTATGGTTTGATGACATAATTGAAGATATTGGATATGAGTCTGCATGCAGGATCAAAGTTTACTGGTTGTTGCCAGGAATGCAGATAAATGAAGATGGTTTGAGGTTAATTGCTAATGACAAGGATGCACCGTCGATGATTGAAAAGGTCAAGCAAGGGCACACATATTTGATGTTATATCTTGATCATGAGCCAGAAAAGGGTGCAGTGCAGTGGGATGATGTAGTTGCTAATCCAGTAACTAATTTGCCACCTGTGATCAGTCCTAGCAAGAGAAGTATCACTGTCGAAGATGCAAGTGTTGAAGTAAATTGCAAAGAGGGAGAGGAGATCAAGTAGGCAACAGAATGATGATGAGAACTGCGACAGTGACAGCTCAACTGACTCTGATTATGTTCCAGACATTGTTGACAGTGATAATGACATCGAAGATGGTGATGATGAACTATACCAACAGTATGCAGATCAAGAAGAAAAGGAAGAGAAGAAGGCTATTCCAGAAGCTGATTTGTCTAATGATGATTTCCAGAATTTGCAACCACCATCATGCGAATGCGACTACAACAAGCAGATCAAAGATAGAGGTAGAAATCAGAACATAACCTAAGATGCAGAAAGAACATGCAAAAGCCTTCAGAGAGAGCACATACCCCATGATTCGGGCATTGGTAGAAATGCCTCATGAAATTAGCCTCTGTCTTTGAAACGAAATGCTTCACTCTGCGGAAGTTGCATTTGTCACAAATGACAAGCGGGAACCGCCGCCGCATTTCCTCCGACGAGCTCACGCCATTGCCGCCCATGACGAAGCTCAGAGGAGGAAGAAGGTGCAGAAACTGACGAAGCTCGGAGGACGAAGAAGGTGCAGAACGTAGGCGAGCGTGGGCCAATGGGGTCAACACTGACGAGCTCTTCCGCGCCGCTCCGTCGCCGTCGCCGTCTCTCTCCTGCACCGCTCCGAGCTCGATTTAGGGTTAAGAAAGGGGAATCGATTAGGGATCAGACTGGGCGCGCGGCGAGCGTGGGCCACCCTGGAGCTCCGTCGGGGTCCACCACATAGCCACGTCACGCGAATACGTATCCAGGACCGTAGATGCACGTCCTCGACAAGTTCTAGTACTGTTATGAGGCATTCCGTGATTTCGAGGACTGTCTCGGACGTAGCCATCGAGTTTAGGGACTGTATATGCATTTTACTCGTTTTGGTGGGGAGGGAGTGGCCGCGCTGCGGAGTGGAGCGGGGTGGGGAGGCGAGGAGGGGTGTCTCCTTGGGTTTATGGAATGGAACGGGGGGCGTTGGTCTTCGTGGCCCATAGTGTTCACGGCCTATGACAATGGGTCCACGCGTCGATATGGCCTGTTTCTTTACTTTCAAAGTTTGGATTGATCGCCCGGTGGACTTTGGACATTTCAAATGCAAGTGGGTTTCCAACCAAATCGTCCTCTATTTTTTTCTGTTTTGCAATCCATCGAGTTGATCCCATCTATTATGGTCTTAATCTATTCTACATCTTTAAGCAGATCCCTTCAAAAGGAACCCTTAAAAGTGGTATAAGGAAAACCGTAAACAAGGTTTAAGTGCTCAAAAAATGAACTTGCAGAACGGAAACCATAAACGAAACCGTAAAAACTGAAAATCTAGTTTCGCGCGAAAATTTAGAGTTGCAACATTCAGTTCATTCCGTCAGTTCATACTAGTTCAGACCATACACACATTATTTACATAATAGGGGGAAGTAGGGCTATATCTACTTAACCGGAACACTAAACCTAACCCTAATCTATGCAAAAGAGGCCCTGGACACCTCACCGGGCGGCATTACGGCGGCACCGCCGCCAAGCTTTCGTCGGAGTCGGAGGGGACATTGATGAAGTCCAGCCGGCGCGCCGCCTCTAGCCGCCATTCCCGCTAGCACACGGGGTGCTCCTCCTCCTGCAGGGGAGACCGGCGTTGTAGGCCTCGAGCTGGGCCTCGTAGTGCATGAGCTTCTTCACGCGGCGGCGCTCCGAGCGCACTGATTTGGCCTCGACGAGTGCATAGTTTTGGCCTCGGTAGTCGTCGACGTCGAGTAGGTAATCGTCGTCGCTCACCTCCGTCTCGGGCGCTAGCAACATGGGAGGCGAGGGCGACCGAGCACGCACGACCCCAAGCGAGCTCCTGGCCTCGGCGTCATGTGTGCCACGGTGCAAGCCACGCCACACAAATTCGCGGCGGCGCGACACCATGTGCGGTTGTGGGCCTGCACCGAACGCGCCTCGCCCCTCCTCTCCTCCTCCGCCGCAGAAATCGGCGGTGGCGCATCACGGCTAGGGCCCGCGGCCATCCGGGCCCTAGCCTGGCTACGAGTGTTGTTCACTGGCCACATAGTGGAGGTGGAGAAGATCGGGGAGGGCGCCCGGTCGTTTGGCTGGAATTGCCCGCCAGAGGAGTGAGAAAGCACGGCGGCGGCGAGGGATCACGTCGGGGAAATGAAGGGTGAACACCCTATTTCGCAATGAATCCGTAAATATAGTGGCCCCGTGTGGGTCGATTTACGGGCCACCCTAAAAGAGTTTACGGGTCAGGCCGTTTTCAGTTTCCGCTCGGACCGAAAAAACTGGACCGTACCTTAAATCCACCGGAATTTATACGGGTTTGCCATTTTTAAGAGATCTGCTAGAGATGCTCCAAGTGTGTGTGCTTTACTTATACTCGAAGCTTTTTTAAGGGTAGGGGAATCTCGGATCGGTGTGTCCGGTCCGGTAGGGCTTTTGAGTTTTCATCTCTGATAAAAGTCCTTCAGCTCGTCATGATTGATGTTCCTCCCTGAATGAGCGTTGATGGGTTGAAGTTTGGAGTCATCGTCGGACATTAAGTCTTGCGTGATAAGCGTATGTCTATGATGGTGGCGTTATGTGAGGGGGTGATGTCTCAGCATATTTGTGTGCTCAAGTTCCGCCTCCGCCCGATGAATCTCAGCCAGGTACGACTTTGTTAGAGAACTTGCAACTTTTGTGTCCACCATCTCTGTCTGGTCGGAGTTGGAATTATTTCCCGACCCACCTCGGTACTACCTTTTACGTGAAAGCGATCTCTCGAGATTGTGGTCGCCGACATCTTTTTGATCTACGTCGACAACTTTCCGATCGCTACTTTTACAAGCGTTTGGGTTTTTTCAAACTTTTTTCGACATGATTTTGCTACGTCGGAGGCCTAGAGGCGTCATCGCGCTTTGCTCACGAGGAATGTAAAAGGAGGATGGTGCTGGATTTTTCAATAACTTGTGTTCGGCCTTAGCCGCAAAAAAGTGCTTCTGCTTCGCAGAAAAAGGGCACATATACTGTTTTTTTTCATGGATGTGTCTGTCGAGCACGTAATCCGACCTTGTCATGTCCACAGTACCGGCATATATATTTCCGCCACTTTCGAGTTTCGAGTTCTCCTACGATCACTCGCAAGCAAACAGTCAGTGGCCACGCCGCACGACGCGATACAGGAAACTGAAGGAAGCCGCGGCCGCGATGGCATATCGAACACCGAACATCTTCTATTGCCCATACCTTGCGTGAGGCCCGCAGGCATCGTCAGAGAACCTGAACCCCAACAATGCTTTGATTTACCAGCAAGATTGCCCGGGAACGGCAAAGATGTTAAAGATGGCATCACAACGACCAGCCGGGAGTTTCTCCGTCCAAACAAAACAACCAAAAGAAATTCGGCTCCTGTTCAATTTTTCTCATGGCACTTTTTCGTCAGATTTTCGAAAGCACTTATGTTTACTAGTAGAAGATTTCTTTTCGCGTCCAGCTCCTGTGCTGTGTCCCGACTCTAGACAGAGAGCACTTTTGAGCAGATTTTAGAAGCACTTTGAGTATCAGTCTGGGAAGTAGCTGCGGGCAAGCAAGCCCCGGTGGCACGACATGAAGAAATTCCTATGCCAGTACCAGTGTTGTGCTTGCCAGTGTTGCGCGTGAGCAAGCAATGGACATGGCGCTGAATGATGTTGCTTGCCCCGGTTACAAATCGGACGATACCTTCCTTGCCTCCCTTTCCCTCCAAAATTCTCACTCCCCCTCTTCCACTTCTTCTAAATGCTTCTGTCCACTGCAACCTTAACCCGGTCCCCACTCTTCGTCTTCGGTACTGCGTCGCGTTGATCCAGCCACTGCTGATCGTTTCTAGCAGTTTTGCCTTCCCGTTGCACATCCATGAGCAAGAAGGCGGAGCCGGGGGGCGAGCGGCCGCCGAGCCGTGGCCGGGCGATGTCGCGGGCGGCCCGTCAGCACAGTGCGAGCGCGCACAGGGAAGCGCCGGCGGCGGTGGCAGCTGCGGTGGCGGCGATGCACGAGGGTGGCTTGGGGAGCACCAGCGCCGTCATGGCGGCTCGCCCGAGACGTGTCCCTCACGACTACGTCACCTTCCAGAAGACGGGAACGAGCGAAGCGTCGGTGCATCATCAAGGCGACGGGCGCTTCCCCGGCGGCGACGCCGAGGCCATCGATGACCTGGCGCCAACCAGCAAGCCGTACTACATACCGCCGTGGCAGAGGAGGCGAGAGCGGCCACCGGACGACCCACGGTATGAGTACGGGCGCGTCCCGGGGGGTAGGCAGACGACGATGCAGCCTGTCGGTGCACCGCCGCAAGGGCCGCGCACAACCGGCAACGGCGGCTACAGGACGAGCACCAAGAAGATCGAGCGCGTCTCCACCATCAAGCCAGACGACGGCAGCGCGGCCGACCAGGCCGCCCTGCTGCCGCCACCGCCGGGCCGCAACGGGAGCCCGCTGCCGCAGCACCACGATAGGCCGACGTCGCACGCGCCGCGATTGCCGAGGAGTCTCTCGGAGGGAAAGACACCGCGGATCATTCTGTCGCCGGACCGGAGGCAGAGGCGCAAGGGGCCGGCCGCGTTCTGCTTCACGCTCTGCTGCATCCTCTTCTGGCTGGCCGTCATCCTCATCGGCGCGGCCGTGCTCACGGTGTACCTGGTGTACCGCCCGGAGCCGCCGCGGCTCCGGCTGGCCGACGGCTCCCTGAACGCCGGGTACGTCGACGACCTCACCGTCCCCGGCGGCCCGCCTCGGGGCCTGGCGCTCAACGCCGACCTCACCGTGCTCGCCGTCATCAGCAGCCCAAACACCAAGATCAACGTGGTTCTGTGGTACATGCAGCTGGACCTCTACTTCGAGGGCCACCTGATCGGGACGCAGGCGGTGCGGCCGGCGCCGGTGCGCGAGTCTCCAGGCGGCTACGTGCTCCGGAACCTGGACTTCGTCGTCAGCGAGGTGCCGGTGTCGCGGCAGGACGCCTGGGCGTGGCGGAACGCGACGATGCACGGTGGCCCCGTGGTGCTCCAGCTCGCCGGGCGGTTCCACACGCAGCTCAACTTCGGCCATTGGCTGCCGTACAGATACTGGGTGCACCCACGGTGCACGCTCTGGCTCGACCCGCCGCCCAGCGGCAGGCTGCGCCGGGCACGCTGCTGATCTCATCTAGCTGTATTTTTTTTTCGACTGAAGAATTGCAATTTTTTTCGTCTGTCCAATGAAATTATGAAACAGAGAAGGGTAGGATGCCTGGTATGAAATGTTTGGAACACTAGCTCTTCAGGCGACTCAGGGGGCTCTGTGCAAATTTCTGGGTCTTTGTGTAATTTTCTTTTTCTTTTTCTTTGAACCTGGTTGTAATTTGTACTGAGTTTCCTGAATATTGGGTTGGATCCTTCCTCAAAAAAAGAAAGAAAAGAAATGTGCACCTAATTGAAGACTTGTGTATTGTCCAAACACGAATGTATGCACGTGTCTAGAATAATTTATTTATTAAGGAATTTCAAATTTGTGATAGCAAAAAAATCAAACTGGTGTGACGTGAAATCTTTGGGTGAGAGCAAAGAAAGACAGACATACGCGCTATATCCGTGCGTACAAGTCCAGCATTGCCTAGTCACCATAGTGAAGAAAAATGTCTAACCCAACCGGACCCCACTTCCCCTATATATATATATATATATATATATATATATATATATATATATATATATATATATATATATATATATATAGGTAAATTAACAGATGCTCCCTGGTGCCTGGGCACCTGGATAGAATACAGTACATTTGGGTATGTAGATGACACATATACCTCGGGTATGCACATGTTGGGTATATAGGAGGTATACATACCCTTGGGTATGTGTATTCGAGGTATCTACATGTTATATATACCTTGGGTATGTGTGTTCAATTGTACGTGTACAGATCAGGTATATATATAAATAACTTAGGTATGTGCACATTATTAGGTATGCATACCCCATAATGTGCATACCCAAAATCATATGTACCTCCTACATACCTAAGTTATACATACCCAAGGTATATGTATATGTCTACATACTTAAAACTGTTCGTATTCCATCCTGGTGCCCATGCTCCTAGGTGCCCCATCTGAGTATATATATATATATATATATATATATATATATATATATATATATAAAGACTTTCGGACATCTATATTCTGCTCATATTTGGGGCGGAAATACGGGTGCCCAGACATGTCCGGACAATCCACCCTAGACCATTTTATTTACTATTTCATTTCTTTTTCTCTCTCTCCACATCCCCACCAATCATATGCAAGTGGACGGATAATTATACAATACGATTGCACGCGTGGAAAAATGAGGTTTCAAACGTCGGGACATTGTCCCGACGTGTCCACTTACAAATGATGGGCTAAATTATCTCAATCCGTTTGGAGATGCTCTTGATTTAAATTTGGTTCTCCAACTAAACAAGGCCTAGAAAGAGTTTAGAGTACCCTATAACAACACCGCTTGAGCCTCTAACCTGTACGAGATGGGTATTTTTCACAAGGGCCCTATGCAGAGCCACTGTCGTCGTAAGATAGCAATGCTGGAGAGCAACACAACAGGAGGTGATGAGCAAACAAAGGGGAAAATAAATGAAATAAATAGTGGCCCACTATTGAGTGTCACCTGGGTATAGGAAAAATATACAATTTATAGTCTTTAGTAAGTATTGTACGTCACCTTCTTTAACAGGAAGGGCCCCGAAGGACCCAAAAACTGCATTACTCTGAGCCGTGGGTATCCAACTTACACATAGAACCCCAAGATAAACAAAAAGTACAACATGGTCAGTCTTTCTATGAAAAGAACCCTGGGAAGGATAGTAAGATTGCAATCCAGTCCTTCTCCACCGTTCTTGCTCTAGGAACTTCCAAGCATGGCCTCGCACCTCATTGCCGAGGACTACGTCCCTTGAGGCGTGCTAGGCATGCAACACAGTGCCAAAGTTGAAGATCTGACACGCCAACCAGGAGGAGGAAAATGCTGAGGCACACGATTGGCACCAAATCACGGAGTGGCCACCCCATCATCCAAAGAAAACAACGGCATGACAACGCCGCCATTGATGAACTCCGTAGAAACACATACGTAACTTCACTATTTTCCAATGAGCTCCAGATAACGACGTCTCACACCTTCTTTCGTCACCACGCGGCAAAATTACCACAAAAAAGGAGTTCCATCGAGCTTATTGACAAAGTCTTCACGCGATCGATGCCTCTCCTTCATCCACCGCCGAGGCGCTGACGGAGGACGAGCAAAGAAGCTCGTCGGCTTTCCCATGCCACTGCTCGTGAGCGGCCGGCAACAACTCTTGAAACCGACATCATGCCAAAAGCCATACAGGCAAACCTACATCTAGCCCTACACCTAATCCTACATCTACTATGGACAACAACTTCCTGACCTCCTGTCATATCCCTATCTGCCCGGTGAAGCCAATGGAGAGGATAGAAAGTGGAACCACGGAGGGTGGAGCGACTCTCAAAGGGGAGAGGGGAGGAGAGAGAAATGAGAGCCTTACAAAACCCTTCACTTTGTACACCACCTAAACAGCCTCTTAAAAAATTAGAGGGCCCTCCAGATAAATTTGATAGGCTCTCTTTGTAGAGAGTTGGTTAGAGTTCCGCTAATGTCATGTTTTCTGGTACACTCCCACCCCCACGAGGTAAGGAACCTCTTCAATAACCATGCTCGTGGCTTGGTAAATCTACAGGCACGGTGACGTGGGGTGGCCACGGCAAATCCCAGGGTCGAGTACCCCAGGTTGATTGAGGAGGGGAGAGATGGAGTGCTGGTAGTTACCACGGCTGACAAGCAAGGCGATTTACCCAGGTTCAAGCTCCCGAAGGATAACACCCTACTTCTTGCTTGTCTGAGATTGATATTATGAGGTGTTACAATGGCGATCCCGGCGAGATGTCGATCTTGCTAGGGTTTTTGGTGGTGAATATGAGCATACCCTAGATCGGCGGCCCTCCCAGCCTTTATATGGAGGCTGGGTCCTGGGAGTTCGCAACCGATTAGGTTTACAGGTAAGGTAGGTTTCTACCGACTTATGTTGCGCCTGCCTTGGGGCGTACTCTGTATTCTCTGGGCTCCCGTCTTGGGCTTCGAGTGTATCTTCTAGTAGGTCGCCTGCCGGGCCCTGGTCTTTGCGTGCACCAGATATCTTCATGGTGGGGCACCCGTTAGGTAGGCCCATGTCAGTAGCCCCCGAGTGCTTGGTCGAGTCGGAGAATCGAGTAAGGACTCCTCCTCGAGTGCACGCCATCTTGTTGCCTGTTATGAGATACATTAGCTTGAGTCGGCAGTACATCAACTTTCATTGTAATGCACCTGCACTTAGAAATTGGCAAGGTACCTGTGTATAGTGCAAACCCCTGGATCGTTTCATTTGCACACACAGTTTAAGACGAGTATCACAACATTGTATCATTATTACACGAATGATCCAGAACTTGGTAAAATAAATGGTTCGATACATCTTTGCATAGCCCAAGGCTAGCTTGAAATAATAAAGCAGCAGAAATTTATTCTTCATGGAGTCTCCATCATCTTCATGCGCCACATGCGAGCATGTTGATTGCAGACTCAAAACCCTTAACGTAAATTCACTCGTTGTCAGAACAATTTGCAACAAATAAAATTTTGCAACAGAGTGGATCAGAACCATTAAAAATGGAACTGGCAAGTGACACTATGTGGACACTTAGTGGAATAACTCTAATAACCTATATGCATATTTGGCTGGTGGAGTTCAAAGGCTAAATTGCAGAAAGCCCATTTTTTCCTAACTCTTTTGTAAACACTTTGAAAGGGCATGGCGCCCCCATGTGTGGTTTTGGTAATTAATGACAATCCCTATATACTAATGGTTGCATTGAGTTTTACTTGTAGTGTTTGTCCATAGACCATGCTTGAACTCCATATGTTGGATTCAAGGTTGATACCATGAATATATTGATATAATGAAGTATTTGGCATCAAGATCATCGAGTTAAGCATATTGCAAGTATTTCTTGAAGAAAAGAATTATGTGATCATTCATGGTTATCTTCAAGACATCATCTATTGAAAAGAGAAGAAAAGATACAAGGTTGATCAAGTATTGATCAACACACAAAGCTACAAGATGTACCAAGTATCTTTCTATGGGCTTGCATCAAATGAAGATTTCATATGGCCCATGATCGATGACGTCAAGTGGTGATCGTCATCAATGTTGAGAAGCGCAAGTTCAAGAGGAGCATCTCGAAGAAATCCTAGGCTTGAAGCTTGCCACCCATTTAGAGATAATGTTCATGTGAAGATGTGCCTAAGAGAGGCTCTCCCATAGTGGAGTATGGGGGAGCAATGTTTGAGTCTTCACCAAGCGAAGCGCAATCAAGAAAGGTGCTCCACTTGAAGAGATCAAGATCGACGTCATCTAGCTCAAGTGGAATACGCAAGGCAAAGGTATGATAGGGTTTCTATTTTACCGGTCTCGTGGTACTAGTTGGGAGACCGGGTTATAGGATAGATACCGTACTATCAAGAGGGGCTCTCGATTGAGTTTTAGCGTATCAGTTGGAGAGAGCTCAAACCTTTGCATACTTGCCTTCATCATCTTTCTTGGTTCTTATTTGGATTTTCTCTCTATGGGGTTTTGGAGCTTGTTGTGACCTTCATAACAAGCTCAAGTTCTCCGAAAACGGATTTCGTATGAAAAACTTGTTGCGTTTTCGGTTTTGGAGTTTCTCCCGGTTCATCTTCTATAGAGAGGTTTCACCTTTCTACATTTGGTTTTATACTCCCTTGTTGGACTATGATGTTTTCCTGCATCATCTTGTCGTGCTCGTTGTGGTAATTCTTGTGGCTTTGGGAGCCGCGGGAATTCGGTGAGAGCTTCCAATTAAGTTGTGGAGTGTGCCTCATCCTTGTACGGGTTCGGTGACCACCCTCAAGTGTCCCATAGTGGTTCGTGTCACTCTACATTGGTAGAGGCACAAAGGAGATTACGGTGTGCCATTTGACGGCTATTCGGGGATCACTTTGTGACTCCGCACCGCTTCAACGGAGACGTAGCTTCCATTGGGAAGTGAACTTCGGGATAAATCTTCGTCTCCAAGTGCCTCGGTATTTCTATACCCGAGCTTCTTACGTATGCAATTTACTTTGTGATAGACATCGAGCTTGAAGTAATATATCTTGCTATCACATAGTTGTATATATTGTTTAGCATAAGTTGTTGGTGCACATAGGTAAACCTAGCTTGTTTAGGTTTTGTGCTTGATAAATTAAACGCTAGTTTTATTCCGCATTTATTCAAGCCTAAACCGTAAAGAATTTTAAATTGCCTATTCACCCCCCCTCTAGGCGACATCCGTGTCCTTTCAATTGGTATCAGAGCGGGTTCTCTTGTTTTTGGCTTCACCGCCTCGAGAGTAAAGATGTCATCTAGTGAACTAGTGCACAATGCTTCCTTTATATCAAATGGCACAAATTATGATGTTTGGAAAATTTGCATTCTTGCTATTATTCGGGTCATTGACCCATACATAGAGCAAATTCTATATAGGGGTTATTCTCCTCCAAGGAATCCCAAAAGATTATCTTTAATGGATGAGAATAATTCCTATCTAGATGCTCAAGCATCTAATGTGATTTTCAATGCTTTGAGCCATGTAGTTATTATGTCGGTCTCTCCTTTTCGGAATGCTCATGAGCTTTGGACCAAGCTTCAAGATAAATATGATGTGTCCAAGAATTGTGGAGATGATTGTTGTCCCTCCACTTCCGGCTATGATGAGTTCTCAACTTCTTCTACTTCACCTACATGTGGCAAGCCACAAAGTAATGCAATGGTGAGTAGTGATAGATATTGCAATAATGATAGTAAGCTTATTGTTGATGATACTTCACCTCTATCTTATTGCAATGATTTATCTTTGGACTTAAACACATCTAGAACCAAAAATGATCTACATGCTTGTGTTGATTGTCCTTGCATATCATGTACAAATTGCTTGACTAATCCTCGTGATGATATGCTCTCTATGTCTTGTTCACTTGATAAAAATACTTCTATTTCCTCTAGTATTAGTTTGGCTAACAATGTAGAGGAAACCGAACACTCCATGGAACAAGACATGCACTTGAATGGTGCTTCAAGTTTTGCTTCATCATCATCAACCACTTCACACTTTTGCCTTATGGCAAGCGGATCAACGGTAATTTCTACCTTGACTCCCAATATATCTCAAAATGAGAATGATGTTGATAATGATGTTGATAATGAAGAAGATGATAATGATGCTTCCCTTATTGAGAAGGGTAAAATGGTTCTTCATGCTATTGCTAAGAATAAAGATGCTCATGCTAAATTCATAGAAATCTTGACTATTGCTATTGAGAGCAATAAACTTATTGATGAGCATGAAGAACAATTGAGAAAATGCAAATCCGCGAATATAAATACGCGGAAGAGATCGCCGATCTCAAGGAAGCTCTTGAAGAAGAACAAACCACCAAGGATTCGCTTGACGAAACTTATGCTCTCAAACTTTCTAGAGTAAAGGGATCCTATGATAGTTCTCTTAAAGTGGCTAATGACTTCAAAGTAACAAATGGTAAGCTTATAGATGCACATGCCAAACTCCTTGAGAATTTTGAGCACCTAGAAAATGGCTCTAGGGTCGTTAAGGGTGAGCTCATCAAACTCACCGAGTCTCATGCGCAACTTAAAGCTTCTCACTCAAAAGAGCTTGCTAAATTACCATCTCCTATTGCTATTAATAATGATGCTTGTGCTACTAACTCTATCTCTTGTGAAGCATCCATATTGACGGAGAATGTTGAGCTAAGGGCTCAACTTGAGTTGCTTTCTAGCAATTATGGGAAATTGGAAGAAAGACATGAAAAGCTTTCGAGCTCTCATGAGGATCTTGTAATCTCCCATGATTTGCTAAAGCTCATGAGGCTATTATGTCTAAGGTAACATCATGTGAACCTCATGTGGATAATGGCACAACCTCTACTCAAAATGCTTTATTGCCATGTGCTAGTCCTAGTAATTCATCCACTCATAATATTGCTACATCTTGTGATGAATTACTTCCATGCCTTGTTGCTCTAACAATGAAGCTTCAACTTCCTCTAGTATTTTTGCTGATACTAACCATGTAGAGGAATTAAAAGAGCTCAAGGCCCAAGTCACTTCTTTGAAGAAAAACTTGGAAAAGCGTCATGATGGGAAGCCCACACTTGACAACATGTTGAGTGTGCAAAGACGCCCCAATGACAAGAGTGGACTTGGATTCAACTCCAATAACAAGAACAAGTCCAAGTATAACAAGAAAAAGAAGGGCCATGAACAAGTCAAGAATTTGGCCAAGATTGTTTGCTTCAAGTGCAAGGTTGAAGGGCACCATGTTAGATCTTGCCCTTTGAAGAAGAAGTCTCTTAGTGATAAGCAACAAGGGAAGATGCCTCAAGTTCAAACTAAAGTTCCCCAAGTCGAAGAACGGCCACTTCCCAAGAAGAATCAAGCTATTCCTTCTCAAGTTGAGACTTCAACAAAGAAGAAAGGAGGAAGCAAATGTTGCTACTTATGCCGTGAGAAGGGTCACTTTGCTTCTTCATGCACTAGTGGTACCTTATCCAACCCTATCATAATTGATAATGTTTATTCTCTTAGGAAGGATAAGGTTGGCAATGTGTTTGCCAAATATGTTGGTACTCAAAGTGGTGTCAAGAAAAGAACCATTTGGGTTGCCAAGCCTATTGTGACTAACCTCTTAGGACCCAACTTGGTTGGGGACCAACAAGTTAAAACTTGATCAATAGGTGTCGTGGAGGGCATTGGAGACTTGGCTACATCATGAAGAATTAAGGGATCTTCATCAATTTTATTCTCTCAAGCCAAGTCATTTGGATTATAGTGTTCTATCTCATATCCAATGTTCCTCCTTGCGGTAACTTGTGTTTAAATCATATATACATTGAAAGTTGCTTGCACCCTTGCATGTGTTTGGTTTTGTACCTTGCTAATGTTTGCATGTGTTGTGCTCTCTACTTACTTTCTTGTGTAATCAAGTATGTGTATGTTGGTTTGCACACCATGTATGTGTGAGTTTGTGTTGAGCCTTTTGTATCAATTGCTTATATCTTAATTGGCTCTTTTTGAGAGATTAATGGACTATCCCATTTTGGGGGAGTGATATGCTTGTGCACTTCACAATCCTAAAAATGTATATACATGAGTACTACCACTTAGTGTTGATATATCAATTTTATCTAGTCTCTATATGGTATGTCCTTCTCATGAGAAATTCAAATTCTATAATGTTCATTAATCATCTCTAGTTGGGTTTTACTTGCCTCTTGTGGAGAATGAATGGATTATCACATTATGGGGGAGTAATAAGCTATGTGCATATTACAAACCTAGACAATGTGAACATGTGAGGTATTGCCACCTAGAATTGATATTGTTAATTATCTTATTCCTTTGTGGCATGTTTCTCAAACAAGTTCCCATTTGCTTAAATGTTTTTGCTTACTCACACTTTGGATCTTGTTTGTGATGAATGTTCTTGGTAAGGTTTTCCTCTAATATGTTCTCATATATCTCTTTGGAAAACCGATTGCTTCAAAGCACTCTTTGTAGTTGCTTTGCATTATCGCGTGAATATTTGAAGCTATCAAGAACATTTATCTACATAAGCATCGCGCTTAAATCTTATCCTTCACCATGTGCTTATTGGTTGCGAAGATGATCTTCAAAATCAAACCAATACACCATTAAGAAATTTCTACATATACTCCTTTTCCATGACAATTGATGATCATAATTGTGGTGAAATTTGTAGATCGTCTTCATGTGGCTCTTGATTTTATTGCCTTATTCCTTGCCAAAAATTAATGTGATTTAACTCCTTTTGTCTTCCTTACCTCTTGTGGATCATTTTGCTTTACTCAAACTTTCCTAGTGTTTTATTTGGTATAGGAGAGGCATTGATCCCATCATTGTGCACCTTGCATTCAAAGGCTACTTATAGATAATGCACTATTCTTGGGCGAGCTATCCTATACTGAGTACAACTTATATTTTCATTAGTATTGGATCTTATTGCTTTTCTTGATATATGACTAGTGTTTGAATAGATATTTGAGAGCGATGATTCCATGTGTGTGCATTTGTATTCAAATACAAGATCATAAATAATACACTTTTGTTGGGAGAGCTATCATGTATTCTTTTAAATACTATTTATATTATATTGGTATTTGATCCTTTCCATTGGTCTTTGATCCCGATGACATGTCTCATGAAAGACATCGGCTTGGTACTTTGTGCCATCATGAAAAGTGTAGAGGGTATGGTTTATTAGTTGGAACCCTGCTCTTTCTTTTTGAGAGTTGTCTCAATTGACATCTCTCTTTTGGTATCTCTTTTGGAAATTTGATATCTAGTACTTTTATATATTGATTAATTAGTATCTTATTTCCTTTTTGATATCTTTGTCCAATTGGTATCTTATCAATTATGTGTTGGTTTGCTTTTAGTTTCAATTGGCTTCTCTAAATCAATTTTTGATTTGGATCTTGGATATAATTTGGACCTTCTTTTGATCTCTTAATATTTGTCCAAATTGTATCTCCCTTTGGTTATTGAAGGTCACAGGCATGCATATCTACTACATGTTTATTTTATGGCATGTTTTCCTTCTTTGTGCCAATATATAGGGGAAACTCCACGGAATCCTAAATCGGCTAAGATGTGCATGAAATTCAATTTCATATCTATATGCACATATTTATGTGGAGTTCCTTCTATGTATTGTAGTTTGACTAACTACTTGGACCCAATTAGTTTGGGAACAATTTTACTTGAATGTGTTTTAGGTACATGGAGATGCATTGGATGCTTGTCTCATTTACAATGAAAGTGTCTTCACCACATGCTTATTGGAGCCAAGCTAGGATGGTTGATAAACTCTTGTATACTACATCAACCCCATGCCATCTCGGTAACAAGTATCCACCCTCATGCATACTCTTATGATATTTGTTGCTTTCCTCAACGCATCTCAACTATCTCCTTTTTCCCTTGGTGATATTTGTGATGCTTGTGTTGAGATTGAATTTGAAGTTCATTATTATACAATATGAGAATATTGAGCTATGGGCTATGATCCTAAACAAACATCATATGTGTATATTTTATGACTTCCCTTTGGATATCGTGTTTCTTTTCCTTAATAACTAATTTTATGTGTACATGTTTCTTTGTGGATAATTGTACACTTAGAAACTTATATACATGAGAGAAATTACATCTTTACTCGATATCCTAATTCTTCGGTGTCACCTCTTTTACTCCGTTTTTGATTCTTTGGCGTGACTCCAAAAAGAATTTGATCTATGAGTGCATATCCTATTTTATCACATCTTGGTGCTCTCATCTTGGTGAATATATTGCTTGTCTTTACAAGGCAATATTCTTCACCATGGGATATGGCACAAGCTTTGTTTTTTCATTTGCATCTTATTGAGCTTGTGAATTCATTTGTTTTTGTGCTTTAGAGGATACCGGAGGAGTGAGGATTCCATGTTTGTACACCTTGTATTCAAATACAATAATTCTAAATTGTGTACAAATATTGGGGAGCTCCTCTATTTCCTTTAAAAACACTCTTTTGTTCAAATCATAATATCTTGTGTTTATTTGGTTAGTTGGATCTTTTTGATTGCTTACTTTTTATTTGGAGAATTGTAAAAAGTTCTCCATATCATTCTTTTGCAATCTTTGGATCCTCAATATAGTTTGTGCTCTCCCCAACTATTCGTCATTGGATATGTGTATTTGATTTCACTCATATTTTGAGAAATGCACACGTTTATGGGGAGCTCATACTATATTGACCTTCTAAGATTTTTCGCCCATTTTGGAAATGGATGCCAATGGGGGAGAAGTTTTATAGGGTTTAAGGGAATTTGGTGTTATGCTTTTGTTTTGGTCATAAGCATTTATCTTTCATGCTCATGCATCTATGCTTGTTGATTTGCATAGTTGCTTAATTCATTATATAAACCCTTGTAAAAGAGATTGTCATCAATTACCAAAATGGGGGAGATTGAAAGGGCATGGCGCCCCCATGTGTGGTTTTGGTAATTAATGACAATCCCTATGGACTAATGGTTGCATTGAGTTTTACTTGTAGTGTTTGTCCATAGACCATGCTTGAACTCCATATGTTGGATTCAAGGTTGATGCCATGAATATATTGATATAATGAAGTATTTGGCATCAAGATCATCGAGTTGAGCATATTGCAAGTATGTCTTGAAGAAAAGAATTATGTGATCATTCATGGTTATCTTCAAGACATCATCTATTGAAAAGAGAAGAAAAGATACAAGGTTGATCAAGTATTGATCAACACACAAAGCTACAAGATGTACCAAGTATCTTTCTATGGGCTTGCATCAAATGAAGATTTCATATGGCCCATGATCGATGACGTCAAGTGGTGATCGTCATCAATGTTGAGAAGTGCAAGTTCAAGAGGAGCATCTCGAAGAAATCCTAGGCTTGAAGCTTGCCACCCATTTAGAGATAATGTTCATGTGAAGATGTGCCTAAGAGAGGCTCTCCCATAGTGGAGTATGGGGGAGCAATGTTTGAGTCTTCACCAAGCGAAGCGCAATCAAGAAAGGTGCTCCACTTGAAGAGATCAAGATCGACATCATCTAGCTCAAGTGGAATGCGCAAGGCAAAGGTATGATAGGGTTTCTATTTTACCGGTCTCGTGGTACTAGTTGGGAGACCGGGTTTTAAGGGAATTTGGTGTTATGCTTTTGTTTTGGTCATAAGCATTTACCTTTCATGCTCATGCATCTATGCTTGTTGATTTGCATAGTTGCTTAATTCATTATATAAACCCTTGTAAAAGAGATTGTCATCAATTACCAAAATGGGGGAGATTGAAAGGGCATGGCGCCCCCATGTGTGGTTTTGGTAATTAATGACAATCCCTATGGACTAATGGTTGCATTGAGTTTTACTTGTAGTGTTTGTCCATAGACCATGCTTGAACTCCATATGTTGGATTCAAGGTTGATGCCATGAATATATTGATATAATGAAGTATTTGGCATCAAGATCATCGAGTTGAGCATATTGCAAGTATGTCTTGAAGAAAAGAATTATGTGATCATTCATGGTTATCTTCAAGACATCATCTATTGAAAAGAGAAGAAAAGATACAAGGTTGATCAAGTATTGATCAACACACAAAGCTACAAGATGTACCAAGTATCTTTCTATGGGCTTGCATCAAATGAAGATTTCATATGGCCCATGATCGATGACGTCAAGTGGTGATCGTCATCAATGTTGAGAAGCGCAAGTTCAAGAGGAGCATCTCGAAGAAATCCTAGGCTTGAAGCTTGCCACCCATTTAGAGATAATGTTCATGTGAAGATGTGCCTAAGAGAGGCTCTCCCATAGTGGAGTATGGGGGAGCAATGTTTGAGTCTTCACCAAGCGAAGCGCAATCAAGAAAGGTGCTCCACTTGAAGAGATCAAGATCGACGTCATCTAGCTCAAGTGGAATGCGCCAGGCAAAGGTATGATAGGGTTTCTATTTTACCGGTCTCGTGGTACTAGTTGGGAGACCGGGTTATAGGATAGATACCGTACTATCAAGAGGGGCTCTCGATTGAGTTTTAGCGTATCAGTTGGAGAGAGCTCAAACCTTTGCATACTTGCCTTTATCATCTTTCTTGGTTCTTATTTGGATTTTCTCTCTATGGGGTTTTGGAGCTTGTTGTGACCTTCATAACAAGCTCAAGTTCTCCGAAAACGGATTTCGTATGAAAAACTTATTGCGTTTTCGGTTTTGGAGTTTCTCCCGGTTCATCTTCTATAGAGAGGTTTCACCTTTCTACATTTGGTTTTATACTCCCTTGTTGGACTATGATGTTTTCTTGCATCATCTTGTCGTTCTCGTTGTGGTGATTCCAACGAGCCCAAGATCATTGAAATCAGAGTCCGAATGAAAAAGTTGTGGGTGTTTCATTTTTGGCAGCTGGGTGGCCAGCCCCCAGACCAGCCTAGGCCGGCCCCCAGGCTAGCCGGCTCAGCTGGGTGACCAGCCCCCAGACCAGCCTAGGCCGGCCCCCAGGCTGGCCGGCTCTACTGGGTGGCCAGCCCCCAGGCCAGCCTAGGCTGGCCCCCAGGCCGGGCTCCCGTACCCCTCCAACGGTCACTTTTTCAGGGGACCTATTTAAGGGGGTTTCTTCCCCAATGGTTCCCCAACGCTTGAGCACGGTTTTGACCTCCATTGTTGACCCTTTGAAGCTTTGCTATCTCTCTATTCCTCCATAATTCTTGCTTCCAATTAGAGGGAAAATAGAGAGGAGATCTAGATCTATCATTCCACCAATCAATCTCTCTTCTAAGTGAGGGGAAGCTTTTTGATCTAGATCTTGGAGGGATTTTGTGTTCCTCTTTGTTCTTCCTCTCTTCTCCCCCCAATAGCATTAGTTGCTTTGGTGGGATTTGAGAGTGAAGGATTTTGAGCACTTCTTGTGTTCTTGCCCATTGCATCGGTTGCATCGGTTTGAGTTCTCCACGGTGATACGTGGAAGTTGAAGTTGAGAAGCTTGTTACTCTTGGGTACTTGGGGTGCCCTAGAGCTTGTCCTCTTGGGTACTTGGAGTGCCCTAGACGGTCCTTGTTGATCTCGGAGTTTTGGTGGCTCGCGGGATAGTTGGGAGCCTCCAATTAAGTTGTGGAGACGTGCCCCAACCTTGTGATTCTTGTGGCTTTGGGAGCCGCGGGAATTCGGTGAGAGCTTCCAATTAAGTTGTGGAGTGTGCCTCATCCTTGTACGGGTTCGGTGACCACCCTCAAGTGTCCCATAGTGGTTCGTGGCACTCTACATTGGTAGAGGCACGAAGGAGATTACTGTGTGTCATTTGACGGCTATTCGGGGATCACTTTGTGACTCCGCACCGCTCCAACGGAGACGTAGCTTCCATTGGGAAGTGAACTTCGGGATAAATCTTCGTCTCCAAGTGCCTCGGTATTTCTATACCCGAGCTTCTTACTTATGCAATTTACTTTGTGATAGCCATCGAGCTTGAAGTAATATATCTTGCTATCACATTGTTGTATATCTTGTTTAGCATAAGTTGTTGGTGCACATAGGTAAACCTAGCTTGTTTAGGTTTTGTGCTTGATAAATTAAACGCTAGTTTTATTCCGCATTTATTCAAGCCTAAACCGTAAAGAATTTTAAATCGCCTATTCACCCCCCCCTCTAGGCGACATCCGTGTCCTTTCACACTTTTCTTCTAATCGAGACATCCATGGCATGAAAACCACTGTCTCATCTACCCTTGTTCACCCTTCAAGTTTTACTTCAGAAGTTGGAATGTTGGGATCCTCCGTTGTCATCCTTGATCAGCTGCTTGAATTGTCCTTAACCGGGGACACGGCTAAGTACTTAGTTTTAAAACTCTGCAGAGGTTGTGCACTTTCACCATTAGACTCAACCAGCCCAAACTATCCTCTACACTCAAATTGTGCTAAGGAAAAGGAGAAGGTTGAGACGAGACTTTTCAGAAGCATTTTCCCATCCCATGCAGACTTGACGCGCTCCCATTCTAACCTTCTACCACCACCTGTCAAGTCGGGATAAGTCCACGCAACTTAATCCATCTAGCCAGAGCCCATATGACTAATGGTTGCACGAGAAGCATCATCACTTAGAGAAAACATTGGTCCCTTTGTTCCTGGGTGGCAATCCACAAGTGAATATCCCATCGGGGCAACACTCAACTCTCAACAGCCAATCAAGCCCAAATCCACCCAGGTGTTCATTTAACTTAGTAGAACTTAAGCTTTTCAATAAAACACATTTGCATAGCATCAATAATTCTACTAAGTTATCATAGGATTCTAGACACAACTAGTAAAAAGGAGATAGTATTTTTAGCATAGCAATACTATCCAACACATGCATATAAAGAAATAATTCTAAGTCATGCATAGAAAAATACTTAGGAAATTTATGGGGTGTGCCACTTGCCTTGGCAACAAGGAGAACAGTAGTAGCAGTTGCAATAATCCTCGTTTCCCTCCGAATATTCTAACACATCAAACAAGACACAATGAATAACCAAGCAACACAAAAATTCTAAGGAAAATATGCCATGTATGATGTGCAAAATAATCTAAGGACCATGATATGCATGCCATGCAAAAATCTAAAAATTATTCTAAGGAAAGAAAGACAAGCATGATGTTCCAAAATTTCTAAGGACAAGTGGACAACTAATTAGATGCTAAAAGTTTCTAAGGGAAAACATTGTCACATATGAGTTACTAAAACTTCTAAGGAAAATAACCAAGTTATAAGAGGCTAAATTTTTCTAAGGAAAATATTAACACAATAGTTATCAAAATATTTTCTAAGGAAAAAATGAAATTGTTGAGAGGCCAAAATTTTCTAAGTACTTTTTAATGCCTCTCAACTTTTCAAATAATTCTAAGTTAAAATAGCTCGAAATTTGGTGAAGAAAATAATTTTTAATCATTAAATATAATTAAAAATCCTCCTAAAAAGAGGATAAATACAAATAAATAGAAATTCGCAGAAAAATAATCTACAAAAATATATTGATGATTCCTACTGCCAAGTATTAACTAAACCAAGTTAAAGCAATTGGATTTGCCCAAAAATAATTTTTAAAACTCAAGTTAAGTCAAATTTACTTAAACAAACAAATTTAAAATTTGAACCAATTTGAATTTGTCAAAACAAAAATTTATCTATGCCAAAAGTTTCTACATGTCATAATCTTTCCAAAAATATAAAGTTTGCAAAATTTGGCCGAGCCAATAAAAATTAGTGATAGATTTAAAATCGGGGACCTATCAGTAAAGAAAAACATAAAAAAGAATAACGCAGAAGTCCTCTCCACGCTGGCGCTGACAGGGCTTGACGTGGCGCTGACGCAGCGATGATGAGGCGACTTGGCGTCATGGCATGCTCCCATTGGTTCGTACCCCTTCGCGTAACTGATCTAATCCTAACCACTGGATCTAGATCGGACGACCTAGATCTACAGGACCAAATGGTCACCGGCGCTTCCGCCGGAGTTTCGCCAGAAATCTAATTTCTACGGTGGCGCCATCGCCGGAATTCATGAACTTGACGAAAAAAGAGGTTTGGGATGGGGCTTTTGTTACCACGCGATGCAGGACGACGTGGCGGAGGCGTTGGCGAAGTGGAAGGTAGCGGAGCTTCCTGGTTCTCCCGCGATTCCTCGCCGGAGTTGAAGACGGCGGCCGAAGCTTCAGGTCGATGAAGGATCGCTCGATCTGGGCACACAAAAAATACAGGACCTTGTCAAAAAGAAGCGCAAGGTGGATGTAAGAAGAAAGGAGGACAGGGGGAGGCTTGGGGTGTCCTGTACTCGCCGGAAAATGTAGAACTCGCCGGCGGCCGTGGCGGAGCGTCGAGGGTTCGTGTGAGCAGCCTGGTGGCGCTCGAGTGGTGTGGTCTGGTGATAACCCACAAGTATAGGGGGTGTATCGTAGTACTTTCGATAAATAAGAGTGTCGAACCCAACGAGGAGCAGAAGGTGTTGACAAGCGGTTTTGATGAAGGATTCACTGTAAATGCTCTCAGACAAGTTTTTAGGAGTTTTTGATATGACAGATAAATAAAGTACAAGTAAATAAAATGCAGTAATAATAGTTGCAGCGAGTGGCCCAATCCTTTCTACAGCAAAGGACAAGCCGGTTGTTGTACTTATAATGACCAAACGTTCTTGAGGACACACGGGAATATTGTCAAGTGCTTTCGCTTCATATAGTTGATTAATCTTCATTGTTTTGATAAGTGTTGTGTGGGTGAACCTATGCTAATGCACCGCCCTTCCTAGGACTAATACATACTTGTGATTATACCCCTTGCAAGCATCCGCAAATACAAGAAAGTAATTAAGTTAAACTAACCACAGCCTTAAACTTTGAGATCCTGCTATCCCTCATGCATCGATATACCAACGGGTGTTCAGGTTTCTGTCACTCCGGCAACCCCACAATTGGCAAACGAATACACAATGCATTCCCCTAGGCCCATAAAGGTGAAGTATCATGTAGTCGACGTTCACATGACACCACTAGAAGAATAACACCACAACTTAAGCATCAAACCATTAAATATTACTCAACATAGTTCACTACTAACATCAAGACTTCTCCCATGTCCTCAAGAACTAAACGAACTACTCACAAGACATCATACGGAACATGATCAGAGGTGATATGATGATGAATAACAATCTGAACATAAACCTTAGTCCAATGGTTTCACCCAATAGCATCAATAACAAGAGTAATCAACACCGGGAGAGTTTCCCCTATGAAATAGACAAGATTCAGCCCTAGATGTTATAACGGAGACGGGTGCAGCAGCGGTGATGATGGTGTTGGCGGTGGAGATGATGATGATGATCCCGATGAAGTCCAGCTCGATGACGGTGATGATGGCGACGATTTCCCCCTCCGGGAGGGAATTTCCCCCGGCAGATTTCTTCCTGCAGGGGAGCTTTTCGCTCTCTGGTGTTTTCCGCCTCGTGGAGGCGGCGGAATATTTCGATGGCCCTCTCCGTGTGTTAGGGTTCCGAGGGGGTCAAGTACGCGAAGGGGGAACGGCTGAGGTGGGCCAGGGCCCCCAAACCACCTGTCGGCGCGGCAGGGGGCCCCACCGCGCCAAGGGGTGAGGAGGGCCCACCATGGCCCATCTCAGCTCCCCTTTTGGCCTCCTCCATCTTCTGGTAAAATAGGAACTTCCATATGTCTCCTTCGATTTATTGATCTTCAGAAATAGTGCATCTCGACGGTGCTTTTTCCAGCAGAATCCTGACTCCGGTGTCCAATTCTCCATTATTCATCAAACATGCAAAATAGGTAAAATAACATAAGTAACACTTCTAAATATGAAATATATCGATGAATAGCAGTAAATTATGATATAAAATAGTGATGCAAAATGGACGTATCAACCCCCCCAAGCTTAGACCTCGCTTGTCCCCAAGCGAAAACTGAGCTCAGTAAACATGACCACAAGTTTATGGAGCAAAGTGTCGATAAATAAAATACGGACAAGAAGCATCACATTCATTGATACACAAGTCATTCTAGACAGCAACTTCCCTTCATATAATCTAACTTGAAATAAGTAAAGGGAACCACGATGAAGTGCATAAAGAGAACCATGATTGGTGAAGGCAAACTTAAACTCTTGGTCAGAGAACAATTAACAGATCATACTTATCTTTCGAGAAGAGTCTTTATATCAGAGCTTATATAGCAGAACTTACATGCCTTAATCATAACAGTCTCCTTACAGTCATTGATAACTTTCAAAGTTATATTCATTCGGATAAAAGCTATTGTGCGAAACAAGGAAATGAGAGATATGATTAGAAGTATCAACACATATAACTAATTGGATCTCAACAACTCAAATGCTTGCTTGAGATAGAGAGGAATGGGTTTACTGACTCAACAATAATGTAAAAGATAGGCCCTTCGCAGAGGGAAGCAGGGATTAAATCATGTGCTAGAGCTTTTAAGTTTTGCAAAGCATATAGAGAGTATGAAAATAGTTGTTTGAGCTATGTATGTCGTTGTCAACGAATCGTAGTAAAGTGAACACTAACCCCTTGTCAACCAGACTTTCAAGAGCGGCTCCCATGAAGGACGTTATCTCTACCAGCAAGGTAGATCATCCCTCTTCTCTTTTGTTTACACATGTATTTTAGTTTCTTTATAGTTGACACTCCTCCCAACCTTTTGCTTACACAAGCCATGGCTAACCGAATCCTCGGGTGCCTTCCAACATTCACATACCATGGAGGAGTGTCTATTTGCAAATTAAGTTGCTTACTGATAAATCAGGGCAAAACATGTGAAGAGAATTATTAATGAAAGTTGTAGTTAATTGGGACTGGGCACCCCATTTGCCAGCTCTTTTTGCAAATTGTTGGATAAGCGGTGTATATGCCACTAGTCCATTGGTGAAAGTCTGTTTGACAAAAGTGCTAGAGAAACTCTACAGAACCCTCATGAGCTAATAAACAGTGACACAAAACTAGGAGTAATAAGTTTTGAATAATTTAAAGGTAGCACATGAAGTATTTACTTGGAATGGCGCAAAATACCATATAGTAGGAAGTTATGGTGGACTCGAATGGCAATGGTTTGGCTCAAGGTTTGGATGTATGAGAAGCATTCCCTCTCGATACAGGTCTTTGGCTAGCAAGGTTATGTAGCAAGCATAAGAGTTGAGGGATACAAACAATTATACAAGTGATAAGAATAATCATGCAATCTTCCTTAGAAGCACAAATAGTTTAACTTAAGAATACTAAGCTTATGAGCACAAAGAAAGAAAGATCATGGAATAATATATTTGCATGCACTCCCTCTCTCTACTTAAGTCTCAAAGTATTGTCTACTACTGACCAATGCTAAGTTTGCCAAAACCAAAAAGATTAACTTGGTGCTCTAAAAAGTGATCCCTATACTAACAACAAGGTTATCAATATGAAAGAGAATTGCAAGCTAAAATAAAGTATGCAGAAAGTAAATGATAAAACTTCTCATTAATATTTCATAACGGCAACTCACACCAAGGGATACATAGATAACCAACTAAAAGAGAGATACTTCCACATTGCAAACCATCATATAAGATAACTTCCCTACTCACGATATGACTTTATGGAAAAGTAAAAGGTAAAGATAATGATGTGATACCGCGGCACTCCCCCAAGCTTGGAACAAACCAAGGGGATGCCAATACTTATGATGAATTACTCCTTCGGTGGTGGTGGCGGTATGACTTGGATTGGAGTAAGAAACCGTTCCAGCATTCGGCGGAGTCTGATATTCTCTTCCTGGAGTATTTCCACCTCCCTCCGCAGGGCTCGGTATTGATCACAGAACTCATCTGTAACTCGAAGTACTTCCGTCACTGCCGGAAAAGAGCTGTAGTCCGGAATAGGTGGTATTGCTCCCTGCAGGTTATGAGAAAAAGCACGTTGAGCGTTAACCGATCCCACAAAGGTGGGCTTCCTGACTGCAGGCTGTTCTCCCTTTGTTGACGGCATCCCCTTTACTTCCTTCATGCGCTTTCATCTTTGCTCTTGACTTCCTCCTTCAGCTTGGGGTCTTGAGTCTCGTCTTCCAAAGGCTCCTTGCCCTTGTTGTTGTTGTTGGAGACCATGGCGCTTCTAAATCTGAAAACAATATCTGGACAGAAACAGCTCGAAACGAAACACGATGAAAAGGCGAGATACGAACCTCGGGGGTTCGGGTGAGTTATATAGCAAAAAGTTTTACAACATAAGGAAGGTACAGGAGGAAACCTGATCGGAGACGAGCTCCGGGGTGCTCAAACCACCAGGCGGCGCGGCTGGGGGCCCACCGCGCCGACCTATGGTTTGGGCACCACGGGTGCCGTCTCCCATCCGGTTCGGTCTCTTATTTTTCCATATTTAATAAAAACGACGAAAATATCTTCTAGAAAGTTATTCGCGAAACTTTTCTTACCGAAACTGTTACCTATTCGAATCGAATTCTGCAGTCCCAGAAAAATGTTCTTCAATGAAAGTTTCCGGAGTCACCACTTTAATTGTATCAACCTCTTCATTAATAGAATCTCCAGAAATATAATGCTTGAGTCTTTGACCATTTACCACTTGTGTAGAGTTATCTTTCAATGAAGCAATTTTTATTGCACCTGAACGATACACCTCCACAATAACAAATGGTCCTTCCCATTTTGAGAGTAACTTTCCTGCAAAAAATCTGAGACGAGACCTATACAATAGAACTTTCTCACCAACATTAAATTCTCTTTTAAGAATTCTCCTATCATGCCATCTCTTAACTTTTTCTTTAAAGAGTCTAGCATTTTCATAAGCCTCACTTCTCCATTCATCTAAAGAACTTAATGCAACAACCTTTTCTCACCGGCAAGTTTAAAATCTCTATTAAGTTCTCTCACTGCCCAATAAGCTTTGTGTTCTAATTCTAAAGGCAAGTGACAAGCTTTACCATAAACCATTTTATAAGGAGACATGCCCATGGGGTTCTTATAAGCAGTTCTATAAGCCCATAAAGCATCATTTAACTTACTAGCCCAATTTTTTCTAGATTTATTAACAGTCTTTTGCAAGATAGATTTAATCTCCCTATTTGACAATTCTACTTGTCCACTAGTTTGAGGATGATAGGCTGAAGCAATTCTATGATTAACACCATATTTAGCAAGAGTCTTTCTAAAACCACCATGGATAAAATGAGAACCTCCATCAGTCATAAGATATCTAGGTACACCAAACCTAGGAAAAATGACATCTTGAAGCATTTTTAAAGAGGTCTCACCATCAGCACTTTTAGTAGGTATAGCTTCTACCCATTTAGTGACATAATCAACAGCAACAAGTATATGAGTATTACCTTGTGAAGAAGGAAAAGGACCCATGAAGTCGAATCCCCAACAATCAAATGGTTCAATAACAAGAGAATAACTCATAGGCATTTCATTGCGTCTAGAGATATTACCAACCCTTTGACATTCATCACAAGATAAAATAAACTTTCTTGCATCCTTAAAGAGGGTAGGCCAATAAAAACCTGATTGTAGAACTTTCTGCGCAGTTCTATCTCCAGCGTGATGCCCTCCATAAGCACTTCCATGGCATTTCCTCAGTATTTCCTGTTGTTCATATTCAGGAACACATCTTCGCATAATACCATCGACTCCTTCTTTATATAAGTGTGGGTCATCCCAAAAGTAATGCCGCAAGTCATAAAAGAATTTCCTTCTTTGCTGAGCTGAAAAGGTTGGAGGCAAGTACTTGGAAACAATAAAGTTAGCATAATCAGCATACCAAGGACTATCTCGCGAACTTACACTTATTGCAGCCAATTGTTCATTTGGAAAGCTATCATTAACAGGAATAGGATCATAAGGAATGCTTTCCAATCTAGACAAATTATCAGCAACAGGATTTTCAGCACCTTTTCTATCTATGATATGCAAATCAAATTCTTGCAAAAGAAGTACCCATCTAATAAGCCTTGGCTTAGCATCTTTCTTTTCCATAAGGTATCTAATTGCAGCATGATCAGTATGAATAGTGACTTTCGAATCAACTATGTAGGGTCGAAATTTGTCACAAGCAAAAACTACAGCTAGAAATTCTTTTTCAGTAGTGGCATAATTCTTTTGAGCAGAATCAAGAGTTTTACTAGCATAATGAATAACATTTAACTTTTTATCTACTCGCTGCCCAAGAACAGCGCCTACAGCATAATCACTAGCATCACACATAATTTCAAAAGGTAAATTCCAATCAGGTGGTTCAACTACAGGAGCGGTGATTAAAGCCTTTTTCAAAGTTTCAAAAGCTTCCTTACAATCATCATCAAAAACAAAGGGTACATCTTTTTGAAGAAGATTAGTAAGAGGCTTGGAAATTTTAGAGAAATCTTTAATAAACCTCCTATAAAAACCAGCATGACCAAGAATACTACGAATACCTTTAACATCTTTGGGACAAGGCATCTTTTCAATTGCCTCCACTTTAGCTCGATCAACTTCAATACCTCTTTCAGAAATTTTATGTCCAAGAACAATTCCTTCATTAACCATAAAGTGGCATTTCTCCCAATTAAGAACAAGGCTAGTTTCTTCACATCTCTGCAAAACTTTGTCAAGGTTGTGCAAACAATTATCAAAGGAAGTTCCATAGACGGAGAAATCGTCCATGAAGACTTCCACAATTTCCTCACAAAAGCCATGAAAAATAGCAGACATGCATCTTTGAAAAGTAGCAGGAGCATTACATAAACCAAAAGGCATACGTCTATAAGCATAAGTTCCATAAGGACAAGTAAAAGTAGTTTTCTCTTGATCTTGCGCTCTCACAGCAATTTGAGAAAACCCAGAATACCCATCAAGGAAACAAAAGTGAGTTTTCTTGGACAACCTCTCAAGCATTTGATCAATAAAAGGCAAAGGATAATGATCTTTCTTAGTTACTTTGTTAACCTTTCTAAAATCAATGCACATCTATAACCAACTACTACTCTTTGAGGAATTAGTTCATCATTTTCATTAGGAACAACGGTAATTCCTCCTTTCTTAGGAACACAGTGCACAGGACTTACCCATCTACTATCAGCAATAGGATAAATAATACCAGCTTCAAGAAGTTTTAATACCTCATTTCTTACCACTTCTTTCATCTTGGGTATTAAACGACGCTGATGCTCAACAACAGGCTTTGCATCAGGTTCCATGTTGATGGCGTGCTGACATATAGTAGGAGAAATTCCCTTCAGGTCATCAAGAGTATATCCCATAGCTCCGCGGTGTTTCCTCAACACTCCCAATAACCTTTCCTCCTCTGTACCTGAAAGTTTAGAGCTGATAATAACAGGATATATTTTCTTATCATCAATATAAGCATATTTAAGATTATCAGGCAGAGGTTTCAAATCAAAAACAGGATCCTCCTTGGGTGGCATTGTGGTACCCAAATCTTCCACAGGTAAATTGTGTTTGAGCATAGGTTGACGAAGGAATACTTCATCAAGCTCATTCCTTTCTTCCCTGAAGTTCTCACTTTCATGATTCTCCATATGTTGCTGCAAAGCATTGTTAGGAGCAAGAACAATAGATGCAAGTTGAGCAATTTCAAAATCCTCACTAGGCAATTCAGTTTCATAAGGTGCTTTAGCAAATTTAGAGAAATTGAATTCATAAGATTCACCAGCAAATTTAGTAAAGATTTTCTCTTTCTTACAGTCTATAACAGCACCACAAGTATTCAGAAAAGGTCTACCAAAAATAATAGGACAACTATCATTGGCAGCCGACCCAAGTACAAGAAAATCAGCAGGGTATTTAGTCTTACCACAAAGGACTTCGACATCTCTAATGATACCAATTGGAGAGATAGTTTCCCTATTAGCAAGCTGAATAACCACATCAATCTCTTCAAGTTTACAAGGAGCAATTTCGTGCATAATTTCCCTGTAAAGCTCATAAGGAATAGCACTAGAACTTGCACCAATATCACATAAACCATAATAGCAATGATCACCTATCCCAACAGAAAGCACAGGAACACTAGACTTCCTAGAACTTTTAGGATGTGAGACAATATTAGAAGCATCCTCACAAAAGATAATGTGTCTATCTTCTAAATTTTCAGTGACAAGATCTTTAACCAATGCTACAACAGGTTCAACAGTTATTTGCTCATCAGGTTTGGTAGTTTTCTTATTACTTTTACTAACAACACCAGTTATGATAGTATGTTCCTTAATCTTATTAGGAAAAGGAACTTTTTCAATATAAGGTTCTGGAATAATGCGATCAGCAACATTAACCTCAACACCTTTAGATATATGAGAAACAGATTCATCTTTATATGGTTCATGATAATTTTTAAAACCCTCCTTCGGCAAACCGAAATAGGAAGCAAAGGCTTTATAAAAGTTTGCAACAATTTGAGAGTCAAGACCATAAGTAGTGCTAATTTTGCGATAATCATCAGTATCCATAAATTTTTAACACACTCAAAGTCATAGCTTATACCTGACTCCCTACCTTTGTCATTCTCCCATCCTTCAGTGTTCTCCTGAATCCGATCAAGAAGGTCCCACTTAAACTCTTCTTTATTACGAGTGAACGATCCAGCACAAGTGGTATCCAATAGAGTTTTATCTTGAAAGGAGAGTCTTGCATAAAAGTTATCAATAACAATATTACCAGGAAGCTCATGAATGGGACATTTGAGCATTAATGCCTTCAATCTCCCCCACGCTTGAGCGATACTCTCTCCATCATAGGGCCAGAAGTTATATATGAGGTTCCGATCCTTATGAATCTCACTTGGAGGATAGAATTTGGAGTAAAAGAGAGGTACAATTTCCTCCCATCCAAGAGAATACCCATTCTTCAGCAGTTTATACCAATGTGCAGCTTTACCAGACAGTGATAGAGAGAATAATTTCTTCTTAACTTCTCCCATCGAGATACCTGCACACTTAAATAACTCGCACAATTCATGCAGAAATAACAAATGATCTCCAGGATGGACAGTTCCATCTCCTGCATAGCGGTTATTTGTGACACGTTCAACAATTTTCATAGGAATTTTGAACGGTATTACCTGCTCATCTGCGCCTCCTCTACTACCTTAGCAGTGGTAGTTGTTTTCCCAAATAGGAATTCAAGAGAAGACCCCTCCATAATGAGATATAGCAGCAGGCAAAAATAAAAACAGCACGTACAATAAATGTTTCCCTTACCAATTCCACTTACCAATAGCGCTACACTCCCCGGCAACGGCGCCAGAAAATAGTCTTGATAACCCACAAGTATAGGGGGTGTATCGTAGTACTTTCGATAAATAAGAGTGTCGAACCCAACGAGGAGCAGAAGGTGTTGACAAGCGGTTTTGATGAAGGATTCACTGTAAATGCTCTCAGACAAGTTTTTAGGAGTTTTTGATATGACAGATAAATAAAGTACAAGTAAATAAAATGCAGTAATAATAGTTGCAGCGAGTGGCCCAATCCTTTCTACAGCAAAGGACAAGCCGGTTGTTGTACTTATAATGACCAAACGTTCTTGAGGACACACGGGAATATTGTCAAGTGCTTTCGCTTCATATAGTTGATTAATCTTCATTGTTTTGATAAGTGTTGTGTGGGTGAACCTATGCTAATGCACCGCCCT
This sequence comes from Poa pratensis, assembly GCA_947311845.1. Lineage (NCBI taxonomy): Eukaryota > Viridiplantae > Streptophyta > Magnoliopsida > Poales > Poaceae > Poa > Poa pratensis. The sequence continues at coordinate 7,098,297 of CAMZMU010000071.1, forward strand.
TCCTAGGACTAATACATACTTGTGATTATACCCCTTGCAAGCATCCGCAAATACAAGAAAGTAATTAAGTTAAACTAACCACAGCCTTAAACTTTGAGATCCTGCTATCCCTCATGCATCGATATACCAACGGGTGTTCAGGTTTCTGTCACTCCGGCAACCCCACAATTGGCAAACGAATACACAATGCATTCCCCTAGGCCCATAAAGGTGAAGTATCATGTAGTCGACGTTCACATGACACCACTAGAAGAATAACACCACAACTTAAGCATCAAACCATTAAATATTACTCAACATAGTTCACTACTAACATCAAGACTTCTCCCATGTCCTCAAGAACTAAACGAACTACTCACAAGACATCATACGGAACATGATCAGAGGTGATATGATGATGAATAACAATCTGAACATAAACCTTAGTCCAATGGTTTCACCCAATAGCATCAATAACAAGAGTAATCAACACCGGGAGAGTTTCCCCTATGAAATAGACAAGATTCAGCCCTAGATGTTATAACGGAGACGGGTGCAGCAGCGGTGATGATGGTGTTGGCGGTGGAGATGATGATGATGATCCCGATGAAGTCCAGCTCGATGACGGTGATGATGGCGACGATTTCCCCCTCCGGGAGGGAATTTCCCCCGGCAGATTTCTTCCTGCAGGGGAGCTTTTCGCTCTCTGGTGTTTTCCGCCTCGTGGAGGCGGCGGAATATTTCGATGGCCTCTCCGTGTGTTAGGGTTCCGAGGGGGTCAAGTACGCGAAGGGGGAACGGCTGAGGTGGGCCAGGGCCCCCAAACCACCTGTCGGCGCGGCAGGGGGCCCCACCGCGCCAAGGGGTGAGGAGGGCCCACCATGGCCCATCTCAGCTCCCCTTTTGGCCTCCTCCATCTTCTGGTAAAATAGGAACTTCCATATGTCTCCTTCGATTTATTGATCTTCAGAAATAGTGCATCTCGACGGTGCTTTTTCCAGCAGAATCCTGACTCCGGTGTCCAATTCTCCATTATTCATCAAACATGCAAAATAGGTAAAATAACATAAGTAACACTTCTAAATATGAAATATATCGATGAATAGCAGTAAATTATGATATAAAATAGTGATGCAAAATGGACGTATCATCTGGGCAAAAGAAAGAGGAGGAGCAGGGCATCTTATAGGATCAAACGGAGAATGGAAAGAGCGAGTAATCGCCGTAATCAATCGAATTGATTCGGCTGTTTCTTCTCGCGGTTGCGGGCGTGATTTGGGGAAGAACGTGTCGGTGCTGACAGGTGGGCCCCACCTGTCAATGAGAGAGGAGAGAGGAGGGGCTGTGGGCTGCTGCTGGACCGCGCACGCGCTAGGGAGGAGTTGGGCTTGGCCCAGTTAGCTCGGCTCAACTTTTTTTTTCTTTGTTCTTTTTCCTTTTTCTTTTTTCTGGAAACTTTCATATCTTTTAAAATATACATCCAAATGGATTCAAACAAATTTGTAAAATTTGTAAAACTAAACTTTATCAAACTAGATTATTTGGAAATATTTTTGAGATATTTTATCTACAAAAGTTTTTATTTCTTTGTAAAATTTGAATACAAGTGCAAATGCAAAATGCAAGGTGATGATGCATGCCATGTATGAATTTTTTATTTTTGTGAAAAATTGGGATGTTACAAACCTAACCCCCTTAAGATGAATCTCGCCCTCGAGATTCGGATTGGCTAGCAAATAGATGAGGGTGGTCTTCCTTAAGATCATCTTCTCTTTCCCAAGTTGCTTCTTCCTCGGTATGATGATTCCACTGAACCTTGCAGAACTTGATGGTCTTGGTTCTGGTAACTCGTTCGGCTGTCTCCAAAAATTTTTATAGGCTTTTCTTCATAAGTGAGGTCACTTTCTAGCTGGACTTCCTCCAGTGGTACAGTATCCCTCGGCGGAGTTTCTGCCATTTCTGGGTGACACTTCTTCAACTGGCTGACATGGAACACATTGTGAGCTGCGGAAAGAGCTTCCAGTAGTTCCAACTCATATGCCACTTCTCCTTTGCGTGATAGAACTTTATAGGGTCCAATAAACTGTGGTGCCAATTTTCCTTTGATTCCAAACCTTTTCACTCCACGTAGAGGTGAAACCTAAGATAGGCTATATCGCTCACCTCGTAGGTGACTTCTCTACGTTTGGAGTCAGCATAACTCTTCTGCCTGGATTGTGCTATCTTTAATCTGTCCTTAATCAGCCCAACTTTTTCTTCAGCCTCCTTGATTATGTCAGGTCCAAACAAACTACGTTCACCTACGCCACTCCACAGTAGTGGTGTAGTGCACTTCCTTCCATATAAAGCTTCAAATGGAGACATCTATATGCTTGCTTGATAGCTATTGTTGTAAGAGAACTCCGCATATGGAAGATTATCATCCCAGCTAGACTTATAGTCTAGAGCACATGCTCTCAGCATATCTTCTAGGATTTGATTTACTCTTTCGGTCTGTCCATCTGTCTGTGGGTGGAACGCTGTGCTAAACTCTAATCTGGTCCCCAAAGATTCATGTAACTGCTTCCAGAAATGAGAAGTGAACTGAGTACCTCTGCCAGACACAATCTTCTTGGGAACTCCATGTAGACACACAATTCTCTTCATGTAAATATCAGCTAGCTTGGCGCTGGTATAGGTAGTCTTCACAGGCACAAAGTGAGCTACCTTCGTCAGACGGTCTACAATTACCCAAATAGAATCATACCCTGATCTGGTCCTGGGCAGTCCTGTGATGAAATCCATCCCAATTGTTCCCATTTCCAATCTGGTACTGGTAAAGGTTGTAGCAATCCAGCTGGTTTTTGATGTTCTGCCTTCACGCGACTGCACACATCGCACTTGGCAATGTATTCAGCAATATCTCTCTTCAGATTGTTCCACCAAAATCTTTCCTTCACATCCATGTACATTTTGGTGTTACCCGGATGTATGGAATAAGGTGAGTCATGGGCTTCTTGAAGAATCAACTTCCTGAGATCGACATCTTCAGGAAGACATATACGTTCCTCATACCAAATCGTGTCGTTCTCATCTTCTCGGAAACCTTGGCCTTACCTTTACTCAGATTTTTCTTGATTTCCTCTATCACTTTATCGCCTTTTTGGGCTTCTTTGATTCTGTCCATCAAAAGTGGTTGTACTTCTAACGATGCTAAGAATCCTTCGGGTACTACTTCCAACCGAAGGTCTTTAAATGCCTTGCATAGGTCTTCAGGCAATTCACCTGCCTGAGTCCATTTACTAGGGCTTGCGGCTCAAGTCATCATCCACCACATTGGCTTTTCCTGGATGATACTGCAGACTTAAATCATAGTCCTTGATCAATTCCAGCCATCTCCTTTGACGCATGTTCATTTCCTTCTGAGTAAAGAAGTACTTGAGACTTTTATGGTCTGTGAATACTTCACAATGCTTTCCCCATAGATATGGCCTCCAAATCTTCAGGGCATGCACTACAGAAGCCAACTCCAGATTATGAGTGGGATAATTTACTTCATGTTTCTTGAGCTGCCTCGAAGCATAAGAGACCACTTTACCACTTTGCATCAACACACTCCCGAGACCTCGATGTGAAGCGTCACAATACACTTGGAAATCTGTCTCTAGGTCTGGTAGACATAGGACTGGTGCTGATACTAAGCGTTTCTTTAGTTCTTGAAAACTAGTCTCACAGGCTTCTGTCCACTCAAACTTCTTACCCTTTTTCAGTAGTTCAGTCATAGCCTTGGCAATCTTGGAGAAGTTTTCAATGAATCTCTGGTAGTATCCTGCTAGTCCTAGGAAACTGCGGATTTCCCCACATTCTTGGGTGATTCCCAGTTGGTCACAGCAGAAACTTTTTCAGGATCCACTGCTATTCCCTCCTTAGACACTACGTGTCCTAGAAATCCAACTTGTTCTAACCAAAACTCACACTTGCTGAATTTGGCATATAGCGTATGCTCCCGAAGTCTCTGCAAGACCAGGCGCAAATGTTCTTCATGCTCTTTGTGGCTTTTGGAGTAGACAAAGATGTCATCGATGAAAACAACGACAAACTTGTCTAGAAAATCCATGAACACTTTATTCATCATATTCATGAAATAAGCTGGAGCATTGGTCAACCCAAAAGGCATCACTGTGTACTCATATGAGCCATATCTAGTGACAAATGCGGTCTTGGGTATGTCCATCTCTCTAACTTTCATCTGAAAGTACCCTGATCGAAGATCGATCTTTGAAAACACAATAGCTCCTTCTAATTGATCGAAGAGCTCATTGATTTTGGGTAGTGGGTACTTATTCTTGATTGTTTGCTCATTTATTTCTCGATAGTCCGTGACTAGCCTCTGTGTACTATCCTTCTTCTTGACGAATAGAATTAGTGCTCCCCATGGTGATGAACTTGGGCGAATAAAACCTTTCTGCATATACTCCTCAAGTTGTTTCTTGAGTTCTTTCAATTCGTCAGTGGCCATTGGGTAAGGTCTCTTAGCTATTGGTCCTGTGCCTGGTTTTAGTTTAATAAGAAACTTGACATCTCTATCAGGTGGCATTCCCGGTAGTTCCTCTGGAAACACATCTGGGTATTCTCTTGCTATAAGAACATCACCTAGGCTAACCCCCTTAAGAAATTAAGCCTAACTTTCTTCAGCTCGAATTTTGACTTGAACTTGATCTTCTTTTTCTCCGGGGTGGTGAGAGTGATAGCTCTATTTGCACAGTCTATGATTCCTTCAAAGCGAGTCATCCAATCCATTCCTAAGATAATATCTAAGCCTTGGGTTTCTAGGATGATTAAGTCCGCAGGAAAATGATGCTTTCCAATCTCAAGGTTTAACTGTCTACACCCGGAAGACACTATCATTTCCCCGCCAGGAGAACTTACTCTAATTGGACTTCCTATGTTTTCAACAGCTAGCCCATGTTTGTTTACAAATTCTCTTGAAATGAATGAATGCGATGCTCCAGTATCAAATAAAACTAATGCTGGACAAGAGTTGATCAGGAACGTACCAATCACATCATCAGGTTCATCCAACACTTCTTCCACGTTGATGTGGTTCACATGTCCTTTTGGAAAGGATTGGGCTTGGCAGGTGTGTCAACCTTCTTCTCTGGGCACTCATTGGCATAATGGCCCTTGTTATTGCACTTGAAGCAAAGCACTTGGCTGATATCTTTCTTGGGTTCAGGATTTGGGCGGTGCTGTCCATTGTTATGGTTATGGCCAGCATGTCCGTTTCCCTTGTGGCCTCCATTGTTTCCTCTGAATCCTCCAGTATGATTATGGCCATGAGATTTGTGACAGCTTCCTCCACTGAAGTGATTCCCATGTTTATGACCATGGTTCCCATCATGAGCAAAATGTTTCTTATAAGGCTCAGAATGATGCTTGTTGATACTCAGCTTCCTCTTCCTGCTTTCAGCTTTCTTGATGTTGTCTTCCAGTATGATAGCTTGATCTAGGAGGGCCTGATAGTTCGGGGCGTAAGCGACTGACAGAGGAATCTTCAGCTCGTCACTCAGCCCTTTGAGGAATTTTGCTTTCCTCTTTCCATCAGTGTCAATGTCTTCAGGAGCATAACGAGATAATGCATGGAAATCATCCATATACTCCTTAAGTGTCTTGTTCCCTTGCCTCAGGTTTCGGAACTCTTCTTGCTTCAAGTTCATAATGCCCGAGGAGATATGAGCATTACGAAAGCCTTCCTTGAAGGTATCCCAAGTCAGAGTGTCCAGGGGGTGGGTGATTTGATAAGTTTCCCACCATTGAGCAGCTGGTCCTTCCAACAGATGAGTGGTAAACCTTACCATTTCAGGGTCAGTACACTCACAAGTCACCAGATCCTTGTGCACAGAACGCAGCCAGTCATCTGCCACAATTGGCTCCGTTGCATTGGAGAACTTGTTAGGCCTAAGCCTCAGGAATCTGGCAAGTCTGTCCACTTGGGGAGGAGGTGGTGGTGGTGGCGGTCCATTCTGATTGGCCATGAATTGAGCCATCATAGTCATCAGCTGAGTTTGCGCTGCCATCAACTGTTGCATCATAGCTTCGGAGTTGTTGTTGTTGTTGTTGTTGTTGTTGTTTGTTGTTGTTGTTGTTGTTGTTGTTGTTGTCGTTATTGTTGTTGTTTTCAGGTGCACGACGGGAAGGCATCTGTGGTTTTAGCATAGATGAGTAAAAGATAGACAGATCTAGGAGAAAAAATTCTATACCAACTAGTGTCCATCATTTGAGCAATTGCTTGCAACATATTGACAAGCTCATGGAACCATGTTAGAACCGTATATAATTCCATTGACCAGCATAGAAGTGAACCACGTCAGGGCATCTTGGACTACCAAGCAGGTTACTTGTAAAGCTTACAAAAGTAAGAAGAAAAACTACGGAACCGGTAAAATGAGCTGATATGTAGTTATAGCATAGACAGTCTCATCTCAGGCGGTTTTGCGTATCTTTTTTCTGCCCCGGATTGTTTGCCATTAGGTCTGAACACCGCTGCTGTTCCAAATGTTGCAAATTCATGAACCAACAATTCTGCTGCTGTTAGGCATCTTCCAATGCTCTTTAGGTGGCATCTGCTCTGTGTCACATAGACAAAAGTTCGGATGTGAATGGTTAACTGTACCCCCTAGGAGCACTGGGAGAGGTCTATCAGACAATCACTAGGACTGGCATTACCTTCAACGTTATTGTGTTATTAAATGTTTTTTTAGGTTAAAAGCGGTCGTATCTGCCATCCGATTAGATAGAATAGAGATTTATGTACAGAAATTTGAGAAAGGGAAAAATCCCTTTACAAAAAACAAAACAGAAAACTAGTCTCCAAGATCATCCGATTAAATGTTTTGAGGTTAATGAGGATGAGGTGTGCTTCCAGATCCTGGCACTATGCTACAATATTTGCTTAGTACACATGATTCACCGGCTGTAGCAGCATGAACAGCCTCCATTTATCGTGACAGTGACTTCAGAAATCATCAGGGTAGATATTCAACTCTTGACCGAGCTAGTAAGTTTTGCCATCTTCTAAGTCATGTGGTCATTAGTTTTCAGATGTCGTTCGACGTTTGGCTGCCTTTTGCCTTTCTTGCTTAACAAAAATATGCATCACTTCATTAAATCAAATTCAATGAAAGAACATACTATTTGATTAGTTCTCGGTGGCCTAAAATATACAGACCTCAGATTTCCCTTTTTGTGCTAAGGCCATACCAATCCGATCGGCTGATCTAAACCTCATCAGAAGAAATATTCAGTTCAGGAGTTGTTTGACTGCCTTCGGTTTCAGAAGGTTGCATGATTTGCGTTATTGCAGTTTCTTCATCACCATCAGAAGCTTGCATCTCTGCAGTTCCTTCATCGCCATCAGAAGCTTGCATCTCTTCAGTTCTTTCATCAATTTCGCATCTTACTGCAGTTAATAGCTCTTCAGTTCTTTCATCACCATCAGAAGCTTCTCTGCCTTCTCTTTCCTGTCGACAACTATTCTCAGTTTCAGAAGGCCCCATGATTTGCATCGCTGTAGCAGCTTCGTCTTCATCAGACGCTCCTCCAGACTTTCTTTTCTTGCAAGCAGGACTGTCCTGATCCCTTTCTTCGTCGGTGGGGACTTCATTGATGCCATCCGAGGCAGCCAGAGATCGACTTGCACAAGTACCATTTTCAATCCTGGCTGCTTGAGTATTGGATTCTCTGGGCTCACTGGTTGGCTGGGGATCCTTGAAAACCAATGTATTTGGAGAACCACCATTGGTAGCGCTAAGTAGCATCTCTAACTGTGTTCTAACAGAAACAGCCACAGCGACTGCATGGTCACAAACCACAGAGTCACTGGGTGGACAATGAACAACATTTGCCAGTGCCTGGTAATAGCGAAGTAGAGCCAAGGATGGTGGAGCCAATCCCCTGTCACGGCAAACCTTAGTCGACTTCATTACATGTTTGCAAAGGTTTCCCTTCATTGACCAGCTACAATCACACAATGCAAGCTCAGAGCCTGGGTTCACTATGGTATGGGACCTCTCCTTATCTTTCTGGCAGACCACTCTAGCACAATTATCTTCTATGACAACATCAGAATCTGGAATCTGCAATCCCTGTTGCCATTGATTTGGGCCATTTTTCCACTCACTCCTCCAGTAACGAGAAAAACTGTCCTTCCCCGAAAATTCATCCAACCAGTAATAAGAATGAACCTTTGTACCCAACTTATGAACCAACCAATCTGCACGCTGGTACATTATTTCATCTGCCTCGTTTAACAGGCGGAGTTTTAGCAGGTGATGGTAACTCTCGATGGCTGTAGCTACCTCAGCCGTAGCCAACGGGGTGGCCTTCAAGGCAGTTGTCCATGCCCCTGGCAGACATTGAGCAGTAGCAGACAGATTAAAATAGTTGAATTAGAAAATGTAAAATAAAGAAATGGCAAGTAAACAAGGTAAAGCAAAGGCACATGAACCAACCAAGTCTTGGAAACCATAGAGCTTTGAAGTAGTCAAGAAAACCAAAGCAATCAGCAAAATCTTCCAGGAAGGCCTCAAATAATTCCATACCACCATTTCCTCCGCAGATACTGGATATTACATTTCCAAGTCGTTTAGCCATCACTGAACGCTTCTCAAAATCAGAACACTTGTTCATCAAATTTTTATGCCAAGCATGCCGGATACGCCATATGGTAATCAAAACGGGGCAATGGAACACCTCCCTGTTCAGCAGAATACATACTCAAGAACCCAACCCCCAGGAAAGAGTACACCAGTAGAGAAGCATCAGTTACCTTATAGTGCGCACATCCGTCAAAGGATCATCAATAATGAAGCCACCCAACTGCCATGTCGGATCTTTTGTACGAACTCGGTCATAAAGAGCACCCATCCATCTATATATTTCACAATGTGTAAAACTGGGAGTTATGATCCAAGCAACAGGAATCGCATTTTTCTTCTGGTCGAAAACAAGTATACTATGTACAGGATACTGCAAAACAACGAACAGCAACACTATGGTGAAATCAAAGCAAATTTCAAACTACTATAAAAGATAAAAATGACATTGACAAACCTTTAACTTGTTTGTTCCAAACTTTGAATCAGAAACAAGTAAACTGCGGTTGCCATACTGAATCATCTGCTGTAGCTGCCAATCCGTCTGAATGCCCAAGACAAAGCTATCCTTATCGGTAAAATCTTCAAAGAAAAATATGTAGTCCTGGTGATTCTCGGCCAATATGTTGATACTAACAGCGTCATCGTCATCAAGTTCATAAACAGAACGCCGCATTTTCCTTTCTAACCTCCTAACATATCTGTGAGTAAGAAGATCATCACGGTTTGATGGTCCTCCTTGCTTTTCGACCATTTCAGTATGTCTCTGCATTATGGTCTCGACAGGAACACCGACATAGAGCAAAGATATAACTTCAAGACGCAGTTCATCAGATATGTAAGGTGCAAACATTGCTTTCGTCCCTATAGCCTTCTTGTCCATGGGACCATGGCAGGGTGAGCCTTTTTTATCTACATGCTTATTGTGGTTATAAATCACAAGAGCCAGTGATGGTTCAGCAATCAAACGCTTCACAATAAAATGGCAAACACATCCCCTCTTTGTATTAGGACGACCAGCAGGTGTCTTCCTCTTTCCATAAGAGGACCTGCTAGGACGGACAGCACCACCCTTTCTATAATCATCTGGACCAAAAGAGCACCAATACCTGCATGCAATGGTGTCATCATGTTCACATGTTCTGTTTGAATTATAGCATCTCAAACAGGAAATAGCTAAGGTAAAAGAGCTAAAGGCACTGTAGTAAAATATCGACAGCCTGATTATCTTTAGTGTGGAGATGGTAAGAAAAAGTTGACAAGATGAATGAACAACTTCATGTTCGAGCATAAACATTAGTCAAGGTTTCATTTACTTACAGAATATACTCAAGTATCCCATCAACTTTTGGTTTGCAGTTCATGGTTGGAGAACGCCTTCTGCGTGCTTCAACGTGAAATCGGGTTGGACATTCTTTGTTGTTTGACTCTCCTCTGACAAAGTCATTCACCCTGGAAAACGGAATGAGCGCAAGCCTGTCCATCGCGTCCTTCCAGCCCACGACCCTGGACCATGTGATATCTGCTGCTGAAAACTCTAATGTGGTTGGGTTTTGAACAGGAAGAGTCAAAATTTCATCCCACCTAGCCATCTGCAACAACAGGAATCGCCACAAATAAGGAACGGAAACTAAGGCAAATAGCCAATATAGTACAATGTCAGGTCCATCACTTATTATTGACAAATAAGAGAGGTTCTGGTCCACTCAAAGAGGACAGCATACACTTGTTGGAGTATAATGCCTCAAAATACTAAAAGAGCCATGTGTTACAGCTAGCTGTATCTTGTTAGTCATGATACCAAAATTATATGCTCTAAGCCATCATTTAGAACACCAAAATTCCACTGTCTAACATACTCACGGTGGCATACTAAAAAAATGTTCTTTTAGAGTACAAATAACTTTCTCACTTGTATGACATTCAATTTATATGCTATGGAGTATAAGCCATCATTTTCTGTCCAACATCAACAAGATGCAAATTTTAGACACTGGAAACATGCTCACTGTACATACTACAAAAAATGCATCAATTCTACACACTCACGTCTGAGATCAAAAGTACATCAAGCCTACAAGAATTCACACCTGACATATGCATCCATTCATACAAGCATTTACATCTGACAAAAAAATTAAGCTCAAACCTTGAGCTTGAGAGGCTGAACGAGCAGCGGGCCGTTGGAGGTGGGGCAAGCCGAGCTGACGGCTGGTAGAGGTACGTCGGAAGGGAAGGACTAAGGCGGAGGAGATGACCCGATCTGCTTCGGCGGCGGAGCTCGGCGTCCGAGGTCGTCGGGGGGGGGGAGCCTACCCGGGAGCTGGGACGAGCCACGCCTGCGAATCCATGAGAATGGAGGCGGGTTCGGCGGGCAGGCGGGGGCGCGGCGACGGCGGCGGCGGCGGTAAACCCTAGAGCGAGAGAGGAGTCGTCTCGGGAGCGCGCCAACTGTTTTGCTTCGGCGTGTGAATCGTTTTGGGACGGCAATTCGAGTGTAATTTTGGCATATTCAGTGAATTTTGGTTTGCTCGTGCTCGTCGTGTGCCTTTATTCGGCACATTCGAGCGTAATTAGTACAGAAAATTGAAAAAACCCGTAAAATAACACACTTTTTTTTTGAATTTTTCCACGTATATTAAACCAGCAAAGAGTACACGATTACATCGATTACAAAAACAAAACTAAAAGAGACTAGCAAATCTATGAGATCTTCAACCTCTTTCTTCATCCATGACACAATCTTGTACTTTTGTGAAGGCAGCCGTAGAACAACGCCAACACCACCAAACCACAGACCTGTGAATACCACCGATGGTTCTCCCTTTTTAATTTTGAGCCGCAATGCCAAGGCTTTGTGCACGCACGCAGCCATTAAATTAATCAAGCAACATCGGGAAGAACACCACCACTGATATTCCAGGGACAAATAACCGAACCACTTTGTCGACGTCGTTGGGAGCCGAGAGAACGAATCACCATTGCCGAAGACATAGTAGCCGGGATAGATATTGCGAGGACAAACTTCCTCGCGGCAACCATGAGAAACAATCCAAGATTGATCTGGCGAATCAAGATCTGAAGAACCATACCTAGACAGACTTAATCTTCCAAAGCCACCATTGACGTCGGGAAGGATATCTCGCCGTTGAACGAAGCGTGGAAGATCACTTATTGCAGACGATACCATATCCATTAACGAAGAAGATGATGACCAAAACCAGACTCTACCATTAAGGACCTTCGAAAAGCGCCGTGCGCAGATCCGAGATCCCCACCCCTTCTAGTGCCAGAACGGCACCTAGAGAAGGCGAGGACCCGTCGAATCTTTGCCGGCGGTGACGATGAAGCTGCAGATATCACCGGCGGCGGCGGCTAGGGTTGAAAGCCTAGGCCGCCGCCACGATCGCCTCCTCTCCTGTCTTTTCTCGTACGTCTCCTCTCCTGTCTTTTCTCGTACGTAACCTCTCGGGTACCGGCCGGTGATCTTAAAAAATAACACACTTTTGATTGCGGGTTGACACGAACAGGGCATTATTTTCGTCAAAACCAAACAAAGGTGTGTCGACCGTCAGCACAGACCCACGGCCGCAGACGTCCTCCTGCGAGGAAGAAGGGAGGGAGAGGCGGCGACTGCTAGTCACAAAAAAAAAAAAGAGGCGGCGACTGCTAGGGTTAGGGACACCGCCTGAGTCGCCCTCGAGAGAGCGACGCAAGGGCCGAACCATTCTCGCCTGGCAATATAGTTATACAAGGTCTTGAATATGAGATGTCCCTGATCAGGTAATTTCCCCCAGCAAACTCAGGTTGCTCTCAATTCTCATGCATGAAAATTACTCAGCCATGTTGCTCACGGCGGCAACAAAACAGCCCCTTGATATTCTAATGTGTTCATCTAATACGAACATTTCAGCCTTAGAACTTCAGGTTCATGTATTTATAAGTACTATTCAACTTAGTCGGTTTCCAATTCCCATGGTGAGTCCACAGCCAAAACAAAGTGGCATCATTCCACCTCCAACCTTTCATACTCATGTACCAAGTCCTCAGATTCCATTACAAACGCTACCAACAGCATCATAGATTTGCTTGGTTGTATTTTCATCGTCGCAGTAAATCACAGTTTTTTCAGAAGTTATCTTCACCAGAGCCTCACCCGGACTAGTAACTAAAATCGAGTGCTCACAACCCACCGACCCATCATCATCTGCAGGAAAAGCACATGCGATCCCCTTCTCTCGCAACGCGGACAACACACGGCCTGCGTCGACAGCTCCCCAGTGTAGCAGCAACTGCCGCTTGGACCGATCATCAGACTGAGCCTTCGGAGCAACCAGCATATACTGTCCGTTGCTGAGGTGGAGCTTCGCCCTCACCCTCGCGACGGCCATGGTCCCGTCCAGCTGCCTAGGCTGCAACCCAAGGGCGACATTGGCTGCGAGTCGCACCTCGAATTCCTCTCGTGTGTTTGGGACCTCGATGGTCATGCCCTTGGAATAATACAGGACAGACCATGGAGCGTCCTCCTTAGGTGGACACCGTGACTTCATTTCTTCAGGAAACTGCACGGTGAAGTAGAGCATAAGTAAATAATCACTGTCTTTGGAGAAAAGTACATACACCATTACACCTGATGGATGCGAGAAAATAAGAAATAGCATACCAGAACGAGCTTTGGTTTGAGAACTGCAAGTAATGGATTAATTTTCCCCGGCCTGTCAGACAAGAAAGTCGAGTTCTTAGTCTACATATTCTGCTTTGGTAGTATGAAGTAGTAAACCACAAGGTTCGGCATTTAAACATACTTTATTCCAGAAAGGAAAGAACACTCGAGAACCTGCATTGACACAGGCATGAAAGGCTTAAGAGCCAACTCAGCATCAACTCCTTGCTGTAGATAAGATCATTATGTAATTAGCATTACAATAGCAGTCAAAGATTATGCTAGGTTCAGTACAAAGATTAGACACTTGTGTTTACCTCCAAAACAAGAAGATTTCGTTTATCTGCATGCCACCGACGAAGCAAATGAACAACTGTGCCGTGCCTAAGGCCCCAGTCTGGACAAAATACAACGCACGGTTCTTTCCATGCTGCCCTGACAGGATTCGAGTGTTGTTACACAGCAGAAAATAAAGGAACACCAGATCTAAAAAGTACTGAAGTCCAACTGTTCAAGTGATCCCATATGAATACAAAACAGGAAATATTCTATAAATCATGCTAAACATAGCAACCAAATATTGATGGGCCTGTGTAAATTAACGTACAACAAAAGTAAGAAACAGACAGTACCTAGCTTCTATAAGGAGAGTAGAAAAGAAAAACAAGTCACAGTTTGTGATCCTAAACTAAAGGATCTTAAGGTTAACTATCATGTATACTTTGTATAGTAGTAATAACTAACAAACAATTTTTTGATTAACTTCTTACAGCAGGCCCTTGGAGTATAGATGAGGGAACATAAATAGTTTGCCTTCCTTCAAAAGCTCCACATGGCCAAATAATGCTTCCCCAGAGAATAACTGCAGGACAAGCAAGTTCCAGTAAGACCGTGATAAATGCACATGTCAAAACTAGCATAATGAGAAGGGAATGACATTTTCTTGACGTAGCTTGCATAGCCATTCTGGCACGGCATTGGTAAAGGCAATTATTTTTTCTGCTGCACCAGAAATCATAAAGATGGGTACCTGACTCAAACAGGAACAAAATGTCAGCCCAAAAGAGATGAAAAACATGTGGGAAAACAAATGGGTGATACAGAGAAAATATAGTTATTTGGAATGGGCCTAACATTTCATACTGCAGAAATAAAAAAGGGGCTCAATATTTAATATGACAACAGGGGTAGAACTAAACACCCTTTGTACCACATTCATCTCCAAACCCTCTTTACAGCTCATTATCTAACAGGCAGTTGACTGTGAGTCAGGCATTGTCAACTTGCATTTCAACATTAGTAAAACCATGCCTATCCAAGTATATGCTGGTATTCAAAAAGGGCAGTAAGCAGAGTACAAATATAGTTTAACATTATTTAACAAGAGTCCCTTTATAGTTGAGGTCCACATGGACAAAGCGCATTCAGCGTGCACAATACAATTATATGATAACACTGTTTTAAACAATGAGTCCGCTATAGGATTAAAGGGGGTCAATGAATACAATTACCTTCATGTCAAACGACTTTAGATTTTCATATATATGCTCCAAAATTAAGAGAATAATACCAAGTCGTCCTATTGGGACTAAAACAGAACCTCCAGATTTTATCGCATCTATTATACATGAGTATATGAAGCTGATTCTCTCACTCTCCTCTGCAATGTCATCATTCTTACACAGGATTTGGACGTTTTCATCCTCATCGGCACCATCATCCCTTGAAGGTTTGAACATTTCGTGCAAAAAGAAAGGCAGAGAAGGTTATTAACACATATGCAAGTCATACGAAACAGAAGTGCAACACTAGCATACCTCGATACTGAGTCATCACAAAGCATTGCATTCTCACCCAGATTCTCAGTATCCTCATCCATGGCATTCAAGGATGAGAAATCCGAAAACAAAATAACATCATTTTCCTTCATGGAGTTATAGTCGTAACCTAAGGCATGGGCTGACACAAACACTGTGCTTGGCAAGTAGGTAATACTTGCTCTTGGACCTTTTAATGACCAGGCACAATTGCCAAGCTCCAGGCCAGAACTAGAGGCTTTCAGCATCAACATGCCATTGAAGCAAACCTCCTGTCCGTATTTGATAGGCTGGGTTTTCTGCATGCATTCTTCTATGTTTGCTGCACTGCCAAATAGGTGTAACCCAATTAAGAGAAGAAAAGCAGGATGATAGGGCAGTGTCATGCAAGTACTGATGTCAATATTAAGTAGAATCTTCTATGCAGTCATATAATTGAATGGCAACCATATGGTCCAATCTCACATACTTACTTATAATTCAAATGGCATTGTCAGTTATCACCAAGACTGCTGGTCAAACACTGAGATTGAATACTAGAAATGTAATGTGTAACCAGTCAAATAATTTTCCTATCATACGCGACTTCAAATTTCAGAGTCATGCATGGATTTCAAGTAACTCTTGGTTTTATATAAACTATCATATGTAAGTTACGAATAAATTTTGGTATCCATTAAAATTCTGGATTTGCTACCTGGCTAGGAAAAAATCAGAAACTGACTGTTGTAAATTTACGAATTTGATTATAATTAGGATAAACCAAAAACTAATACCAGTTACTCTACAACAGTAAATTTGTCCTTGAATAATTAGATATAACTATTTTCATGTATTTTCTTCCATTTAGGGACATCGTTTCATTGAAATCAAATTCTAAAATGATCATTATGCAGAAAATATTGTTCAGCTTATCGAATGGTTAGATACTATCCCTCACAACCCGAGGATTGACTAACTTTAATTAACCACTGTGAACTACTCCCTCCGTTCTAAATTAAATGACTTCCATTTGTCAAAATGTGGATGTATCTATACTTGTAACATGTCCAGATACATTCACATGTGAGGAAATGAAAGTCATTTAATTTGGAACGGAGGGAGTATGTCTAAAGGTCAAGAATAAATAAGGAAAACTGAAAACGCTTTTAAGCTTTCAGATATAAATTGTCGCACAACTAAAATGCAACAGATGTCCGAAGATGCAATTCGGCAGGTATATGGCTTATTAATAAATGTACCTGTAGAGAGGCATCAAAGGAGATGAATCATTTCCCTCATCTTCAATCACTATCTTCTGCAACACTGACAGGAGTTTACCGAGTTTCTCCCCTTCCATCCACTTGGGTGTCCCATCCATGTCAGGCCCATAGTAGCTTACAAACTCAGAGTGCATCTCCACCAGCTCCACCATCATTAGCTTTCCGATCCTTGCTGCTACCTCTGTAACATAAACCTATCCATACAACACAGTCAACTACCGCGCACTATATGCCGTATTGGACTCTAGTGCCACCTATGGAAGTGAAGTTTCAATCAAAAGAAGATTCTACAGCCATCATCATATACTTTGATCCCTTGGTATTCATATATGAGCAAAGTTTTGTTTTAAGATAAAATTCCATTTTTTCTTAAGGGGCCTAAGGATGTTAATTATCTGCA